>CM037455.1:13364000-13686500 GCA_021014325.1 Plazaster borealis | reverse complement strand
ATTGGGCTAATTCACCGGTAAGGTTACAGAGTTGTCTAGTCTGGCACGTAAGTGGTGGTGGCCATCAATCCAATCAGAGTGCATTTTCATTGGCTGATATTGACAAGGAAGGGAGGTGGGATTGAAGGATGCGGAATAGGCGGAAGCACCAGCTATATTCAAGGTATTACTCGTAAAGGTCAGAAGAAGAAGACAACAATGTGTATGGCAACTGAAGAGAAGAACACAATCATACAAAATCAATGACGATACAAAACGAGCCGGTGTTTAAGGTTGTAATTGACGTTTACAGACAGTAATATTTGGTTAAAAGAACCACAAAGACAAATGTATATAGCTCTACATAATTGGCAGTGTTAACACAAGTCGACACGGGCATCAAGCATCGTAAATAGTTATTGTTTCCATTGCACATTTTGTGTTGGGACTTTTTTGTTACACTTCGGGCATTTAGTTTCAATAATTCTGCTTCGGGCGTCAGGGCGTGTTTTATTGCTACATTGAAAGTACCGTATTTCGCTCGGTCCCAGCGCCTGAACCAAAGGCGCTGCAATGGGCTGACGTCTCCGCCTGCTCATTGAACCTAATAACCGCGACCACCCCTTCCTGTTTACGAAAGACGCTACCTCTATAAATAATAAAGTAGCTCTATGGTGAAGATCCATTGGAAATAATTATTGTCTTTTTGTTTGTGCCCTGAACTTAAAAATAGGGCTCGATCGCAACATTAACAGTTTACCTGTCTTGCAACCTTGGTTATAAAAGAAGAGGGTCAACTTGTCGTTAAAATTATAATGCTGTGTGTGAACCGTGTTGTGAATGTGCCCATTGCGCTGATCGGCTGTCAACTAGTCCCATAATGCATCACTACATCCTGAACAAGAATGTGTACTAGCTCATCAGCTCATACAAGCTGTCTTGGATGATGAGACCGATGGGGCCGAGCGGAGAACGATAATAGGTCCTAGCCGTGATGAGTAGACAAGTCACTTACAAAAAGGAAAACTCAATCAAAAAAACAAAAACAAAAACGTGATGCTTCACTTACTTGATTTATAACCCGTATGGAGAAAACGTTCTTGGGGTTAATGAGGTCTGAAAGGGGTGATGAGATTTTGGTGGCCTAAGACGTCCCTGAAGATGAGTCCCACGCAGCAGTGAAAAAAACCTGGAGATTAAGAATACAAAGGGGGAAACGACCATTTACTCGTTCGTTTAAAATGTTCTCAGGATCTCACAACTCGTCAACGTTTTTGCAAAACATCTTCAGTGAAAACAAATAAATAAAGGTGTAATTTGGGGCAAGATACAACTACGTTGGTCATATGTGGTGGAACTTTACGTTCTAAAAACTACCGGGTTTGAATAGGGTTCCATGAGGCCTGACCCATTTCTGGGTCAGTGTCACCCAATATCTGTGTCAAAATGACCCAGAAATGCATCAACCTCACCGCAGAATCCCAGTTAAATTCCCATTTTGTAATACAAGTTTCCGGTTTGACCTGACCCAGAAATTGGGCAGGCCATCTGGGACCCAGAATCCGGATCATTTCTGACCAGGGAGTTTTTAGACAGTACAGTTGTATATTACTTCATATACAAGTGCTGTGAAGATAAGAGTAAAATGGGCCATGAGATGTAACCCACTATTCTTCATATCAAAAAGTAGATAGAAAAATAGTACACTCTCTCATCTTCAAGATAAGATAAGTGTTTTTTTCCGGTCAGCTTTGTTTACTTGTTCGCCTCTTATAATCCCTCTTACTTGTTTATTTATTATCGCTTTTGCTTGAATTGTTCTGTCATCATGTCGCTAGTTTATGAATTTGTTGCATATCTCTGATCTAATTTATGTGTCTTGTTTCAGTGCAATTGTTGCCATGTCCCATGTTTGCCTGTCTTTTTGTTTGCGTGTCCGTTTGTTTGTTCGTTTGGCTGTTTTACAGGATTATCGAGAACAAAAATGTGATAAGTTCCAATATGAAAGCTACTTCCTTCTATAATACTGTCACAGTTGAGAAAGCAGCAGTTGAAAACCGCACAAATCACAGGACGGAAAGTAATTCACTCAAATTTTTGTTTTGTTTCTTTCTCAAGTGGCCTCTTTCTTTAATCACTGATGTTAATCCCGGGCCATTAATTTCACATTTCGATAACCATTTCCAGCAGGCCGTCATTTGCACTTAGACGGATGAGTGACTCTTTGCCATCTTGAAATAATTTACTTTGACACTTTTTTACAGAAGGTCGGGTGTGAAAATTCTCGCAACTTCACTTCGCTATGCGTTCCGGTGTATAAAGTAAAGTAGTACATTTCTTCACCTAAAGCAATTTATGGCATTGTTGCACGAACCGGGAGTGCTCATCAGTTGTTGTATGCTTGAAATAGACAATTACTCAATGCATTCTGTACTTTTAAAGTTTTTTGCAGATAAAGACACAATTATTGCAGCTTTGTATAATAAAAGAAAACCATTAAGGCAGTTAGTTATTCACATTTAAGGCCCAGTTACTTATTCACCTGAAATCTTTATTTTCAAGTCCCAATTTTACTATTTTTACTGAGGATTCGATCATGTTACGTTAGCGCAACGTCGATTTTTAGTGGCTGTTACGTCATGTCTTTACTAGTTTTACATCTCGGCCGAACTTGTACAAGTTTTATCGACACTAATAAACAGCAGCACTAAACGTTAGTAAGAAACTAGGAGTACAAACAATAACCGCGATTATTCGAGAGGAAAAACACAAATAATCAACAGATAATTGATGGACTCGTTACTATTCATTTGATATTTGACTTCTTTGTAATTCTGGGTTTATTTTGACTTCGAATGGATGATGTGACTTGTGTGAGGTTTACGAATGGCAAGTTAAGAATTGCGACATTCGTAGCATGTTTTTTAAAAGGTAACCGCGGTCGTCAGTAAGGTTAGCTTATTGTAAGTCGTCACTCTAACCGTGCGCCAACGAAACCTTGCTAATTATACACTTTTCGTGTGAATGAGGATTTGATCCATTCATTCATTTGGGCCGCAATCGGTACAGGCACATTCACTCACAAAGCCCGGGTTTAAAACTGGTGTGGTTCCCCTCACATAATAACCGCGTATAAATTAATTCGAAAGGTGAGCGCGGGAACTTTTGATATATTCTTGTGTAAATGAATATGAATGGCGTGAACGGAAATACGAAACCAGCTTCATAGCTTTGTAAAGTGGCTTCGAAACTAATGTGGACGATATCAATTGTATGCAGCGGACTTGACTCGCCAAACAGTGCAGACAGTGTAATATATAGAGATCAGCGATTGGATACTATTTCATTAAAGGGGATTCCTTAGCGGTGTATCAATAACGCGTGATAACTCCGTGGGAGTTTCGACTATAAAACCAATAACAGCCCCTCCACGTCATCCGTCACTAAACACGCCACTTGGACAGTTCACTCAAATCTAAATAGTAAATGATTGTAAACGGCGGTATGGTGACAGCCTCGACGGCGAAGTCCAGAAGCAGGCAGATACATGGGCAATGACCCCCCAGCTCTCAGGAAATTAAAAACCTTTTAAGTCCCTTATGTTTCAATCCGAGTATCAAAACACGCTTCTGACAATTCCGGTATTTGCATAATGGTGGATGAGCTGTTATCTGACTCAATCTGGGATGGGGTCACGGGAAAACGTGTGCGATGTTTTTGATAGTTTCGAGAAAGAAAAAACCCCACTTAGTGTATTTCTATTTTAATATTCAATTTCGCCCTTACAACAAGAAACCAACTCAATTTTGAAAATTCATCAACAAAGGGACCATAAAGATGCCAGGTCCGATTTTGGGGGGATTTGACCCAACAATTTAAGATGTATATTTGCAATAGCCATTTTTATATATTCAAGAAAGTTACAAGGTTTAATTTAATGTATTGCGCGACAAATTCCGCAACAATAGTGTTAATTAATTAAAAAAATATCTTAATGATGAGCCATGTACAACAAATTTTGCAAGTATTTTGTGAACTGTGGTTTGCGGAAGTTTGTGAATGTTTTTTCGTTTGAAACAGCATCATCTGTCAAAATTCATTCAGGGAAATAAAGTCAAACAAATAGCCTATTTGTATATATTATGTGACACCCATTATTTGGTCGGGACGCTATTCTGAGGTTTAGTAAATCACTTTAATTCTTAGATCTGTAAAGTGAAGACAATGATGCAGTGTGCGTTAGAGCTGTCTTTGTGGAATCGAATTATGGGAGCGCCCGGGAACCTGACGTGGAGGGCTCTAGACTTATTTTGAATATCAAAATAGTTAGTTAAAGGGTGTGTACAACATTGGTAATTGTCAAAAACCTGTATCCAAACTCGATGTGACCTAACATATACATGAAATAACAATCCTGTGAAAGTTTAAGCTAAATCGGTCTTCGGAGTCATGAGAAAACAGTGAAAAAAAACCTTATGTGTTTTAACCTTTTTTCAAACATCAGAATTTATCCTGCAGGATAAATACTATTATTTTACTCATTTCGTAAAAACTATGGCTTTTCAAGCAAAACTATTTCAATGGAAGTTTTCTACCATGACCATCTTTATACCATGTAAGTTATGTGCAAATCTGTGAGCATTTATATTTTCATTCTTACCAATGTTGTACACACCCTTTAAAGGAATTGACTGAGAAGTTTATAAATCGAAAAAATAACGGGACAAGTTTCATACTTCGCATTATATTTTGGCAAAAATTGAGCCGTGCAACTTTAATGTTCCAACTTCCTTTACTAATAAAGGCTAGTAAAATGTGTTTCCTTCGGTCCTTTTATTGTTTTATATGTCCACATTTGGCATACAATTTATTTGGCATACAATTTATGTTTTACTTTATTTGTATTTTTATTCTCCATCAGTCTCAATTTTACAGACAATATGGCCCAGCGGCCCATTATTGTAAAAGAAAGTCCCACTCAAAAATTTTAATATCGTACTAGACAGTACTTGAATTTTCTGTATAGGTCCGTGTAGTATTCTGTATCATTTCCCTATACGAGGCATCCCCGTTCTATAGACAGTACTATTATGCATAGGTCTGTGCAGTATTCTGTATTATTTCCATATACGGAGCATCCCCATTCTATAGACAGTACTATTATGTATAGGTCTGTGCAGTATTATGTATCATTTCCATATACGGAGCATCCCCGTTCTATAGACAGTACTATTATGTGTTAGTCTGTGCAGTATTCTGTATCATTTCCATATACGGAGCATCCCCATTCTATAGACAGTACTATTATGTATAGGTCTGTGCAGTATTCTGTATCATTTCCGTATACGGGGCATCCCCGTTCTGTAGACAGTACTAGGCCTATTATGTTTAGGTCTGTGCAGTATTCTGTGTCATTTTCATATACCGGAGCATCCCCGTTATGCATACACGTCCATTACAATTTGATCAAGCCAGAAGATCCTGGATTAAAAGAGTAAAACAATAATACATAAAATACGATTGAACTCAACTTTTGACACTCTGGTCATTGACACGGTTCTGTATAATGGTTGCTGCATCGAGAAAAATACACCAACTGAAGTATCCCATCAATAATGCACTTTAAGGCTTATTTGATTAAGGTCTAGAAATATAATAATCTCGAGAGACAACCTCCGTTCAGCATCACACGAATTCCATCCGATTGATGCTATTGATGAATATTTTAATCAATCTGTTTTTATAATAGTGTCACTGGTAAGAGAGGAGTAAAAACAGATTTGTGAAAACAGTGACGATATATAGTCATACTGTGTTTCTTACTAGTGTTTGTATTTTCAACGCAACGGTGTCTCTTTGATGACATAATTCCTTAGGACATTAATTGCCGTAAACTACCATTGTTGTAATTAGGTGTTCGTGCAATATGTGCACGAACACCTCTTTGATTTTGTTCTGGTTTTTTTGTTTTCCTCTTCATCTTCTTCTTCTTCTTCTTCTTCTTCTTCTTCTTCTTCCACGGAACTCTTCTCTACAAAATAACTCAATATTGAAATTGAATTGAACATTGAAACTCATCAGACAATTGAACCTTAATATGAAGACGGCAAAAAATTGATGACGTCATTATGACGTCATCAGGTGTCGAATTACAAGGGTTTTAAAGTTGAAAACGACCATTTGCTATTCGCTGTATCTCCTTGAATTTGAAAGCTGTGATGTTCAAAATTGGGCATCGGATAGATCAAGACTGGGGCAACATTTCAAAAGTTAACGTAAAAATCGTATGACCTTTGCTTCCGGTTGTACCGGAAGGTCAAAGTTTGCCTTTGTTTGTTTTTCTTTAAAAAAATCAATTTCGGGGCATAACTCAAGATTAAAATTGAATTGAACATTGAAACTCATCAGATAATTGGACCTCAATATCAAGACGACACAAACTTGATGATGTCATGATGTCATCAGGTATAGAATTACAATGAATCAAAGTTTAATATATGTAAAAAAATCATAACTCATGAACCACATGTTGGAATTTTACAATCTATACATCATCGGATAGGTCGTTAAGAGTTCAACAAACGCTACACAAAGCATGACCCCATTTGACCTTGACTTCCGGTTCAAACCGGAACTTGAAAATTTCACAAAAATCGTATCTCAAAAACAGCGTATTTCTTTATTAATTTGTTTGCATCAGGTGATAGATGATTGAGCCTGCTCAAACTTTTGCACACAAATGACAACATTTTGACTTTTACATCTGGTCAAAACCGGACGTAAAAGCCAACGTATTAAAGCTCACGTGTCTCTTGACGTGACTCACGTTGACAAAACCCACGACGGCACGACAGTGTATTAACACATGTAGGCCCTGCGCGCACACGCTGACCACGCAGCACGTGTAGTAAGTTTACATTGTGTAGAGTCTTGTTCCAAGACGCTCTAGTTGAAGACTAATGTATGTACTGTACAGCTACATGTATGATTACATTTCGCGTGACTGTGCAATATACAAAGAAACAACGAGCGAAAAATTCAATATTTGAAAATGTCATAACTCCTGAACCACACACTGGATATTTACAATCCATACATCATCTGAAAGGTCTTAATAAACTTAACACGCGCTACACAAAGTGGGACCCTGTTTGACCTTGAATTCCGGTTCAAACCGGAAATTGAAATTTAGTATTTAAAAAAATCTTAACTTCTGAACAACTCATTCGATTTTGACAATCTATTCATCATTGGGAAAGTATGTAACAGCTTTAAAAACGTTATACAGAATGTGACCCCAATTGAACTTTACTTCTTGTTCAAGCCGGATGATGAAATTTAATATTTGAAAAAATCAGAACTCCTGAACCACACATTGGATTTTTATCGTCTATACATCATCAGAAAGGGCTTTAAAGATTTAAGAAATGCTACCAATTGTGACCTCATTTGACCTTGACTTCCGGTTCAAACCGGAAAGTGAAAGTTAATGTTTCAACAAATCGTAACTTCTAAACACCACATTGGATTTTTACAATCTATACATTATTGGGAAAGTATGTAACAACTTAAGAAACAATACACAGAATGTGACCTCATTTGACCTTGACTTCCGGTTCAAACAGGAAGATAGAATTTAATATTTGAAAATATCATAACTCCTGAACCACATATTGGTTGTTAATTTTCTGTACGTCGTCAGATAAAACTTGTGTAACTAAACCAACGCTATAAAGTGTGACCTCATTTGACCTTGACTTCCTGTTCAAACCGGAAGTTGAAGATATTATTTGAAAAAATCGAAACTCCTTAACCACAAATTGGATTTTTCGATTTATACATCATTAGAAATGGATTTTTACAATCTATATGCATTACTGGGAAAGTATGTAACAACTTAAGAAACAATACACACAATGTGACCTCATTTGACCTTGACTTCCGGTTCAAACAGGAAGATAGAATTTCATATTTGAAAACATCATAACTCCTGAACCACATATTGGTTGTTAATTTTCTGTACGTCGTCAGATAAAACTTGTGTAACTAAACCAACGCTATAAAGTGTAAACCCATTTGACCTTGACTTCCGGTTCAAGCCGGAAGTTGATGTGTGCATATTTGAAACAATCATAACTCTTAAACCAAACAATGGATTTTTACAATCTATAATTAATCGAAAATGTCTTCAAACAATTTACAAACGCAACACAGAGTGTGACCTCATTTGACATTGACTTTCAGTTCAAACCGGAAGTTAAAGCTTTAAATTTGAAAAAAATTAACTCCTAAACAAAATATTGGATAAATAAGGTAAAATGTCGTCACCAATTCATTCAATCATAATTTGATGATATCACTCACGAACACCTTGTTTTGTTATTAACAAAAATTGAATGTCTAGTTATTTTTGTTTTCATAAGCAACTAGTATATTAAAAAGACCACATCTTTACCGTGCCCCATTTGTTTAGACAAACCGAGCTGTGCAAGAACGTTTGCTCCCATAAAAAAACCCTGAAATAAAGTAAAAACATTAAAACAATGCTTCAACGTCAAACTTCAAAACCGCTATTAAATGAAATAACCTTGTGTAGCATAATAGTTTCAGCGTCTCCACATCAAATCTATCTAAGCGTGTATATGCATACTATATATTACCTTAGTTTTATGACGTTTAAAGGCATCGTACACGTTTGGAAATTGTCAAAGACCAGTGTTCTCACTTGGTGTATCCCAACATATGCATAAAATTACAAACCTGTGAAAATTTGGGCTCAATTGATCATCGAAGTTGCAAGAAAACGATGAAAGAAAAAACACCCTTGTTGTACAAATTTGTGTTTTTTCAGATAGAATAATAACAACTTTTTGCAAGAAGTTTTTATTATTTTAGTGAGAAACTACCTCTTTCTCAAAAACTACGTTACTTCAGAGGGAGTCGTTTCCTACAATGATTTATACAATCAACAGCTCTCCTTTGATTGTTACCAAGTAAGTTTGTATGCTAATATTTGTTTTGAGTCATTACCAAACGTGTACGATACCTTTAACGGTTATTTAGAACAAACTGGGTAACACATCGTGACCATTTTTCCGCTGAGTGCTGTGGAGAAAAGCAATGCATGTTGAGATTCGTCAGTTCGTGAAAACGCTATACCCGTACATAGGTCAACACATTCCCCACTTCGTGAAAACGCAAGAGTCGCACCACGCGTGTTTGACACCGTGTCAGAGCTATGCAAAAACTAATCACCGAAAGAAATACACCCAGAGATCATGTACAACATGGAGCTGATAGGCTGGGTGAGATGCTTCATTGCAAAATAACATCTACATTGCAATGAAGGAACATCGAAACATTACTCTAATAATAATGTCAGGTCTTTGAATAGGCGATTAGTTTTACATGACTTTTAAAGGCACCATACGTTTTTAACAAGTCTTTTTTATGACTTTTCATCGAATGGCAGTCCCGCTATAAAACCTTTATCGACATAAGTTATGTTTATGGCATGAAAAGGAATAAAACTGGAGCAGGACTTTTTACACAACGAAACTATTTGAGTGTCTGCCTTTGTGTCTCTTTGTTGTATGAGGGTATGTTTGAAGTGGGGCACCCAGGTCCAATCCAGTTTTGTGGTGCGTTCATTTTCCGGTACTTGTGAAAGTGGGGAAATATTTACAAATCTCTTTCATCACACTATAATGGTGTAAAATGTCACTATGTTTGATATACTTCCAGTGCGAAGTTTGTGAACATCCAAAAACATCCGATGACGTCACATTTCACTAATTCCGTTTTATTACAGTTTATTATTTATTTGTGTCCACACCCAGCACAGTAAAGTTAGCGTCAATAACGGGATAAGTAAAGGAGAATAAAATTAGAGTATTAAGATGTGGGAGGAAAAACCCGAACGGGGAAAACCTATATATGAAATCAAGTAAGGGACTTAAAACCAAATCAACATGCGGGGTCCACTGAAGTGATTACAGAATACAAAGTATGATCACGAGACACGCCCACTAAACTTGTTTTCACGAATCAAAATATACCACTGTTTCTTGCAGTAGGGGTTTTCATAATATATATCAGGGAAGAAGATTATTTGAGGTATCACCAGAGCTAACGCACTCGAAACAACTTCCGATGGAAATAGGTACGGTTGGAAAGTCCTTTCCTTTAGTACAAGACAACAAACTTGGCAAAAGTATCAGGCCTGACTAAACTCGGCAAGAATATCAGGACTGACTATAAACTCTGCAAAAGTATCAGGCCTGACTAAACTCGGCAAGAATATCAGGACTGACTATAAACTCTGCAAAAGTATCAGGCCTGACTAAACTCGGCAAGAATATCAGGACTGACTATAAAACTTTGCAAAAGTATTAGGCCTGACTATAAACTCTGCAAAACTATTAGGACTGACTATGAACTCTGCAAAGATATCAGTACTGACTTTAAAACTCGGCAAAGGTATCACTATCAGGACTGACTATAAAACTCAGCAAAAGTATCACTATAAGGACTGACTATAAAACTCGGGAAGAGTATCAGGACTGACTATAAAACTCTGCAAAAGTATCAGGCCTGACTATTCAACTCGGCAAAAGTATCAGGACTGACTACACAACTCGGCAAACGTATCAGTACTGACTATAAAACTCAACATTACGACAGAAGTATTTGAAAATGAATATAAATCCTGAGTTACAACGCATTCTGTGGTAAACGGTAAGAGTAAACTCAGATATCATAACCTCAAACCGATAAGCCTAAAGTACCGCTGTATAGGCATATGTCATCAATATAAATGCAATGTTATAACAGTAATAGCAATGCAAAATTATTAAATATAAAGTTTAAGCCTCTTATAACGGCAAGCCCAGATTAAAAGCAAAAATATCAGTCCGATGTACACAAACTCTAACAAGAGAAGGCAAACGTATCAGATTATAATCTGATAATTTAAAGGTTATCATGACCAGGTAAAAGTCAAATCAAAAGTATCAAGGCAAAGTCATAACATCGGGGACAAAAGTCAAACGTTTATGATAGAAGAAAAATGTAACTCTTTTGCTGTTCAGGATAAAAGGCAATCATTATAAAGTTAGGCTTGGACAACTATAACAAGAGTGAAATCAGCATTTCACTGGTATAAACAAAATAACATTATCTTACCGTTGTATACTGTTACTCCAAAACATATATAATGCATCAAGAAGCAGACAGTTCTCTACAAAACTGAACAGTTTGTAAAACAGTCTTGGCAAAAATCTTGTTAAACTACACAAATTTCTTTCCCACAGCAGTGAAGCTAACACAACACAACACAGCTGTATGAAGTGTGAACTTGTCCAGAAGAGATCAGCCTATCTTCAATTGCATTTCCACTTTCCGGGTTTCCAGTGTTTACATCCCACTATAGTGTTTAATGAACTTAAGTTTCATTCCAATTTCGCTGAAAACGGTTACTCTCCAAATGTAATTGACAAAGGGGGAAATACCTAAAGCCAAATTAATCCACCTCACAAAAAGACCCCCATCCCGGACTTAGTTTCATTACTTTGTGCAAGTTCCTGGATTTCTGCTGACTGTTTTGACTTTACTCATTAATCTGTCGGTCACATTACCTGCCTAAACACTTACCTTCGAGCCGGGATTTTTTGTTTTAGTTTTAATTAACCACACTTTACATTTCCCTGAAAAACAATTTAAGGTAATTCCCAGAACAGGAAGGGGGAAAATCACACGTGTTAAGGCATCATCAGTCAAATATTTCTAGTTTTAGTTAATCTTTCCAAACATATATTTCCGCAGAAAACTTAGACTTTCGAAAGATAAGTTACAAACATGCACCTCTGGATTTGCTTTAAAAAAAAAAATCAATTAAAAAACACGAAAAACAAACAACAAACACGAACAAGAACAAATTGCTAAGAAGGCGGAACATAATAATTGTTGCTTTCATTTCTCTTTGGTTCTATTATAAAACAAGGAGAACAAAATATCGCTGATCAGCTTTTTAAAAAAATGAAGAAGACGCCAAGGTTATATAAAAGGAAAACCAATTAATTATCTTCTGATTGTATTCAATAAAACGAAAACAATCAAAAACCATTCGAGAAGTCAATGAGGCAGTTGAACATTAAGGTAACGGTTAATGTCGCTCGGCCTTCAAATTAAAATATTGTACATTTCGTGAGTATCATCACTCGTGGACCAACTGTGCACAGAGTACATGCTATTTGTAGTCTTTACGCACTTAGAAAATCAAATAGTTCTGATGAGAGATATTTGTTCAATACCCAAATGTGTACTCAATGATTTCAACTATGGTTAAAAAAACTGAACTCGGGAACTTCAAGTCCCCACACACAAGATCAATTTAAATTGACAAACATTGTATGCCTAATGTAACTGTAAAACTGCCATCCCCTCTGAACTGATTTAATTCTGCCAAACTGATCGAGGGAGGCCAACTCCGCTGGGATACATTTTAATCTGTACTCTTTGATTAAAGTCAAATTTGCATGTAAGGGGATCCCTGCGCCGCTCCATGCCAACCAGACTGACTTTCACTGGATGAAAATCGATGTCATCAAGGTATGATCCGGTAGTTGGTTGAAGGACACAATCTTCGCTAAGGACGAATTATTAATCATCCTTAGCGGAAGTTGGATAATAGCCCCACCCCTCCCCCATTAAAAAGGGGTTAAAAATAAACAACTAAACATCACTATAAAACTGTGAAAATAATATAATATGATAACATCAATAAATATATTAAATAAATGAGTACGTAAACAAAATACAAAATAAGTGAGCATATGAATAAAAACATAAATACCTGTGTACAAAATCAGGTAAATAAATTTAAAATAATGTTGGGTTGTACAAAGAAAAATTGGCTGGAGTGGAACTTCAACCGGCAACCTCCGGATTAACATGTTTCAAGTCCTACCCAGTCAGTTTCCCTTGTGGTTTATTACTTGATAAATAAATTTAACATAAAACGTATTAGTCACTGGTGATCAGCTTATTTGTGCTCAGTGAATACATTTTGTAAGCAACAGTGGTTCTGCTTGACAGCTATGTTAGTGAATCTGGACATTACCAACTAAGCTCTTTTTTTAGAGCTGGCTCAGCAGGCAAATCGATTTACAATCTGCTGAACTTATTTATTGTTTATTATAATTCAACCTGGTTGCCAAGAATTGCATTGAATTGAAAAATGACGGATGGTCAAAATTAACAACGAACAAAATAAAATAATAGTGGATAAACGTTCAGAGAATCGATTTGCAATGACAGAAATTACTAACAAATCGAACTCAAGTTCTGATGGCTAAGTCATCGGAGTGTGGGTTCGAATCCTGGTGATGACGCTTTTGTACTTGAGGGAGACACAATTACTTATAATCACCCGGGAATACAGGGGCACCTGCGAGGAGATTGCTGATGTTATTGGCTCACAGCCCGTACGCACACTTGGCTGCCGGCGCTGCATACTCCTAATGAGTTGAAATGGTTTCAGGAATACTTACGAACCGATTAACGTGAGTAACGGTAACGGGAGGCACTTTGAGTGTCCTACTTGGGTTAAAAGGGCTTTTTTTTCTCGTATACTATTTTTTTGCATTTGCTGCATCCATGAAGTGTATTACTGTTTGGTTAACGGTTCTTCTTGTAATTCTCCTTAAAAAAGTTTTTAAGTAGTTTCATGTTTTAAGGTGTTCATGAAATTCCCGTTTCTGTTTACAGTTGTTTTATATTCATCGGTATGTTTATTGGCTTCTTGTTTACATCTTTGTTTCTGTAAAGTGCCTTGAGCGTATTTTAGGGCAGATTTTGGCGCTGTATAAATACTGTTTGATATTATTATTATAATTATAATAAATACAATGTGATAATAATTATTTGTACATTTTTTGTATGGACGTTAAATACTTTTGTGTGAGTTTATTGTAAAAAAAAAATAATATTAAAAATGAGCACACATTTCTAGAAAAAAAATAAGAAAAACTAACAAAGTGAAATTCATTTGCATTAAGAGTCATCTTTAGATAATCGTACCAAACTCTAAGAAATAAATAAACAAATAAATAAATAAATAAAATAAAACAAATGGGTCCGAATTTACTAATCCGGGTCCCGTGAGGCCAGACCCATTTTATGGTCATTCCACCATTATGACCAGAATAATGTCTCAAAAATTACGCAGAATCTGACTTAAAATCACATTTTTAAAATCCACTTTCGAGTCAGATTGACCCAGAAGTGGGTCAGCCTGGCCTAGAAATGGGTCAGCCTGACCCAGAAATGGGTCAGATCCCCTGGGGGATTTTTGACTCAAATTCTGCGTCAGTTTGACACACTTTTGGGGTCAGGTTACAAAATCCTTGTCAATTATGAACCGGAAGATTTTAGAGTGCAGATCCAACCCAACCATGAAGATCAAAGTAAAATCGATAGTTTATTCCTTTAAAAAAAAACCTGTCAATCCTATAAAATTATTATGTCTTTGTTTGTGTTTTTCCCTCTATAAGTGTTGTGCAGAAAAGCTCTTGGAAAGCAATCAGCACACCGTCGTGACAACTTAATAATTTGAAATTAAAGACTGGTTAGTGCGGACGGGGAATTGAAGTGAACGGGATGGCGCCACGCTCCTCGCTTTTTATTCCCAGGTTAAAAGTGGTTTAGATTACAAGGAAACGGTTTCTTGTAACCACATCCTCATTAAAATACATGCAATGACCTGGAAATGTGCACAGCGAATAAAATAACGTAATAGAACTTCAGGTGCTGATCGGTCTTTTTTTCATTTTTGTTTTTTCATCTTATAATGTGATATCTCGCATGCAAACACACGTGGTTTCTCACAAACTTAACCTAAAAAGTAGTTCTGACTGGTATGATGTTACAAGATGTCTAGGAAATGCGCAGATCCGTCCTAAGCATCAGGCATCACGCTCGATGGGAAAAGTCTTTGATAATCGCTTCTCTTCTGATCGCGTAGAAAAGTGAAGATCACTATATCACGTCCTCCGAGGTATTGTACTTTTATGCACACAAGAACCCGGTAAAAATGTAAACAGTTTTGTTATTTGGTAACGGCAAGTGGAGTCACTGGTCCCGATGGTACACATATCCTAAGAGGTATCGGGTCAGAATTGACCCGGATTCCTGGTCCAAGGAGGCCAGACCCATTTCTGGGTCAAGCTGACCCGGGAACTGGTGGTTAACAAAGGGGGATTTTTGACTCAAATTCTGCGTCAGTTTGACACACTTTTGGGGTCAGTTTGACACAGATTCCGGGATCATTCTGACCCCAAACTGGGTTGTGCCCCCTGACCCGGAATCCGGGTCAGTTCTGACCCGTGAGTTTTTAGAGTGCATCATAGACCTCATCAAGGGGTCTAAGACATTCTATATGTACGAAGACAACAACATTTAAGAGGGGATTGCAAAATGGTGCAACAGGACAGAGTATCAGTTTACCAAGAACTACATGTGACCCCTCATGCTTGTTGCTTTTCCCTTTCCAAGTCTATATACACAGGGTACAATGACTACAGCTTTCACCGCTCCCGTCTCGCTTCTGCAGCCACGCCAATGACTCGTGTATCCATTTTAAGACCATCCTTGTTTGTTGCCCCTTAACTTAGAGTCGTTAAAGGTCAGCATGTCTATACCAACAACAACCAACCATCGAAGATATACAACGAAAGAAGAGCTGACAGATTTCAAACAGTTCCAACCCGGCAGGCAACTGCCAAAGCGTCTATTCTCAGAACACCATCACACTGATTACCAATGCTGCCGATATACTCGGCTATTATTCAAAATTCAAAATTGGATTTTCTTTGGTTGTTTTCATATGATCTCTGGAGCCCCGCCACAAGTGAGACGCACTCGGAATTGTTTTTCTGCCCGTAGACGTGGCGTGTTATGGATGTGGGATGTTGTTTTCACTGCCCAGTTGCAATAAGTTGCTGGCTAAAGCGTTAACCTTATTTGCACCTGGCCTGTTTATTCACTTCAAATACTTAGCCGGCTTATAGAGGTCATGTACCGAAAAAGACTCGCATAGTTAAACCCGGCTGCAAACAGCACCAATGACAACAGTTACAATGACAACAACAGCTACAACATCATCAAAACAACAGCTACAACATCATCAACAGTTACAATAGCAACAACAGCAACAACAGCAACAGCGGCAACAGCAGCATCAGCGACAACAATGTTAAAGACCTACTTGAACGAAAAGTGATCTTTGCTGAAATTCATTACAAATATTTTCAATCAATAAGGAAATTAACTTCACATGACGCTAAACAGATATAAATTGTGTGAAAAAAAATCATTTTGAAAACCCTTCTCTGGTGCTTTTCAGAAAGATTCGCGAAAAGCCTTGTTACGTCATCACTGATGTTACGTCATTATGTGGAAGCTCCGTTTTGTATAGCCGCTTTGTTGCAGCATTGAGATATAACAAAGCAACATCCCACACATGACGTCAAAGTATTGTCATTTTGACGCACGCCGTCAACGGCAAAAGTGTTTCTATAGTTTTTCAAAACCTTGAGGTTGGGCCCTAATTTTTTGATTGATAATTACGAACAATTCAGAAGTGTAAAAATATCAAAATTACATTTACATAACAAACAAACACATTACAAACATGTTTTAGCATTCCCGTTAAAACATTTTTCGCTCAAGTAGCTGTTTAAACCCGGCTGCAAATTACAACAACGGTGACAACAACGACAGCAACAACAACAAAAACGTCAACACCAACATCAACTACAGAAATACAACCACCAAAAGCAGCAACAACTAACAGCAACTGCAGAAAATACAGCAACAACCAAAAACACCCCAAACCACCACCACCAATAACAGTGACTACCTCTGGCGTGGAATTGTTATTGTGTCATCACATTTTGTATAAATGTTTTTACATTGTCTTTTATGCATTGACTGTAAGGGGGGAGTTCTTTCACATCTTTCAGTGATTTGGTCCACTTTGCTTCTGTTTGTTTTTGATTGTCTTTTCTATTTGACTTGTCCATGTTTAAAGCCTGAATTAAACAAAACAAACAAATAACGCCTCACACATA
The DNA here is from genome assembly GCA_021014325.1 of Plazaster borealis. NCBI lineage: Eukaryota > Metazoa > Echinodermata > Asteroidea > Forcipulatida > Labidiasteridae > Plazaster > Plazaster borealis. Next base: position 13,669,392 of record CM037455.1, on the reverse strand, counting down.
AGCATTCAAAATCAGAAACAAAATGCACAGACTCTCGATTGAAAGTAGAAGAGCGAACCCTTAACATATATATTGCAGTGCGTTCTCTTCGGGATCAATTGCACGGTAACTCTATGTCAACTACAATCCAACAGAGCCTGTTAATTACATGTACACCGGACTTCGTATCAATCCAGAGACAACACATCGTTGTTAGACTATCCCTTTCTAGACGTTAAAGGCACTGAACACGTTTGGAAATTGTCAAAGACCAGTGTTCTCACTTGGTGTATCCCAACATATGCATAAAATAACAAGCCTGTGAAAATTTGGGCTCGATTTGTGTGCTTTCAGATAGGAACAACAACTTCTTGCAAGAAGTATTTATTATTTTGGTGAGAAATTACCTCTTTCTCGAAAAACTACGTTACTTCAGAGGGAGTCGTTTCCTACAATGTTTTATACTATCAACAGCTCTCCGTTGCTTGTTACCAAGTAGGTTTTTATGCTATTATTTGTTTTGAGTCATTACCAAACGTGTACGATACCTTTAAGCGTTTAGACAAGTTCAGTACGGATTTAATGTGCTTTGCACACGTAAGGCTCTATATATCATACAATATGAATACAACACCTCGGTGTCGGCATTTCACAGGAGTGCTGTGAAGCTGACGGACGTGTGCATAGTTTACATGTAATTTGCACTCCAATCTTGTCAAACCCAGCGCTCGTCCGTGCAGACGGTTCAGTGAAGGAATTTCAGATGTCTCCTCCATTGAGTGAAAGGAAGACAGAAAGCAATTCCCTTCCGGTTGCAAAATAATCTCACGTTGGCGCAAGATACTAGTATTAATAACAACATTATATTCCTTTAAAGCGCGCATGGCACGCTTATTATAGTTCACTGAGCAACATTGTTCTCCTTCGTCATCAGGCGTACATTCCGGGGGCTTATACTCAACTCCTTGAAGAGCATACAACCCCAAGCTGCTTTGTTTGAGGTAGATGTTAATCATTCACACAAGCACAGTACCTCAGCCCTTACGGGTTTTAAATTTATACACCAGGGTTGAGAGAAGCAATTTATGGTTAAGTGTTCTGCTCAAGGACATCCGCATCATGGCCGGCCAAGAGGGGTGTCGAACCTTCCTTCTGATGTTTCTGCAACACCAACGACACAAACAATGGGCTAGACTACACTCCAAAAAACTTTCCATAATTGATCCGGATTCCGGATCCCGGAGGCGTCACCAATTTGGGGGTCAGTATGTCCCTCAGTATGTATCAGAATCCGTGCGAAAATCACAAATTTGAACCCTTTCCCGGGTCAGCAAGACCAATACTTTTTTCTGGGCCTCCCGGGACCCGGATGTCGGGTCAATTCTGACCAGGGAGCTTTTAGAGTGTATTTCTCCCTCTCTGGCTAGATTTAGTTACATTGTTCTTCGTATGAAAAACCAGGAGGTGTCACTATCTTTGTAGTATCACAAACGCAACCGCAAGATGATAAATCGGTTACTTCTACAAAGTGTATTTGATATTTGACAAAGTGAAGCCGTGGCGTCTGTGTTTTTCCTTCATTTTGTTTATTCGTGTTGTGATGCGATTTGACGTTGCCGCCCCGTGATGGCAAGTACAAGGATATAATTGCCACTTAGTGATACCGAGACCCATGTTTTCCGATCCAATATGACGATCGTGATCAGTAACACACACCGCCTATTGGATTTTTAAAAATAATAAAAAATAATAATAAATCACACGGTTACCAACAAACATTCTCAAACAAGCATCCATGTAGAGACTGCTATTGTTCTGTCCTTTGTCCTTGTACTTAGCATCCGCCCATAGACTTTGTATATACACAAAATTCCTTGTGAAGCACCCAAGTCTTTAGAATTCCAATATGGAGACCTTTGGTTTTTCCATTTTTGTTTTGTCCTCGGTCTCCATAAGGTACCGAATATGAGCACACAATGTTACACACACTTTCACAAGTGTGTAAACACATGCAAACGGGAACCTCATATCGTCCCTCTTTTGTTTGTACTATCACTTTTTGGCAGCAGCTCCCATTGGTTTTGCACACACTTTTCAACTGGGGACCTTTACCCAAACCGGGGATATACATCTCCACATGCAATACAAATGTAAAATGCTCTTTCCTGTCAAACAAATACTTGTAAAGGTGGGTAGGTATCCACATTCAAACCGTGGACCTATAACAAAAGGGACAATATGTCCACGGTTGCTATCACAAAGGAAACAATTGTGGTCCACGGTTGATATCACAAAGAGTTGAACAAAAGAGGGTTCACGATTGCCGGAGTTAACACACACGTGATGTGCGTTCGTGAAGAACAAATTCCTTTACAATGGTGTATATATTATTATGCAAGCGTGACGAGAGTATTGCAGTTGTACCTATTTATACACACATACATCAGGGTTGAGAAGCGAATGTGCCCAATGTACAAATGAGTTTTCTTCGACTTGGTTTGTTCAACTTGGACCCCACATGGGATTTTTATTTGTATTTTATTTTTTTTTGAAAAGAGAGCATAGAGCAACAATGACAGGACCATACCAGATCTGGGTTTAAATAGTCGGATACCCAGTCAACACACCTGGGTTGCAGAATGAAGCCACTGTACAAGCCTGGACCTAAACAAGTCTTTGGTCTACACACCTGAGCTGCAGAAAGAAACCACCAATTGTACACACTTGGGTTGAAAAGGCGTACCCAGTATAAGAAGCCATATCCAATGTGCACGGCTGCGTTGCATAAAGAAGCCACCAAAGTACACACTTGGGTTTAAAAAGTCGTACCCAGTGTACACATCTATTGGTGAAAAAGAAGCCATACCAATGTACACAGCTGCGTTGCAGAAAGAAGCCACCCCAAAATACACTTGGGTTTAAAAAAGACGTACCCAGTGTTCACACCTAGATTAATCAGAAGCCATACTCAATGTAAACAGCTGGGGTTCAGAAAGAAAGCCTCCCAAAGTACACACCTGCACAAACCCTGACTGAAAGAAAACGTACACATTATACACACATTGGTTGAAAACAACAAGTTGTTAACAGTTTCACAACTGGGTTAAAAGAAGAAGTCGTGGCTATGTACCTCAGGGCTGAGAGCAAAACCCGCACACACTTGAGTTGCATATATACACCTTTAGGCCCGGGGCAACAATGTTGTCAGGCAAGTTTCGTTAAATAAAAGACTGACAAGTTAACATCGTCAGAGACTGCGTCAGGTTCAGTCTGCCCTCGACCACTCGGCCACTGACAGACCCAGTGGGAAGCCCTTGAGATGGTGACGACCCACGTCCATCTCGGGATCATTCCCCCTCAACTCACATCGTCACACAAGCCCGCGCCGTAGCAACCCACTATAGAAACCGCCAGCGCCTTGTTGAAATAACATTTCTGGATACATGTCTAATTGGGGAGAACTGGCTCCCAACGCAGGGGACCTCTAACACGGTCTGTGCACAGGCTGCAAACACAGCTCGGTGGTCGTAAGCAAACACTCCGGCCATGTAATGTGATTACAATTGTTTGGTTTAAATGTATACCGCTATCTGCATTTCAGATGTACTTGAATTAGCTTAGGGCAGGTTGAAATGCTTGGTTTAAAATTCAAAGCCACTGTCACCGGGATTTGGGTGCCGGGGATCAACTTCCCCTGGAAAACCTCCATAGAATTGATGCACAACTAACCTACATTGTGCACATGCTTGTAAATCTCTTACGCGATTGAGATCACTTGAGTAAAATGAACTTTTAAGAAACCACGAACACATGGTTTTACACTAATACGATTATTCATTTATGCTTATGTGTTACTCACCCTGCAAAAGACACTGATTTCCCGTGGGGCCTGATGTAAAAACACCTCCAAATCAAAAGACAGCTTGCGCAAAATAATACCAACAACATGGAATTGCATAGATATGCAAGACCGAACAATTGAAATAAATGTATACTAATTAGAATGTTAAAACCTAAATCAATATTGCAAAACAAACAAACCAATTATAAAATAAACCCTTCGACGGTCACTACCATCAACACTTCATGAGTGAATTAAAAACATTTCCTACTGGAATGTTGGGAAATCGTCTACAACCGAGCAGACTCCTGCAAATCCATCTGTAACACGCTATCTATACTCGTCGGCCCAGTGCTATAAGGTCCTTAACAAACGTGATGGACAAAAGGTCGTTAACAAAAAAATTTGTTAAAGGTTATTAAACAGTAAATAAAATATAAAAACCAAAAAATAGTGTTTCCTTATAACAATCTATTTTCAGATTTTCATAAGGAAACATTAATTCCTGATAGTTGTATTTTATTATATTGTTTTATAGGCTTAAAAATGTTTTGTTAACGACCTTTTGTCCATCACGTTTGTTAAGGACCTTATAGTTCTCACGCGACGTATTGAGTTTCTAAATAAAAAAACCGATGACCTACTCATTATGTATGTATTAATGCTATTTTTGTTTTCAGTATCAACTAAATGCTTGCAGGCTGGAATCTTTAATCGGAGAGGAAGACAATCGGTTTCAGAATTGCACCTCGTCGATGCTTGGTATTATCAATTTATGCACAGGACTTTCCAATACATTCTAAACAACTTCCAGGTCACAATTGACCTGGATTTAGGGTAACAGGAAGCACGACCCATTTTGCGGTCAGTGTGACCCGAAATCTATGTCAAACTGACACGACACCTTGTCAAACTGAAGCAGAATCCGAGTCAAATATCCCCATTTTTACCCAGGCCCCCCTTGAACTCGGAATCCGGGTCAATTCTGGCCCGTGAGTTTTAAGAGTGTACAGTGCTGAGGAAAACAATGCACCAAGTATTTGAATCGAGCCAAGATTCTAGACCCCACTGACAGGAGACTGTGGCTAAAAGGCAGTCACTTCCAACACTTTACGATTCCCATTTACGAATTCTCAATTTGTCAACATAATTGACCGTTGAAATCAATTTATAAGTGCTGTTGCGGACGTGGTGGTGAAATGTACACAATGTCAAAGCTCGAATTGTGAAGGGAAAATTCCAACCCTATCATCCTAATTAATGTTACCAATGTCAAGTTGTAATCGCTCACAGTGAATATGTTCTTACCTGGTGCCGTTTACTACGATTTTACTAAGATGGGATGCACGCACAGAGTATCTGACTTATAACCAAAGCCATGACGGATGGCCAGCTGAATTCCATTAAGCTAATTAGCAATATGGCTATATACTACAATCCATTGCCTTCCAGAGTAGAATATTCTACTATAATTACTGGTAAAACCCATGAAGCAGAACAACAGTACAGATTTCCCAGGGTTTTTATTGCTATTATTGAGAAAACTACGCAGTTTGTGATGATTTGATTTCAATTAATTCCGGGGTTTGTTTACCTTTTAGGGTTGCTATACGATCTTTCCTTTAGCTCTGACATGGGGGACATATTGTCGACTGTATGTTCCAATAGAGTACTAGGGTAATGCGGCAATGGACAATCTCATGGAAGCCAAGACAATCCAAAAATGACCTATATTACCACAATGTCCACGGGCGTCATAAACATCTGCAGTCTATCGAATCGCGTGAGATCCCCACCCATAACTATAGCGCATCTCTCATCTAGTGGAGGATATTAACACAATTACTAATCCAATCTAATCGGATTTTGTTGCGAGGCAGGGGGGTCATCCTCTTCTTGGAGATCCTGAGGGGGTGAAGTTTATGAAGACCCGCTTCAAACGAGCCACGGGGTTCCTATTTTACATTTCAAATGTTTCGTTGTACAGTGTTTCGATACAGTAAGAGAACGTCCCCGAGGGAGAACATTGCTGAAACATGGATATCTGATGCCGTGTGTGTTAGTATTAAGGTGACTGTGACCCGTGGTGTGTTTGCACTGTCATAATTCCTGGCGAGGCCGGCACACTCCTTACAAAAGTAGACACTGTCCTTAATGTATGTGTACTTTTTTAGATTATAATGTCATCAACCAGTGCGGTTTTAATCGATTTCGCTATTTGTTTCCCAATATCCAGGTACGGGTAATATATTTGTACGAGCAGGCCACTGCCGCAGTGAATTTGGAATGAACCATCATTTCTTGTTTCTGTTATTATATATGTGTATTTTTACGAGCGAGTGCGTAATCATCGGTTTTTGGGGGAACAGTGCATTCCTTCCAATTTTGAATGTGTCAAGAAACGTAAAACTAACCTTTCAAAAATCTCGTCAAAACAGGTGTTCAAGTATTCAAGACAAAAACACACAGAGCAATAACGTTCACCCTCGTTCGGCTACTCGTTTCGTTGCGATCTAATTTTCTCTTGCTTGGTCAAGCAGGGGGAAGTTATAAGATTTCCAAACGATGACCGCGTTTCAGACGGACGCACGTGTCGGAACGATTCCAAGGAAGTCAGGCCGCAATGATACCAAGTAGACCATTGGCTTTTTTTATTTATTTCATTTGTTTGTTATTAAGATGATTGCATGTTGTATTGTCCCACGTACGTCAGTATCAAATCTGGTAATGGAATTTTAAACTGCATGACTGACTGTACCGAAATGATGACCATCAGATGGTACAGATTATATGATGGTAAACTACAATATGCCTTTCACACACAAAAATAACCATTATATCATCGGTTGAAAACGGGTTTTTAGCACCAAACTATACTTCGAGGTGCACTGGTCTAGTTAGTGAACATTTTGGTCGCTAACTAGACCAGCATACACCTCATTCTGCGGCTAACGCGTGCGCATTGAGTATATGCAAAGAAGCCTATATCGGATGTACAGGCGACAATAATAAAGTCCCTCCTGTCTTTCAAATTGTATAAGTTGGAGTTAGCGTTAAGGATATCTTGCACAATTCCTATACAATGTGTGCAAAATTGGGTTAAACACATGTGCAAGACAGCAACATCGGTCGATTACACACACATGTTGGTAAATGCCGTAAATCGAGGACTTTTCTTTATTCTCCCATTGTTTGGACTTAACTTTATTCAACAACGTCCCCATTGGTTTTGTACACGAAAGCGAAGCGAGGACTGTCCTCGCTTTGTCATTTTTACCGGATCCCTTTAGTCAAAGTCCTCGGTTTATGGGAACATGACCCGTGTCACATTTGCTTGCGACTGAGCTTCAGCCTGCACAACAGATCGGGCTAACGATTTTGCTGTTGTTTTAATTTGTTTATAAACGTGTAGACTAGTTCTTTGGTTCCACAAACGCATACACACCCACCCGGGTAGTGGAACCGGAATGAATTTGCCGGCATTGCTAAAATAGTATAGGGGGTTTCAAAATGCCGCAGCGTCCCAGCATGAATGACGAGTGGGGGAGGTACCGCGTTTAAATCAACCGTGTTTTTGTAAGGCGCCCAATTTGTCTTCACAACGCTTCTGACCTAGAAAGGCTCTTCATCCGCAGCACTCTAACCAGCACTTGTGATGTATCCTCACCGCTAAAGGAAATCGAATCTGACTTGTGGGACAGGAGTACAGCCTTATGACACAAGGCTTTTTAAAGGGCAGACGTCTTTCTCCTCGACGGAAAAACCCGCAGCCACGGAGATTTCCCCAGCTTTTTCCCCCTCCGAGAGAGCCCCCCCCCCATCCCCGATCGAAGGGTCTCACGGCTCCGCACAATCTCAAGATCTCTTAATCTGATCTCAGTTGAGTTTAATATGCTTGACGTTCGCCAACACTGATTGTGATGTGCACAAGTAGGAAACAAACAACGCCGTCTTTGAGTCTGTGGATGTACCGCGTGCCTCGGCTCTTTGTGTCAATCAATACGTCGAGGAGTGGTGCATATGTTACAATGCCGGCACATGATTCGATATGGTGTGAGTATGAGGGAGGCAGACTTTATACCCAAGCTCTATGGGCAGAGACGTAGGGATCGCGTACGACTATAGGAACCCTGTGGTATACAGTCGGATCAAAATGAGGACAGGGAACAACTATGATAACGGGAGATGATTCCGACGTGATTGAAGACAATAAAAAACAATTTGTTGATATGGAAATCAGCTGTGAAAATAGACCAGAAATTATGAACGCCCTTTAGATGCATTTGGGGACTAAATCATAGCTAGGGGTTGGGAATAGGGGGAGCAACGTGATGACTAAGACTTTTGCCAATCAAAGCGACACCCACGACTGTTTTGCTAATCACATACACAGTAAGCTTATAGCGAATAAGTGGGTTGTTTTAAAGGCACTGGACACGTTTGGTAATTGTCAAAGACCAGTATTCTCATTAGTGTTTTCCAACATATGCATAAAATAACAAGATTGTGAAAATTTGGGATCAATTGGTCATCGAAGTTGCCAGAAAATTTGTGTGCTTTCAGATGCCTAAAAAGGATTCTGGCCTGAAGTCTTTTAATATTTTAGTGAGAAATTACCTCTTTACCGTTACCTCAGAGGGAGTCGTTTCTCACAATGTTTTATACTTTCAACAGCTCTTTCAGTTGCTCGTTACAAAGTAAGTTTTTCAGCTTATATATTTTGAGTTATTATCTGGAGTAGCTTCTTCTCATGTCATCCTTCACCTCTATGAGTTTAAATGCATGATTTGCCTTCTTGTTTCGTCCTAGCTCGTTAGGTCGCGTTAGCTTTATTCGTTTGCCCCGTTCCGTTCCCTGTCTGTCCTACGCGATCTTTTGTGACTTAAAGGCACTGTACACGTTAATTGGTAAATACTCAAAATATGTATTAGCATGAAAACTGACTTGGTAACGAGCAACAGAGAGCTGTTGATAGTATAAAACATTGTAGGAAACGACTCCCTCTGAAGTAACGTAGTTTCTGAGAAAGAGGTAATTTCTCACTAAAATAATAAAAAACTTCTTGCAAGAAGATTTCTATCTGAAAGCACACAAGTTTGTACAACAAGGGTGTTTTTTCTTTCATCATTTTCTTGCAACTTCGATGACCAATTGAGCCCAAAATTTTCACAGGTTTGTTATGTTATGCATATGTTGGGATACACCAAGTGAGAACAATGGTCTTTGACAATTACCAAACGTGTACGATGCCTTTAATTTACGTTCACAAGTCCAGTATCTTGTTTTATACTAAAGGCATTTCTATACAAGACTTGGTCTTTTGTTGAATATTCCTCCATTTTTGCCTCTGCTTCATTGTGTCTCATATAATTACTCTTCTGGTTGCTCTTTATACATCTTTGTTCAATTGACCTTCTCTGTAATTACTTGTATGTTTATTTTGCATTATGGAAATAAATGTTGAGTTGAATATGATTTTTTTTATCAGTGAGCCTAACGGCCATGCTACCGGTAAAACATCACTGCCCTTGCCAAAGCATCTTCCAACTGCATCTGCTACACAAAAACACCGTTATAGAAGCACATGGTTTTGAATTAATGGATAAAACACAATAAAGTATGATAAACACAACAATTGTTAACAAGTCACATAGTGACCAAAGCTGGTCTATCTTCCTCAAGGTGTCAGTGGGCCGGTTTAAGAGCACTTGTTAACATTTGCATTATCACAATGCACCTTTGTGGTTGAATCGCTCGATTTATTTTTGCCGAAACACCATGGCCGCAGCTTGCCGAGTGGTCTGGAGCATCGAACTCAAGTTCTGGTGGTTGGGTAGTAAAGAGTCTATAGGTTGAAGGTTCAAATCCCACTCGTGGTGCCTGTGTTCTTGGGTAAGACACTTAACTATAATTGTTTCTCATCACACAGGAGCACCCGTGCGCCATTAGGGCTGTCGGTGCCGCATAGTCCAAAGGAGTGAAATACATTCACGTACATACGCCGCATAGAACGCATGGAATACTTAACGTGTTTGCACCCGTTTGCCCCCCCCCATACCACTGCAACCTAACCATACCATGACCCAAGTTCATGGAGCTGCTTACCGATTAACTTTGCGCTTACTGCCCGCGGAATCATGCACTTTAGAGCGCACCGTAGGCGCAGAACTCCATGGTAAGCAGAGCCATGAAATTAGGTATCCCTTACAGCGGTATCTGTTCAATAATTGAGGATGAGGCATAATGTTATAGAAAGTATTCTCATCATATAGCCTCGTAAAAATGACAATGCAAATATCGATCGACCAATAGAATGGAATTGGGAAGACCGAATGGCAACTTAGAGACTAATTAGTATTAATTGTTTCCAACGGCGGTTGCCATGGAGTAATTAATATTGATGATGATTTTTGACTGATATTGATCCCCGACCAACGCACCAGACACAATAAATTTCTGCGCTGTTACCTAACATGGGTTAATCAAGCGCAACAGAGTATATAAAACATTACGAACCAGGATGCAATATTTTATGACCAGTTTGCCAGCTACAAATAAAATATTTATGAAAAACCCACCACCAATAACTCCATGAATAGCATTTCAAAAATAGATCATGTTAATTATGCAGAGCGGATGAGGTATACGTCCACTTGATACGTAGGACTGTGTTTCATTATTTATATAATTTAACGGGGACTCGGGGGTGATTTATTAACTATTTTATACGTTTGCACTGTTGCAAAAGTTGCACTTTTCTGGCATTCGTCGACCTTGTGAAGCTGCCGGACACTATTGCTAGTGTCGCTTGCTGAATCAAAATGTAGGGGGCCTACTGTTCGGTAGTAAACTTCAATAAATAAGCTCATATTATTTAGTTAATAAATCAAGACGGAATGTGTAAGCACTCGCCTACAACGATAAATCATTGCTGATGAGATGACCAATAAAAAAGGGGTGGCACTTTTAAGATGCTATATAGGTGATCATTTTGGACTTATGCGATCATTATTTTTGTCTCAAGAAAAATACTGAACCTCTGCCACTGAACATCAACTTGAATACGAAAAATAATGCACAACCAGGGTCATTGATTGTTTTTTGTCAACGTAATGCTGATTTATAGGCATCATTATAAAGACGGCACAATAAAAGTCACGTGTGTGAAAGTTTCAGCTGAATACAGTGTCTATACCTGTCACGGTTTTTTTCACAAGAACGTCGAATCCATCCGCGTTTGGGGAGGTGACAGCGGGTACCAACCGCATCTATAAACGCAGCATTCGCGAACGGACATCAACTCTCAGAAATCTGAGAAAGGATTCATGCTTGAATCTTTTCTCATCGATTCAAATGTTTTTGGGTGAAAAGTTACCCAAACAATATTATTTCGAAGGGAATCCTTTTTAAATATACTATCGACAGCTAAATCTGTTATTGTCATTAACTTGGTTGAGGATTTACCAATATATTAAAATACCTTTAAAGGTATTGTACACGTTTGGTAATGACTCAAAACAAATATTAGCATAACAACTTACTTGGTAACAAGCAACGGAGAGCTTTTGATAGTATAAAACATTGTAGGAAACGACTCCCTCTGAAGTAACGTAGTTTTTGAGAAAGAGGTAATTTCTCACTAAAATAATAAAAATCTTCTTGCAAGAAGTTTTTATTCCTATCTGAAAGCACACAAATTTGTACAACAAGGGTGTTTTTTCTTTCACCATTTTCGTGCCTTTAAAGAGTGGTAACATGGCTGCCAATCTGCTTCACGGTAATACGTCAGTCAGTAATTGGACGCCAGGTTTGAATGACTGATTCTGCGCAAATTGCTGTAGATTTGTTTATTGCAAAATAAAACTAAAACTACGTACATGTTTGTTTGTTTTTTGGGTTTTTTTACATACGGAATCAAAAACAAATCCAATAAAATGCTCTTGCGAACACAAAATGCATAGTTTGATGAACATCTGAAAAAGCTACACCATCATGGCCGCCCATGCACGGTATTCGTATCGATGAAAACGCCCTTCCTTGCTATAATACTGGGTTACAGAGATGACAGTGGAATGAATTTGATGCCAGCTGCAAACTCCCTCCAAACTGTGTGCATGCCTGACAAATGGATTATATTCCACAGTCTTTTTTTTTATATTTGTATTTACCGAGGGAGTGAACGAGCAAAAACATCTGCCTCGGGTTTCTCGTCAAGGTTATTGGTGTATAAGGGGAGATTAGTCGGGCGGGCATGAATCTTCTATCAACGGCGGCCTGTCCCACACTAAACTTGAAAATATCAGATGGGGGAGGCTGGTAATAGATTGATCCAATCAAGATGGGGGGATTCCAATTTAAAGTTCACATATTTATTTCCTTTTCAAGAGGGGCTCCATGGTTGAATTCAGTTTTGTGATCCACTCATTTTCCAACAGAGTCCTTATGAAAGTAGGGGGAAAAACATTACAAATCTCTTACCTCAGGCGAAAATGGTGTAAAATATCACTGTCTTTGATACTTTTCAAATGCAGGTTTGGTCAAAATCCAAAACGTTCGATGACGTCACATATCAAATATATGGTCTGTACATATTTTACAGAGAAACTTTGGTTCATTCCCTAATCTTGATGATAATCAATCAAAACGGCATTGAGTTTGACTTTTTGACTAGCGCACAAACTTCCACATTGGAATGTAAAGACCTTATATTGTCTTATGTCCGATGACGTGATGTTTCAAATTTCGCTCTGACAGAGTATAAAATAAAAAGGCATTTTACACCAATTAGAGACTTGTAATTTTGTTCCCATTTCCATGAGGACTCTATTTATTAGAAAATGAGTGATTTTTACCTTTATATCCCGTCTTTAAATAAAGAACAAACTTCGCTCCTGACTTCTAAACGTGCTCTGGATTTGGAGTGATTTAGTGCGCATAACTGCTGACTTTTAAACAACGCGTATCCGGGTGATTTAACAAACCAATTTGAGTTGGTGTGGACGTTACCAAACAAAAAGAAGTCCAGACTGCGTTAGTGGATCAAAATGCGAGCAAAAAGAAAAAAATACATTTGTATTTTGTCTAGAGATATTGACAGGGGATGATTAAGTTTCCATGCACTTAACCCCAAAATATAACAAATAAAACAGTGAAATGTTCTGCGACGGTGAACTGCTCTCAGAAATGAAGGTAAGCACCCACGGCTTTGGTTGCATTCAGTTTATCAATTAACGGGTCAAGCATAGATACAAATCGAAATTAAGGAGTTGTCATATACAGAGCTTCCGTGTCAGTAAATCGTCAGGGCTATCTCTTTTGACAGCTTTTTGCCGTGTGCGTAGGCCTGCGAAAATGTATTGCCGGGAGTCTTGTTTTGAGTACTACATCCGAAATTGATTTTCAAACAAACTATAATTTTTTTCGAGAAAGACTCTGCTAGGGTAGAAACGTCAGGCCATTAACTATCTTTTACATTCATACCATAGGTTTTGTTTTGGTTGGTAAGCAGTTTGCAACAGCTAATTCTATTTTATCAAACTATATCAACCCATATTGCTGTCATTGTTTTATGTTATTTATTAGTTATTTACCTATTTTTTAATTTTATTTTTTATTTGTCTCTCTATGTGGAGTTATTTCAACAATAATAAAAACATCAACATTCATCAAATATTCCAAATTAATGAAAGTCCACAATAAAGACTGCTATTATTTAAAGGTATCGTACACGTTTGGTAATGACTCAAAACAAATATTAACATAAAAACTTACTTGGTAACAAGCAACGGAGAGCTGTTGATAGTATAAAACATTGTAGGAAACGACTCCCTCTGAAGTTACTTGGTGTTTGAGAAAGAGGTAATTTCTCACTAAAATAATAAAAACTTAATGCAAGAAGTTTTTATTCCTGTATCTGAAAGCACACAAATTTGTACAACAAGGGTGTTTTTTCTTTCATCATTTTCTTGCAACTTCGATGACCAATTGGGCCCAAATTTTCACAGGCTTGTTATTTTATGCATATGTTGGGATACACCAAGTGAGAACACTGGTCTTTGACAATTACCAAACGTGTTCGATGCCTTTAACACATACAAGGGGTCACAGGAAATAATACATTGATAAATAATTATATACATACATATATATACAAGTTATTTATTTATTTATTTATGTATTTTAACATATATGTGTTTTCTTCCTGATGTTTTTCATTTATTTATTTATCTATTTATTTATCTGTTTGTGTTTTGTTTTTTTGTTTTTTTAGGGGGGAGCATGCCGTGTTTTATGCTTGTGCTAAGAATGGTATTAATATATTGTTACAGGTACATATATTTGTGAATTATGAACATAAATTTACAAAATAGTAAATACTTTCATTTGAAGTGTAAAGCACGTCGTTGGATTTGTTTTTTGTTTGTTTGGGGGCGTTTGGGTGGTTGTTTGTTGGGCGTTTGTTTGTTGTTGGGGGTTGGGGTGTTTGTTTGTTTGTTTGTGTTAAGGTGATTGTTTGTTTGTTTTTCTGTCTGTTGGTTGGTTGGTTGTTTGTTTTGTTGGGGTGTTTGTTTGCTTGTTTATTTGTTTTTTATGGAGGGCCGAATTAAGTAGACCATCATACAACCAACCAGTACATCAAGTTCAGTGGTCACGCGGACAACATTGCTCAAAGACCACTATGTGAAATAACAAATCCTACGAAAGTTTAAATCAGCAAAAAAGTAGTGAAACAAACAAAAAAACATTATAATGTTGTCAAATGTTTTCAAACATCGGGCTGAGGACTCGCGAGATAAAACTAACTACCGTACTCATTTCTCAAAAACTATGCTTATTTAGGCACAAGTATTTCAAGGGTAGTTTTCCACCAAGACCATCCCGATACCATGTAAGTTGTACATATCTGTGAACATTTCTATTTTCAATCTTACAATGATGTGCCGCTCTAAGATTGGAAGTAGCCAATGTGCAGAGTGGCTGCTTGAAATCACTTGTTGAACCGATCACTTTGAAGCTGTTTAGGATGATACAAGAGTGAACATTTTTTGGTCCAACCTTGCAGTGTCTTAAGCCCACTTTGTGAGACCCCAAACTCGCACCGATGTTTCGGTACTCGGGTAAAGAAACCAATCAATAAAGCACACAACATAAATTCCTAGTAATAAGCCCACGAGGACCCCCCCCCCAAAAAAAGGGGGGGCTTTGCACTTAGACCCGCTATGTTCCAAAAAAAAAAAATCAGCAAATGCACTAGTTTGTTCAGAGTGGGATGTGGGCGGGACAACAGTAAATGACATGCATATAACGACATAGGGACTGCGACAAAAATCAACATGCCAGGTGGGAATCAAACCAGGGCCCTATTTCATAAAGCTGCTTTAAGTAGAAAATATTGCTAAACTATTTTCTGCTGCAACAGAGCAACAGTAAGCAGTACACATGACATGGTATTTGGGCTGGTAACCTTACTCTGGTCAGCAATGCTGAGCTACTTTTTGTGCTCTTTAAGCAGCTCTATAAAATTGGTACCAGGGCCCAATTTCATAGAGCTGCTTTATGCAGAAATAGTGCTTAACAATTTGCTGCTGAACAAAAATAAGCAGGATACTAGTTACAGAAAATATACATGACATGGTATTTTGGCTGGTAGACTTATTTAGGTGTTAAGCAAGATTTTGTTTTGCTAAGCTACTTTTTGTGCTTAAGCAGCTCTTTGAAATTGTTCCAGGGCCCAATTTCACTGAGCTGCTTAAGCATACAACACTGCTTAACAATGTTTTACTGAACAAATTAAGCAGGAAACCAGTCACAGACGGTGTACCTTATTCTGCAAAGCAAAGTTATTTTGTGCTCAGCTAATCTTTGTGCTTATAAGAAGCTCTATGAAATTGAGCACAGGACCCACAGAGATGGAAACGGGGAAAGATAGCAGCAATAACTTGTTTATTATAAGAATAGACTACATCCACTGGGTCATACCACAACACCCCATCCCTTTTTAGCACCGCTAACAACATCCATCATGCGACCAAACAATTAAGTCCAGATTCAAGCGGCGAACTGACCAATCGTCTTTCTGGAGGTAAATTCAAAGGCTCACAGCAAGTCCACGTGTACACATAACAGCCCAATAGACGGCAGAAAATATCAATGTAGTCCGCTTGTGGGATTTGAAATAGATACAGTTTATTACTCATTTCGACGGCAAACTGGTAAATCTA
Organism: Plazaster borealis; assembly: GCA_021014325.1. Taxonomy (NCBI): domain Eukaryota; kingdom Metazoa; phylum Echinodermata; class Asteroidea; order Forcipulatida; family Labidiasteridae; genus Plazaster; species Plazaster borealis. Next base: position 13,653,351 of record CM037455.1, on the reverse strand, counting down.
AAAGGGAAGGAGACCCGAGGATATTCAATATGCACCATTGCGTATTCTAGACAAGGAGCTCGTTGAGGAAAAAAAAAGCCACTGCGCTTTTAACAACAAACCTGAATTCATTCAGGGGTTTCTTTTCGTAATCTCTTCGCTAAACCTTACGAAAGAGGTTGGCATTGTAAACATCGGATGAACAGTGTTAGACATCTGTATCTCGCTTAAACAAACAACTGGGAGCGCTCAAAGAAAACACCCCGAAGATTAAACATCTAATTTTGTTCGTTCGAATGCCATTCCAATTAGACCACTCGGAATAACACAAGAAAACGATGAAAACTGTTGACTGTTGAAAAGATCAGTACTTTACGTATTGTTTTAACCCTAACTCAAAGGGAAGAGACAGCCACCTACTGCCAAATTTTACATAGAACTTTATGCATGATAAGATCAGTCAAAGACTACTGTTACACACACTAAAAACTCTGAGTCAGAACTGACCAGAATTCCGGGTTGCGGGGGGCCCTGCCCGTTTCCGGGTCAACCTGACCTATACATATGGGGTCTGCCCCCCCCCCCCACTCACCCACCCTGAATCCCGGTCAAATCTGACCAGGGAGTGTTTAGATTGTAATCGCAGGTTTCTGAATACAATTATGGGAAAGTAGATCAACGATGTCCTCAAATAACATTGTTGTTGTTTACCATGTGTCTATTTTGGGCATGCATGTCTTTCACTCGATTTATATTATCATACTTATTTTAAACTCAATTACACAAAAATCCCTGTCTGTCAACCAGAAAAAAAACCATTACCGTTTGGTATAAAACAAATTTAAAAATAATATATTAAAAACCAAGTCACATTTCATAGAGCAAAAGGTTAGTAAAGAAAAACCCACCCCGGGGACAAAAGAGAAATTATATGTACAATCTCATCTAAAGTGTAAGCGCCCGCGGCAATTAGTGTACGGTAGGAATAAACGACCTGCACGCGAGAGAACATGATAAGCCACCCAAGAAAAGTACATCTGTCGATGTGTACCAAAGATAACCAATATCGGAGTATGTGCCATGGGATTGAGATAACTTCAATAAATCTAATCTCTGGACGGATGGCGAGATTAAACCTGCCTGAAAGGGGAATTCATGTGGAGGTGAGAATGAAAATGGAAATGCACATTTTACAAATTAAACATTGATCATTTTGTGTGGCGCCATGTACATTAGGAATTCCACGCTCCCCTAATTAGCCTTTTTGAGATATGGTGGACACTATAGGACTGCACTGTTTAGTTTGGGTGTGTACAGACAGATTTACCCAAAGCCAGTAGTGTCAAAATATTGTGTCCACCATATTTCAAAATGGCTTATAGGGCTGTCTCCGTTAAATATTAAAAACATTTATACGTATGGTTGTATATTGTTTTTGTTTTTGGTTTGTTGTTGTTGTTGTTGTTTTTCTTTTCATACTGATATGTAATCTCAGATTATTTGAACATCAACAATGATATCGCAGACATAAAATTGAAACTACATGTGCACTCTTCAAACTCCCGAGTCAGAATCACAGTGAGACCGACCCATATCCGGGTCATCGGAATCTGTGTCAAACTGACCCGAAACTGCGTCAAACTGACGAAAAAAACCGAGTCAAGGTACCCATTTCTAAACATTTTTCCGGGTCAGCCTGACGCACAAATGGGTCATGCCCCCTGGCACCCGGAAACCAGGTCAATGCTAACCCGGATGTGTTTAGGGTGTGTGTCATTACTAGTTTATATGCTGTAAAAGTAGGTATTTTTTACTCACAAGAACATGCAATAGTGATGGGAAACTTGTTAGAAATGTGAACAGTTCAAAACGTAACGCCACGTGCAGTGGTAGACTGCTATAAGCAGTTATGAATGCATGAGAAACTTGTGTGAGGAATTATGTATACAGTGGGAAACTTGTATGGAAGGATGAAGAGTGATACTTGAATGGAATTGTGTCAAGTGGGAAACTTGTCTGGAAAGATGTGCAGTGGGAGACTGCTCAGCAGTGAATGGGAAACTTGTGTGAGGATTTATGTAAACAGTGGGAAACTTGTATGGAAGGATGAAGAGTGATACTTGAATGGAAATGTGTCAAGTGGGAAACTTGTCTGGAAAGATGTGCAATGGGAAACCCGTCTGGAAGTCTCGGCTGTGGGAAACTTTTCTGATGGAAACCACTGCTGTGGGGCAAACTTGCGTGGAAATAATGTGTTTTTGGGGAAATTCGTTTGGATATCAACGGGAAAACTTTCTGGAATTTAAAAAGGGGCATGTCTGGGAATGGTCAGTGGGAAACTTGCTGGGTGAGATGTGTGCTGTAGAAAACTTGTCTGGAGTTTTGGGTATTGGAAAACCTACCTGAAAATAAGACGAAAAATGTATTTGGAAGTATGGGCAATGGTAACTTTCCCTTATTTATGATGTTCTGTGGGAAACGTGTCATAGGAATAATTAACTGTAGAAATAGCTACAGTGGGAAACCTTGTGTAATTATTGGATGGAAGGATATCATTATCTGGCAGTGGAAAATGTGGAATTTACGAAATTTGTGCTCGTTCAACAAGTTCCGTCCAGAAATATTGAAGGTCAAAATCATTTCAAGTATTTCCAGCTTAGCTTTTATGAAGAAACGTTTGATGTTTCATAGATTGACCTACTTCCCTGGACCTTTTCACTGAAGGTGGGAAGTCACAGATGCAAGATTCATGGCTTCTTGACCAAAACCGACATGAATATTTCGGAGGTATCGGCCAATCTATTTTTGATGAGTGTATCACCAACTGAATATTGCACTGAAAGAATTTTAATTAAACATTACTGATTTGCACCAAGCTTCCCTTTTGCGACCTTGATGTATACGGTAGAGCACTCTGGTCGTAGACGTAAAGTGGTCTAGTTGTAGATCTTCAGTTAGTCTTTATTTAAATAAAACTATAACAACAAATAATCATGCAGTACATGGTCCAGGACATATATTTTTTGATTTTACATACAATTATAATTATTTTGTTTTTTACTGAGACCATCACACAAGTGTGCGACATCGCAATCAGATCGATAGCTAATTTGGCCAATTGATCTAAATGTGGTAACTTTACCAAAATGCACCCCTGCCCTGTACCTCAATGGAGCCCAAACCCTGTACCTTAATGTAGCCTCAACCCTAACCTAAATGTAGCCCCATCCCTTCACCTAAATAGACCAAACCCTGTACTTAACGTAGCCCAAACCCCGCACCTACATGTAGCCCAAACCCCGCACCTACATGCATCCCGACCCCTGCACCTAAATGTAGACCAAACCCTGTAACCCAACGTAGTCCAAACCCTGTACCGCAATGTATAGCACGGGCTACATTGTGGTACATGGATTCACAGTTTCAGCATTAGTTGCATTTATGAATGATTGCTTTTGTATGTAATTATTCTTCGTCAATTGGAAGAAGAAAACAATTATGTACAAATTAAATTGTCCCCTGTACAAACTAAAAGCTTATTACAACAATTGATAAAGCATCACAACTGAAATAAGACAGGAATATACATGCATTTAATATACTGTGGGTACCATCACTCAGAATACTATTTTTACTGTCATCATATTGATATCATTACTGCGCCTATTGACAAACTTTATCGCATAGCATAGTAAAAAGTTCCAATAGCAACAAATATTGCAACAAAGGAAAATTACTGCAACGATTTCCACCTATATTGTGAAATGATGAAATTGTGCAATGAAACATGAATCATAATGCAGCTTTTTTGGGCAATTTATCTTTTAGCCCACTACTCAAACAAATCCACCAGCAGAAAAACAAAACCAATATGCATCATGAATAATGACAAAAACTGACATAATTCAGTCGAATAACTCATGCTGCCTTTAATAACATTTTCCATACATTCATCTTAATGATGGGGGTAATCCAAGAGGCTGATGAGAGCGGCGGGTGCACCTGCCCCGTTACAAACATAACATTGGAAACATGAGACATTGTTGAAGCCAATTTTGTACGGGAGCCGCCATAGTCCAGAATCAAACTGCACGAAAATTGCCTCTTGAAAAAATGGTGATCAAGGTTGTACAGCAAGAAATCAATCGCGGTGAGGGTACATCAGAAGCAGGCGTGCGTACATTCTAATAATGCCAGTTTACACTTGCTGCCTCGAAGGGAAGCACATATGCAAAAGGGCTAATGGATTTTGGCTGTTGGGCTGGCTAAATCAGAGCACTCAAAACAAAACTGTCGCATTTTCTGGGACTGAAGCTAGGTAATTAAATCTGGGTCTGAGAGATACAGTGAGATTTGAAAACCCCATTTTTGTTTGTTAAATATTCATTTTTTTCTATACCTGTACGTTTTGTTGCAAAGATTAACTCCGTTCTTCAGGCCCCCGGGTAAGTAATTACAACCATGGTTGTCTGGCAATGGCAGGACGTGGATATATATAAATACATTTTTTGGGTGGGTGGGCGGGCTGGAAACGTTAATTGCTTGAGAGGCTTGTTGCCTGGTTTGTTCAAGTCTCTTAAAACAGCGAAGAGCGGCTCTATTTTAAAGGAAGACCTCTGCACATAAAACCTAACAACAACAGTATACTGCTGTATAAATCAGAGCATTAAAAGAAAAGCATGCTTTACAAGAAGGTAAAATAATGATCTCATTTTGAGACAATGTACTTTTTGTTTTCTCTTGTATGCAAACAAAATTTGTCTTTACAGTGCCTGGCATATTTTTAACTATCTCTTAAAAGATGTTAGGAGCGAGTGAATCACACGGACACTAATTTTCAGCGACCCTGGACAAGCTTGTAGATTTATCTTTAAGGGAAAAGTACAAAGAAAGCAGACGACTTGTCTGGCGGGGAGCGTTGGAGCCTTACGAAATACTTTATCATTTTAAATTTACAGCGAATTCCGTGGATCAGTTTGTGGGAAAGCGTGGAATTTGATCTAAACAATTTTAAATAATAATGCAAACTTCAAGTACACTAAAAAATGCGAAAGTTCCCGCTGTAGAAACACTTCCATTGAAAATGGTATGTAAATGATAGTTATAGGGGAAATTGAAAATTTTCAATCTGAATGTTTTGTAAGTTCTTAGCACTAGCGAAGAACTTATCAAAACATAAATTATAAGAACTTGGTAAGAACTTATAAAAGCCTTCAAATTGAAAATTTTCAATTTCACTATAACTATCATTTACATTCGGTGTCCAGAAAGAGTTTCTACAACTTTGGAAGCGATTAACACCACACACTCTAAACACATCCGGGTCAGAATTGAACCGGATCGCAATTTTTTTTTATGCAGTCCGAAATTGCCACACACCCAAATTTCAGCCAATCACACGTTATATATTAGGAAGTGACGTTGAATACGTCATACACAGGTCATACATAAATGTATACCGTATTTGCATACCATTACCTCAGCCTCTACCAGTAGTAGCAAGGTCACCGAACTTTGCGGTCACCGAACTTTTCAATCATAGATCATAGTGGGAAATGTGAGCCACAATAATCCTGTCTGTTTCTTCATTAAACAGGGCATTTTATGTGCATAAAAAAAGTTGCGCACGTCCGGCCTAAAACAAACACTGAGTTAGGCAGTGATCCTTCCATATTAATAAAAAAAAAAAATCACCTCCTCACCGTTGTTTGTGCTCTATGGTTATACATGTACCAACTGCCAAAAAGTCTGTATGGTTGCTCTGTATGGTTGTATTGCTATGGTTGTAATTATTATGTCCAACCACGTCCTTTTCATCATCCAAAAAAAATATAAATAAAAAATAAAACATTAAAAAGCCCCTTTCCCATGCATGCGGCATTGCACTAGAACATTCCTTTTACCCAAATCGTACCAAAATGTACTAAATTACATTAATATCATTCAGTCAATTTGAAAAAGAGACTAATGACACGTGATTAGAAGTTATAAACGTCTTGAGTGGAATGCTGATGGGGAAAATAGAAGGGAAGAGAGGCCGGGGAAGTGATGACACAAACAGTAGTCAGCATATAGGGCAATTCAAGTCTGACCAACAGGGATGGATGGAATTGTGCTAACTAGCATTTTTGATTCAATGTTTATGTAGCGGCGAAAAATAGTACAATAGAAGGAAGGCCTGGTTCTAAGTGATTGGTCGCGATTTACATACATGTAAATAAATGTTAGAAAATGACTGGAACAACGGAAACAAAGGTACTTTCTTCCGAAAAAAACCAAAAATTTTGTGTCACTGACTGTTCTATGTAGGTACTGCTACTACTGCTAGCGCTAGGCTAGGGCGCAAAGCGCTATAGGCTATGGCCCTTGGCCATGTTGGCCGAATCCCTAAACAAAAACGAATCTTTCATAAGTGGTTGCAATGTAACGTAGGCCTATGCTATGAATCCCCACAAAACATCTCTAAAATTGTAACATTAACAACCAAGTAAAGTTGAAAGTGTACGGTGACCGAGTACAAATGAATTAACTGTGGAGGGGCAAGCTGACCATGCTGATGACAGCAGCAGTGTTTACTGTAAAAAGATTCGGTAGCAGTGCGTTAGTGTTACTGTTAGTGTTAGTTGTTATGCACACTGTTAGAGACTAGACTCCACCGTTTTATACTGAGTTACATAGTCCCCTAACGTTATGTATAATGTAATGTATAACGTTATGCCTGTAGTGACAGGCATGTAACGATGAGAAAGTTGTACAGAAATCAAAAGTTTTCAACTATCTCTTCTTTAGGATCATTGTCTGCTTCGTTGAAACACGTATTTAACTTCATGTGTTCCATTTTGCACAAAACAGCGACAAGTTATGTGTGTGTGTACGTGTGCGCACGTACTAGGTGCATGGCGTGCCATCCCAGCGGCAAACCTAATCATGAATATGCAATTCGAGTGTGATTGGTTGAAATTTGGACGTGTGGCAATTTCGGACTGCATAAAAAAAATTGCAACCGGATCCGGGTCTACTGGAGCCTGGCCCATTTCTGTGTCCGTAGGACCAGGAATCTGTGTCAAAATTTTCTAGAAATGGGTCAAAATGAAGCAGAATCAGAGTTAAAATCCCTTGTTTTCTACAACTTTCAATTCTGACGTGGGAATTTTTAGAATGCATTTTTAATGTAGCATTTGCATTGATCATCCAAAATATTGTTGTAGATTATTCATTCCGTAGTTTTTCTAACAGCAAGCAATGCCTAGACTTATTACTACTCTTTGGTTATGTTAAAAGAACCGGAACGGTACTAAATTTTGCAAATAATTATTTTTGTAAGAAACACATTCCATCAAATTTTCAACAACAAAAAAAGTTATATTTTGAAGTTACAAGGTGCTATAGCTGCAAGTATCGTGGAAAGACTGGACAAAAAACCTGATTGCTGGAGCAAATTGGTACCGATTTAACCGTCAAAAAGGCATTAGTGAATGGAAGTTGCGCTATTTTGGTCATATTGCCAGGAAAGGGGATGGACTTGAGTAGCAAATACTAAAAGGGTTTCTGGAAGCGGTCGACGCGGAAGGAGACGTCCGGCTACATCATGGATGGACAATGTGAGAGACGTATCTATTGCAGGAATGCAAAAAAACCTACCAGGTTATAGAATTGAACCGGGTCCCAGGTCCTACGGCCCGTACCCATGTATGTGTCAAACTGACCCGTAGCTGTATCAAACTGACGCAGAATCAGAGCCAAATCGTATTTTTGAAACCAGGTTCCTTTTTACATTGACCCAGCAATGGGTCAAGCCCCCTGGGACCCGGAATCCAGATCAATTCTGACCAGGAACTTTTATGGGTGTATGGTGCTACAGAGAGAAAGAGAGAAAGGGCGTATTCTCGTGAGGACCAGAGTTCATTAGCGCCTCAGAGTTCAGAGCTCATTAGTGCCTTCTGGGCTCGAATTTTGAAAGCATCTGAGAAATGAGTTGTCAGTATTAACATATTGACTTGTTTTGTGTTATCACACTTTGCTTAGCAATTCAGATTTATTGGGAGTTAAGATCAATCTTTACTTGATGTGAAATTGAGCCCTAACAAGGAACAAGAAGTTACAGCGATGAGCCCAATAGCACTGATGAATAAGGACCTTTCCGTGTGGCTGCAACTTCCCCTTTCCAAGTATCAAATCGCCGATATCACAAATCCTCGTAACCATTCTGGTGTATATTTAGACAAAACCAATAACATCAGCGTAAACCCTCTGGTCACATCGCGGGCGAAGGAACAACGTTCCCAAACCAGCCACACCCTTTGGCGTACATAACGAATGAGCCGCACTCTACATGCAATAATCGACTTCGTGGAGTGACCCTCCCTTTAGATTCACTCACTTGTCCTACGAGGCGGAGAGAAGCACTTGGGGTTTAAGTGGATCTAAATGAAGGCACTATTGCCATCGCTTATTGATCACAATGTTGAGTATTCAACTGGCATATTTCGTTGTTGACAACATGGACAGCTGCATTTAACGTAATAATGGACGGCATCAATAGCATCGGTGCCACACAAAGAGGCGTGTAACACAACCTGCAAAGAACACATCAAGTGAAAAATTATATAACCTAATTTCAAATAATAAATCAAGTATGTGAATTTATTACCTATTAGCACGGTCTGTAAAACGCACTAGCCCATCTTTGAGACGTGTATTTTGGTTTGACACAATCGCAACTGATTTCAACTTTTATAAACACGGTTTGATTTAACTACTGTATACACTTATGCGGTCATCCTTTTTGACGCTTGAGATAGTATCACAGTTGTAAGCATGCACTTTTCACAGGTTTAATGGTTTCTTGAAGAGTAGAAGATTGGAATGAATATGCTCTTCCAAACTGGCATTACTCTGCCTTTCCTTTTGGCCTTGGCTGAATCTCGTGTAGGTGGTATTAAAGTTCTTCAGATTATAACGTGAATGTTGCCGAAGTATAACTGAAGGGAAATCATACATCACATATACCCGTAATTAATGAAGAGAACCCAAGGTTATCGTGGCAATAGCGGTACCCTTCAAAAGAACTCATTATAAATAACTACACGCAAAATAAAATCACCAACACGAAGCTGGGAGGGAATGTGGCTATTCCAATATTCTGGATGGATTTTTTAAGAGAGAAAAAGGGGGAAAGTTTGCCCCAAACAAGGCTAAAGGCACTCTTGGTGCGGAGCTACAAGAAGAAATCATTTACGATGAAAATAATATTCCTTTTAAAACAGTCTACATTGTAGGCTGGAGGGAAACATGACGAAGTTCAAAAGAGATTTAGTACGTGGGGGAATAAGCTGTTAGAATGGCTCTTAAAGCAAAGGTGTATGTATATTGGTGAGAACAAGCAGACAGCCTGGGTTCACGCTCAAACATCCTGATACGTAACCTTCAAACAAAACAGTAAAACAAGTGTTGCTTTACAGTATAAGGTAGTTTGTATGTCATCGCAGTTGAAAACTAAATGCTGACGCCTGCCGGGTCAGAGTACCTCATGGACCGGGTCAGTACAACCGCGTCAAATGACTAGCGATCTGAGTCAAGACGATGTTCAACTCACACGATACCTGGTCAGTCTGACCCTAGATTCTGCGTTAGAGTTACCAGCAATCTGAGAGAAAAATCACATATTACTTACACAGTATCTCGTCAGTGTGAGCCTAGAATATGCCTTAAAATTAACAGCAACCTAAGTCGAAGACATACATTACTCTACAGTACTTGGTCAATCTAACCCTGGATTCTCAATGACATACATTAATCTAAAGTACGTGGTCAGTGTGACCCTGGATTCTCAAGGACATACATTACTCTTCACAGTACGTGGTCAGTGTGACTCTGGATTCTCAAGGAAATACCTTAATACTCTACAGTACGTGGTCAGTGCGACACTGGATTCTCAAGGACAAACAATACTGTACAGTACAGGGTCAGTGCACCCCGGATTTTCAAGGACATACAATACTCTTTAGAACGTGGTCAGTGTGAACCTGGATTCTCAAGGATATACACATTACTCTACGGTACAGGGTCAGTGTGACCCTGTATTTTCAAGGACATGCATTACTCCACAGTGACCCTGGATTCTCAAGGACATACATTACTCCACAGTAAATGGTCAGTGTGACCCTGGATTCTCGAGGACATATTTTACTCTACAGTACGTGGTCAGTGTGACCCTGGATTCTCAAGGACATATATTACTCCACAGTACGTGGTCAGTGTGACCCTGGATTCTCAAGGACATACATTACTCTTTAGTACGTGGTAAGTGTGACACTGGATTCTCAAGGACATACATAACTTTACAGCACAGGGTCAGTGTGACCCTGGATTCTCAAGGACATACATTACTATTCAGTACGAGGTTAGTGTGACCCTGGATGCTCAAGGACATACATTACTCTACAGTACGTGGTCAGTGTGCCTCTGGATTCCCAAGGACATACATTACTCAACAGTACCAGGTTAGTGTGACCCTGGATTCTCAAGGACATACATTACTCTACAGTACGTGGTCAGTGTGACCCTGGATTCTCAAGGACATACATTACTCAACAGTACCAGGTTAGTGTGACCCTGGATTCTCAAGGACATACATTACTCTACAGTACGTGGTCAGTGTGACCCTGGATTCTAAAGGACATACATTACTATACAGTACGTGGTCAGTGTGACCCTGGATTCTCAAGGACATACATTACTATACAGTACGTAGTTAGTGTGACCCTGGATTCTCAAGGACATACATTACTATACAGTACGTGGTTAGTGTGACCCTGGATTCTCAAGGACATACATTAATATACAGTACGTGGTCAGTGTGACCCTGGATTCTAAAGGACATACATTACTCAACAGTACGTGGTCACTGTGTCCATGGATTCCCAAGGACATGTATTACTCTACAGTACGTGGTCACTGTGTCCATGGATTCTCAAGGACATGTATTACTCTACAGTACGTGGTCACTGTGACCATGGATTCTCAAAGACATACATTACTCTTTAGTACGTGGTCAGTGTGACTGGATTCTCAAGGACATACATTACTCTACAGAACATGGTCAGTGTGACCCTGGAGTCTCAAGGACATACATTACTCTACAGTACGTGGTTAGTGTGCCTCTGGATTCCCAAGGACATACATTACTCAACAGTACCAGGTTAGTGTGACCCTGGATTCTCGAGGACATACATCACTCTACAGTACGTGGTCAGTGTGACCCTGGACTCTCAAGGACATACATTACTCAACAGTACCAGGTTAGTGTGACCCTGGATTCTCAAGGACATACATTACTCTACAGTACGTGGTCAGTGTGACCCTGGATTCTCAAGGACATACATTACTCTACAGTACGTGGTCAGTGTGACCCTGGATTCTCAAGGACATACATTACTCTACAGTACGTGGTCAGTGTGCCTCTGGATTCCAAAGGACATACATTACTAAACAGTACCAGGTTAGTGTGACCATGGATTCTCAAAGACATACATTACTCTACAGTACATGGTCAGTGTGACCCTGGATTCTCAAGGACATACATTACTCTACAGTACGTGGTCAGTGTGACCCTGGATTCTAAAGGACATACATTACTCTACAGTACGTGGTCAGTGTGACTCTGGATTTCCAAGGACATACATTACTCAACAGTACCAGGTTAGTGTGACCATGGACTCTCAAAGACATACATTACTCTACAGTACATGGTCAGTGTGACCCTGGATTCTCAAGGACATACATTACTATACAGTACGTGGTTAGTGTGACCCTGGATTCTCAAGGACATACATTACTATACAGTACGTGGTCAGTGTGACCCTGGATACTAAAGGACATACATTTCTCAACAGTACCAGGTTAGTGCGACCCTGGATTCTCAAGGACATACATTACTCTACAGTACGTGGTCAGTGTGACCCTGGATTCTCAAAGACATACATTAGTCTACAGTACAGGGTCAGTGTGACCCTGGATTCCAAAGGACATACATTAGCTACAGTACATGGTCAGTGTGACCCTGGATTCTCAAGGACATACATTACTCTACAGTACATGGTCAATGTGACCCTGGATTCTCAAGGACATACATTACTCTAAAGTACGTGGTCAGTGTGACCCTGGATTCTCAAGGACATACATTACTCTACAGTACGTGGTCAGTGCGACCATGGATTCTCAAGGACATACATTACTCTTTAGTACGTGGTCAGTGTGACTCTGGATTCTCAAGGACATACATTACTCTACAGCACATGGTCAGTGCGACCCTGGATTCTCAAGGACATACATTACTCTGCAGTACGTGATCAGTGTGACTCTGGATTCTCGAGGACATACATTACTCTTTAGTACGCGGTCAGCGTGACCCTGGATTCTCAAGGACATACCTTAATATTCTACAGTACAGGGTCAGTGTGACCCTGGATTCTCAAGGACATACATTACTCTAAAGTACGTGGTCAGTGTGACCCTGGATTCTCAAGGACATACATTACTCTACAGCACATGGTCAGTGCGACCCTGGATTCTCAAGGACATACATTACTCTACAGTCATCCTGGATTCTCAAGGACATATATTACTATACAGTACGTGGTCAGTGTGACCCTGGATTCTCAAGGACATACATTACTCTTTAGTACGTGGTCAGTGTGACACTGGATTCTCAAGGACATACATTACTCTACAGTACAGGGTCAGTGTGACCCTGGATTCTCAAGGACATACGTTACTCTTTAGTGCGTGGTCAGTGTGACCCTGGATTCTCAAGGACATACATTACTATACAGTTCAGGGTTAGTGTGACCCTGGATTCTCAAGGACATACCTTAATATTCTACAGTACAGGGTCAGTGTGACCCTGGATTCTCAAGGACATACGTCACTCTTCAGTACGTGGTCAGTGTGACCCTGGATTCTCAAGGACATACATTACTATACAGTACAGGGTCAGTGTGACCCTGGATTCTCAAGGACATGCATTACTCTACAGTACAGGGTCAGTGTGACCCTGGATTCTCAAGGACATACATTACTCAACAGTACTAGGTCAGTGTGACCCTGGCTTCTCAAGGATATACATTATTCTACAGTACGTGGTCAATTTTACCCTTTATTCAGTGTCAAACTGACCAGCAGTCAGAGTAAAAATACATACATATACATATTACGGACAAGGATACGGGTCAGTGTGACTCTGGATTCCACATCTAAAACACTCCGAGTCAAGACGAGAAAACTGGGTCAGGTTTACTCTGTTTCAGCATTAAAATGACCAGTAATCTTTAATCAAAAACATATCACTGACACGGATACGGGGTCAGTGTGACCCTGGATACCACGTCAAAAGGACCAGCAACCAAAAGCATAATGACTTGAATATCGAGTCAGCATAACTCCGTTTCTACATCAATATCACCGGCAGTCTCAGTCGTAAAGACATTACTGATACGGAAACGGGTCAGTGTGGCCACATTTCTGCATAAAAAATGACCAGCAATGAGTCAAAAAGACATTACTGATACGAATACTGGCCAGTGTGGCCACATTTCTGCATAAAAACGATAAGCAATATGAGTCATAAATACATTATTGATACAGAAACGGGTCAGTGTGACCCTGTTCCTGCACAGAATTGACCTGCAATATGAGTCAAAAAGACATTACTGAGACATGTGGGTCATAACCAAACTACTGCCAGGAAAATGTCCATCAGTTTGACTCAGAAAACAGGTCACCTTGAACCAGAAATGGATCTGGACCCAAAAGTGGGTCGATTCTGAGCCGGGTGATTGTTAAGAGTGCGGTTATGGACAAATACTGTAATGTGCTTCCCTTTTTAAGGATCCGTTGTCATTCCAAATCGACAGGGCTTACACATATAGGTCCAGACAATGTATGAACAACTTGAGCAAGTCACCAACTTAATGTCTCAGCAATGAAACTTTATTGACGTAGACATATATAAACAAATTAAATTGATTAACAATACGCTGAAGTTTGCATGAACCAGACCTTTTTTGTTTAATTATCGTTCACAAAAAAGTGAGTGTCTATAGGCTTCAACCACAGTAAACCATATAATGATTGTTTTTAGCAAAAAGAACAGGTCCTCGCCTCGATAGCATCTATGCACTGTTCTTGTTCACTCTCGAAAGCCAGTTGTGTACGACACTATAATGGAGGATTCCACGGTTTGCCAATGGTTCTCTCGCGATGCCTGAAAAGAAAATGTGGCAACACATTTCGGCGAGAAACGTGTTTTTTTTTTCTGGGAGGCAAGAATGTGTGCTGATTATGGAATTGGAATGTTGGTGCTTGATATTGTGGTATGGTGTAACCACCCCCCCCCCCCGCAAACACTGAGTCTTCATTGTGTTCTGGGTATCTCATGAATTCTTTTGAGGTTTTCCGAGGGTGGGGGTACTTCTGAACAAGAAGGGGGGGAATATCATATTAAGAAATTAAGAATATAGATGGAAAATATCCGGGGGGGAGGTATATTGGGTATGGTTGGACTTGGGTCCGGTTGACATGTTCTTGACAACAAAGTAGACAAACTAAAGTTAAGCAAAAACACATTGTCGTTGTTGTTGTTCTTGTTTTGTATTTCATTTTATTGTTATTAATATTATTTTTTTTGGTTTACGCAATGTAGCAAACATTGCCTGACAAACATTGCCTGACAAACATTTGTTTCCCCTGTGACATCTGGGAAGTCCATCCAAACAGAATGGGACCCCCGTGCTCGAATATTCTTGCCACAGTCTGAAAGTTATATCGCGTAATCGATCCAGTAAATGTAGTTTTGTCTGTGGTAATGTTTGGCCGCAGTAACAGAGAAGGACACAGTTTCCAGGATTTGAAACCGATCCCGAGGCAACACACCGAATAGTAAACACAACACCTCGAACGGACACGTATTCGTTCGACAAAGTCAATTTTTATGCCACGGTGCTCACCATTTTACAGCACTATTATTTACAATCCTTTATTTAAGGCTAAAAGATTACGGTTATTGCCAATGTTGTAAAACGTACAAAGACAATCAGTTAATCCAGAAACCCATAACCATTTAAGTACGGCCAATCTGAATAACAATAGGAAAACAATGGTTTGTCGGACATATTGCGTAACATGTTGGACGAAATGGTATGAACATATTGGTCTGTCGGACATAGAGGCTATGGGGTTACATTGTGGGGGGATTATTAGCTACAGACAGTAGGCCTACTTGTGTTTTTTTCCTAAATTGTGGGGTGAATCCCAAATTATTTATAAAGAGTGATAAAAGAAAAGGGACATGGTAAACAAATGGTCTAACCATGTCTGGTCTGTCATACATAATTGTTGAACATAATGGTCCTTTCGTTGAGGGTTTTTTTCCCCGGACATATAGTCTGTTGAGCATAATGGTATGTCAAACATCTCGAGTTGAACGTAATGGTTTGTCGGACATAATGGTGTGTTGGACGTAATGGTTGAACATAATGGTCTGTCGGACACAATGTTTTTTCAGACATAATGGAATGTCGAACATAACGGGTTGAACATTATGGTTTGTCGGACATATTAATCGGCCGGACAAAAAGGATTAAAGATAATGGTTTGCTGGACATAATGAACTAACCATAATATGGTGGGCATAACGGTCATTCGGACATATCCTGTGTCGAACATAAAGGTGTCAAATTGCTTTTCGGACAAAATGGTCCAGGTAGGACATATCGCTTCGTAACGTGTGTTTACTTATTTATTGATCAAGTTCCCACATAGCCGAACAAAGAACGTTAAGAGGAATGATTTCCAACGTTGGGTCAAGGACTTCAAATCTATGAAACGTACCTTCCAAAAAAGTTAATATCCATAGATTTTAAGTGTATATAAACGATAAAGGGCACTCTTCAGAACTCTAAGTGGAAACTGCTGTATAACGGGGGAAAAATTGCACTCCATTTTATTACATTATTTCCAGTAGAATGTGATAATCTGATTGTGGCTCCCATTAAATATTGAATGACGTGCTTCATGAGTGCAAACAAGGTATCGAGTACAGTAACATCCCAAGTGTCGCCCTATATCCGATGCCCGCATCGAAAGCATTATTAACTTTATACCAAACGAACTGAAATGCCGGGCATATGTCGACAAATGACCATGATTGATTAGTAATTACGGATTTAAGCCGACAGATTTAATCCTCGATTGGCCAATCAGACGCACTGAGATAGTTGTACGTGTACTATTCATTGCTTGAGAAGAAAGAGAGGGGAAAAGCCAAGTACGTTTGTATCTAATCTCTTTAAATCGCGTTAACATAGCATAACAAAAACTTGCAGAGGAAAATCTCGTTTTTATAAATGAGATTTCCGTGGGGGAAAAAACATAGGAAGCAAGTAAATTTCGAGGCAGCTTACGTGTTTTCTTTCACATAAGCGACGCCTTGTAACCCTGTAAACTTCTAGGCCACACGTCGCTGATTCAATTTCTCTTAATACCATCTTCCCACCTGGCTTTTAGAATGTGTGAGAAGCCACACCGTTGTATCCCACGGCCCCACACATTTTTTCCCCCACATCACGATGAAGGGGGGTCTCGGCAAACTGCCAGCATGCATGCATGCTCCACTGACAACTTGGGTAATTAAGGAAGTATATCATGTGCGAAAGGCCGTGTTTTACTCGATGGGCATTAGTCGTGCAGGGAGTCTACATAATACCCGGGTCTGTATACGGCTCACTTTGCTCGACATGTTCTGCTTGGGCTGGACGATTTTATTTTTTTCATCGATATCGTCTCCCTTTTTAAAAGAAGGAAAGGTCGATTCTGATTATTCCTCTTCACGTTATTTCTCCCTCTTCGGGTTATTAACGGCACATGCGTTGGCACTGTGTTTTCAACACGGCTTACAATCAGGTTTGTGATGAGGTGATGCGAAGAGTTTGGAACGCTGCTTGGAAATCGCCACGTCATCTTTGAAAACCGCTTGTTTTTGTCAGGGAATGATTAACTCTCGACGATGATCCGATAAACGCATTTTAATCTCAACGCGTTCTCGAGTCTGAAACGCTGTCCCCCCTCTTCAACAAATTTATCTACACATCCAAATTTAATATTTTTCTCCACTTCAACGGCAAGTGTTCTTCAAAGTGCAGTGTGGTGCAACAACACTGCAGTGTGGCTATTTTCGAAACCACGGCTTTGGCTTTGGCTCCGGCTTATAGGCAACACCAGTTGTTTTTTGAAAACGTGCGCTTTCGGTACGGGGCTTCAAAGCGCAGACGGAGCCTGAGAATCCAAAAAACCATGTGCTACGAAAGGGACCTATGGCACAGCACGAGAAACAGGCAATCTGTGTCGAGAACGGAAACGAATAGTATCACAATGGAAGGTTCGTAGATGAGTACTCATTGCAACGCGTCTCAAACAAAACACTAAACAGTGGATTGTGCGTTTCTTCCGAATAGCATATGTTTTAATATGTCGTTACGCTGAAATTATGAGCAACCTGTAGCGTGGGGGGGGGGGGGTTGCAAAGTAATATTATGCACTAAAAGCAACAGAGACACCATCTGTAAGAAGTTCAAGGCATACATGTACATTTTAAACTGTGATTTATATTTAGTTGTTGAATTTTGAACTACAAATTATTGAGTTTTTTCAAATAGAATTATCTTAGTTTACAATATATGAAAAATTTTAAATTTTAATTGTAAAAAAAACAAAGCAATATATTACAAACCGTATTTCTATTCATTTTGAGAACATTGTTTTTCGACTGGATATGAGGATACGAGAGGGGTACAAGCTTTCTGATCAGTTGGTCTTAAGCCACCCTCCCCTTGTTACACCATTGTCTTTTCTTCTGATCGTGCAAAATAGTTTGACAAAGCGGAAACCATTATTTGTATCTCGACCACGTGACCACCTGACCCCTTGATGCAAAGTTTCCTGGTTGGCCTTTACGATGCGTCTGTTGAAAACTAGCGGTTAAGGAATAAATGTGCTCTACTTCCATAAAAACCAATCATGTATAAAAAGGCCAATTACACCAATATTAATAATTACCGCTCAATCAAGCTGTATCTCTTACGGCATGACGTACACGCTCAGACGTACAGGTGATTAGTAATACAAGGGTAAATCTTGTTTGCTCGGAGTTAGGGGAGGAAATGGCGCCCATAAGTCACGCACTCTCAGGAAAAAATCTGAAGGGGGGTTTAAGATCAGCTTGCGCGTAACACACTAATCTCGTATGACTTGATGTACCTTTAAGCCCGCGACCTTGTCAAGTTTGAATGAAGTATTGCATATAAGTTGCTTTAATTACGCGGCACTTCGTGCATTTGCGAGCTTTTAAGAGCTTTTAAAGGCGAGTAACCTCCGACCTACATATTAATGGGTTGGTTAAGGGTGGATTAAAATATTCATTTTCCCCCGTGAAGCAGAGTGAAGGAAATGTTGAACGAACTTAGCAAAGAAGGAAAGTGAAGAGATGTATTTAAGGACATTTTATTGCACTAAACCCAAACCTAATTAAAACCAAATTGTTTGCAGTACAATATATGCATACTGTACTATACATTATGTAGTACAATAAATGCGTAAGTTTAACTGGCCTCTCGTCACCACGAACACAGTTGTGACATCTGCTTTGAAATGCAGAACTCGGAAAGCATTATACAGTGCTAATCACGCAATCGTATTAGGAAAAACATATCAAATAAAACCCACAAAGAATGGAACATAAGTAAGTATTTGTCAATCTCCGTCAATCCATTAAACAAGTCTGGGATAAGGATACGTTTGGGATAATTGCTTGTTTCGACAAGCCATTTTAAAAATAAGGCTAAACAAACCGAAAATGGAAATAAACAAACGGTGATTTGAGAATCTCCAAATGCTGTGACAGAATTTCAGGCAGAAATATTCCTCTGGAGGAATAGCTCAATATAAACCGGTATAATCATTGAGCTTCCAGATTGAAAAACATCTATTCACTTTTTTTTTTATGATGCCCAGTTCAATGCTCTTCTTTTAATTTAAACAAGATGTCTCCTTCACAATGAACTTGTTTGTATACACGATACAAAATAAACCAGGACATGACATCTGCATGAATACTCCCATGTCAGACAATACTCCACTGGTACCCGATGAAATTTAACGCAATAGTCATTATGAAGAAAGCCGGCAATGTTTTTCCAACGCTCGACGTTTTGTTGTCCCCACACAGTGGCATATTTACTTGTTAGGCTCGGCTTTCATCATGCACTATTGATTTTAGACACAACCCAAGTACATTTACAAAACATACAACTACAATACAATGGAAAATTTGTTCACATAGTGATGCTATGTATAATGTCTGGTTGTGCTTTTACACCCATTGTGTACAAAAACTTGTGTACCCCTACGTAACGTGTTTTTAGGGTGTTTTTTTCGTCGCTGTTCCCACGAATTGACCTGTATGTCAAAAATTATTAAATTTGCCAAATCAGTTTTTCTACAAATTATTACTAGACTAACATTTTCAAAAAAGTTTCAGGTTGCAAGTTTCAGACACGTTTCGAAGGTATCATGAAATTATAGATGAGAGAGTAGACTGCCCGTTTAAAGCACCAATCCTGAATTAAGTTGGCCACCACGAATGAGGAACAAAAAAGTAATAGTTTCGAAAATAAACTAATTAACATGACTATGTATCGCTAGATTTGACGTTTTGTTTTGTCACCAAGGGACGTATATCATGATTCGCCACTTAATCCAATGATACATAAAGCACTTGCACGGTGCCAAACTCGCGTATTGAAGCTCAGCGTTTTCCCGAAGTGAAAAAGGCCTATCTAAACATTAATTGGATACGGCGCCCTTCGGACGAATCTCGTTTTCTTGTTTTTAGGTGTTCGGGCAACAGCCGAACACCTATTGTTTTTATTCGGGTTTTTTTGTTGTTTTTTGTTAACGTTTTCACGAAGTGTCGTATGTGTTCAGGAATTAATAACTCATTAAAACAGTTTCAAGAATTAAAACATATTATAATTTCTGTACAAATGAAGAAGTCAGTTGTACCTCTTAAAATAATAATACTAATAATAATACCAATAACAAACCAGTACCGGCAAGCAGTCTGCGAAACAGCAATTTGAAAAATAGTGCAACCTCGACCACAGTTCCTCAAAGTATTTCCTCTATCTGCCTCATTATAAGTAACAGAAATCGCGTCTAACTTGTATTTCATATATAAAAACATGTAAAACATCATTAGCATCATGTTTCACCATCAGCGTTTTAAGGTGCGTTTGAAAACACCTTTACTTCCTTATACAAATCATACCAACTCTGCAACTCTGCAGGAGGGAAAGACAGTTTTCGTTCCACGGGATTAAGACGACTACAAATTTCATTACAACATGGACGGTACATTTCAAACCAAACCACTGTGCAGTGAAACGATAGACTGCAGGTACACCAGGGCACGGGAAGAGATACCCGTATTTGCTCTCAGAGACAGCAACCGTGTCGTCTAGATTTACTTTGTCAACAATACAGGATTGCCGAAGTTAAGTGTATAGCTTAAATTCACATCAGGTTCGAACTATCTTTTAAAGAAGTAAAAGCATGTCAATCTAGTCTAATACTAAGAATTTAAGCAATATTTGTGTACGTGTATTGTCTGTGCGGCCCCTATCAATCATGCAGCCCGATACAAAATTTTACCCCAGGCTTAAATGTAGCATGAACCTAATTGCTCACCACGCCTAAATTTTGCATGAAACTAAATGTACCAAAGCCCTAAATGTAGCGTGAAACTAAATGTTCCCAAGCCCTAAATGTATCATGAAACTAAATGTACTCAAGTCCTAAATGTAGCACGAACCTAAATGTACTCAAGCCCTAAATGCAGCACGAACCTAAATGTAGCCCAAAAGAGTACCCAAATGAAGTCTCACTGTACATAAATGTAACACAGTCAAGACCCGGGATTTATTACAATTTTTGTTTAACTTTATTTATTTGTTTATTTATTTGTATTATTGTTTATTGTTAATTGTTGAAAGAAAATATATGTTGATGGTACTCACTTAATGGACAGTTTTTAGTTACACCTTAAAACAATGAGGTTTTTGTTGGATAGGCCTACATCAACACAACATATGTCCATGTTTAATGAATTATTGCATTAGGCCCATGTGACCTTAAACATGTTGACACAAAAACATTCGAAAGCATTCCACGCCCATTAGTTGAAAATGGAAAGTACAATTCCTGGCAGAATAATAATATTCAGACGACGACCACGGCGCCATCGAGAAAGCAACCATGCCCCGCAGAAATGAGCCGCGTATAGAGCATTTGTCAATGCAGTGTATACACACGTAGAATTATACATTATTCATAACGTGGATTAAGCATTGTAAATGACCGTACCAACAACATTAACATTACCAATTGGCAATAAACAAGTTGTTTCGGCAATGTTCTTTTATTTATTCATATCCAATGGTCCTTTAGTTCAGAGCTTACGAACGGTTTGGGCAATAATACACTGTTCTATTTACTGACAAGGTAAAACAAAGTGGAGTCTGCGCTCCCCCTTTTATAACACGTTCATTAAAAATAAGAATTGGCAGGTAGTATGCAAATGTGCAGTTCGAAAGAACGAGTGTAAGAGTATAATGATCTTTCCACTGGCTGACAGTTCAATTTCGTCGTCCTTTTTGTAACTGTGTGTATGTGAAGAAGTCTGTCAACATGGGCTTATTAGAATGATCGGTAGATTTCACGTCGTGATTATGGTCACTGACGTCTGGGTTGTGAAGTTTTTAGGTTTGTTTAGTTTGTTTGTTTGGTGTGTTTTTTGTTTTTTTGTTTGTTTGTTTGTTTGTTTGTTTGTTTGTTTGTTTGTTTTTTTTTTTGTTTGTTTTTTTGGGGGGGGTTGGGGGGATACTACCTACAGTCTTTGATCAAATGTTGCAGGGCAGTTCTATTTGAGTGCAGCTTGGACGAAAAGTTAACCCTTTAACATTTTTAAACGTGTTGTGTTTTTTATAGGTTTTTAATATTTAGGTTATTTTCTTCTTTTTGGAGACAAACAGAAAATGGGAATTTTACTTAAGAAAAATCGAAGAATCACCTATACGGTAAAAAAACACAACGTGACACTTGTATTGTTATTTGGTTTTTCTAGTCCTAAAATAATCGTTACATGCTTAATCATAATACAGGCACAGGTGGGAATTTTTTTTTTTTTTTACCCTGCAATATTCCGTCAAAGTATCGACAACGAGGAAATTTAAGGAACATTTTCTTTCAAAAAGGGAAAGGACAAAACAGATTAAAACAAAATCTGAAGTTCAAGTAGTATTAAGCCCACGGTGGGTGTAAGTCAAAAATGTGAAGAAAAAGCAACTCACCACTGTCAAGTTTCGCTCGTTAAATTTCCACACCTCCAAAGTATTTTGCAAAGTATCCTCAATATTAACACCAGGTTTGTCGTACCTTCATCAGATCACAAAACGACAATTCCGGCCTCAATCTTGTCCCTCAAATAAATTAAACGCAGGCGGTCCGCACGAGAAACCGTTCCTGAATTCCAGCAATGCTCCACATACAGCTCCTCCGACAACACGACGTATGTTCTGCTTGCAGGTACACTGGCTGCTTGCAGGTACACTGACCACACACGGCATGCTCTGTGAGTGAAAAAAACACACACACATGAGAGTGATATAGGTGGCAGGTGGGCGGGATCACTCTCTATAGTGATGCAAAAGAGGAAGACTGTGATTGGTCCAAAAAGTATGGACTGTTCCATTTACAGGGATGCCAAATTGCTTCATTCTCGTACAGCGCGGATGATTATGTGGTAACTGGAGTGGCTGACATTTTTTGACAAGATGAACCGAGGAATATGGTTATGACTTCAAACTTAAAGGCACTGTACACGTTTGGTAATTACTCAAAATATATATTAACATGAAAACTGACTTGGTATTCGAGCAACGGAAAGCTGTTGATAGTATAAAACATTGTAGGAAACGACTCCCTCTGGGGTAACGTAGTTTTTGAGAAAAAGATAATTTCTCACTAAAATAATAAAAACTTCTTGCAAGAAGTTGTTATTCCTATCTGAAAGCACACAAATTTGTACAACAAGAGTGTTTGTTCATTCATGACTTCCTTGCAACTTCGATGACCAATTGAGCCCAAATTTTCACAGGCTTGTTATTTTATGCATATGTTGGGATACACCAAGTGAGAACACTGGTCTTTGACAATTACCAAACGTGTTCAGTGCCTTTAACCATTGATAACCAATAATTTATGAAGAGTTTGGGGGAATTGGGTTGTTACAAATATGCAGGTTGGAGTCCGCCCCAACCATAGTCCCTATTGATTGCTCCCTCATTAAGAGAGGACAAAATCAACATGCATGAACTACGGTATGCAACATACCCAGTTCTACATCCTACTAGATTACTTTATTTGCTCTAACTCCAGCACACGAAACGGTCGATTTCTTTAGGCCTCAACACTTAATCTAAAAGGCTGTGCTCCGTTAATATTCAACGTGTAGAACTCGTATATTGAACACCATGCGGCACGCCTGTAACTGTAAATTAACACTGACGTGTAGGTGTAGCTGTTGGATTAACGGCGATGATAAGAGTGTAGTTCAAATTAGTGCGAATGACAACTATTAAAGGTATTATACAGGATTGGTAGAGCTGACAAAAATAGTCGGAAACAGTGTTCATTTTGTGTGTGATTAACCATGTACATGAAATAACATACCTGTGAAAATTTGGGCTTACTCAGTTGTGTGAGTTAGGAAAAAACATACAAAATATTAAACATGTACACACAATGTCCTTATTTGGCTGTAACAACCGAAATCAGCTTTTGCGGTTATTTGTTTAGGTTTTCAGATACAATTTTCTCGAATATGACTTCATTTCAGAGGGAAATATTTCACAGAAAAAAACACACGTTATAGTGCGAACTTCATAATCAGTGAGCTGTCAGACAATAAAAGAACAATGATTTTTGTATCCTTACCAATCCCGTACAATACTTTTAAAGGTCAAATTCAGAGTTGTGTGATCCTTCCACCCATTTTCCAATAGTTCTTATGAAAATGGGTGGAAATATAAGTCTACAACCTCAGCTTAAAACGGTGCAAAATGCCACTGTGTTTGATACCCTTCAAGTGGAACATTTGTCAAAATCCACAAAGATGTATAGCCGTTGGATTACCGTTGATGATAGGAGTAAGGTTCAAATTGTTGAGAATAAGAGGCATTAAATGGACAATAAGTACACGAAATCCAATGGGAGACAATGACAATCTAGTTGGCTGTAGACCTACCACATTAGTTTTCATTCGTAGTTCTGAGAACACACATATTTCAAAGGAACAAATTAATATTTAAGTACCTTATGAATAAATAAAACCCGGTTAGTCGGCTACCACCTAGCGTCCCCTTGAGTTTCCCCCACTCATTATGAACGGTGTAAGATTTCCAGTGAGGAAAAGCACAGGGGTCAACATTGGGACATAAAATAATAATCTCAAGAGGAATGTGTTTGGTTGCAAGTAGAGATTTGTCATTCTCTTAAAAAATAAAATGGGTCTGTGAGAGAAACTTTGAAAGATCTTTCAGAATAGAGGTTGTTGTTGTTGTTGTTGTTGTTGTTTTTTTTTTTTTTGTTTTTTTTTCGTTTTTCAATCCTGCAGTGAGGGCCTCTGTCAGCACATTCTGACATATGAATTTAATATTTCCATTGTCTTAACAACATCACCCACTGGTTAGCTCATAATAAACACCGTACATGTAAAACTAACCTGTTCAAGAGTCATCAAAACTCGGTTGAAAGTGAATCCAAAATAACGGAATAAGAATCCATAATACTGGATTGCGAATCCCTAAAACGGATTGTGAATCCGTAACAACGGATAACGGACTGTGAATCCGTAAAAGCAGATTGTAAATCCCTAAAAAACGGATCGAGAATCCGTAACAACGGATTGTGAATCCGTAATAAGACGGATTCGCATTTATTTGCGAATCCTATACTCGATCCGTATTAACGGATTATGAATCTATAAAAACGGAGGGTGATTCCGTAATTGCAGGATGCGAATCCGTAATAACGGATTGTGAATCGGCAAAAAAAGGATTGGGAATCTGCAATTACGGATTGAGTCTTCGTAATAACGGATAGGGCATCCGTTATATCGGATTCAAATTACAAATGCTGTTGGTGCTGTTGGCTTTCGTACAATAGCGTCTTTAAGTGAACCAAATACGCGCACACAATTGTTCAATGAGGAAAACCTTTACCTGGTTGCATTACTCGGTAGACTTGGCCGTTATATAGTGATCCGGATTAGGATATAGGGGGAAACAGCGCACGTAGAGATGATTCAACAACTGAAGCGAAACGTCAAACGGTGCTATCAGCTTTACGGTAAATACCCTGAAAGTACAACAAACACCACCATGGGATTGTCCAAGAGGGGTGGGGCAGAATCGTCATTCACATTGGCCGTGATTTAAGACGCCGGGCTGGCCGCGAATTTTTTTTCCCTGAACATTTCAGGCAGTGTCCGTGGAGTTTAATCCAATCAGAGCGAGGACATCACATAATACTGCTTTTTGATTGGTCAATGGCCCACGTAAAAATGTACACTGTACTGCCCGAAAGGTTCAGGAAAAAAATTCGAGGCCTGCCCGGATACTTGGTGCAATAAAACTGTCCACGGTCCAGCCAGGTAAAAGTTAAATGTTACTCGGATCAAGCGGATAATTTGCCAAATTGTTGGCGTTCTGTGTAATGAGCAGCCTTTGGGTTAACTTCTGCCAATTGTAGCGGCTTGAATTAATTCAAAGGGCACATTTTGTCTCCTTTTGTCTTATGTGATAATAAACACCTTAATCAAAGTCTGCAAACCTAGATTCACATGTTCGCGACTGACTTTGAATCTAGACGAGCTCTCTGTGCGGCATTTGCCGATTGTGGCTCAAAATGCCACATGGGAAAATGTATTTGGTTTGCCCGGGGGCAACACATTCCCCATATCATAATGATATCTAAATCAGACCGCAGTCCTTCAAGTATCTATATGCCTCACATTTAGTATAACGCAGCTTCATCTCCAAGGTATACCAGAACTGTTAATGAAATAATCACACTCAGATACAACCTTCGTCTAGATAGAGTTAATGATAAAATTCACACCTGATAGTTTACTTAGCTCCAGAGCAGTTCTTTTTTTGTAATATTCACGATGAGGTCAGGCGAACTTTCTCCGGTCAGAATTAATTAAATAATTCGATGTCGACACTCATACCATGTTTTATGACAGGGGAGCTCTTTCAACACAAGTCACTCAAAATAAAAATAAAGAATCTTAACGGCGGGTTTATAATTTATGAGTATGGTGTGTAATTTGTGAAATGGCACAACCTGGAGGTGTCACAATAAGTGATTCAGCGCTTCCCGCAGAGGGGTTGTAGCCGAGTGGTCAAGCGCTGCGTGCATAGGACTTGGTCTATGGACTCTCTGCTGTTCACTAAATTACGGTTCATCAACGAGGTCACGAAGTTAAGTCAAAATGTCATCGCACTTATGCAAAAACAAGCTTTAAAAACACTTCTCTTTGTTCTCCGTAGTTAGGTTACCAGCCAAAGAAATTACATTACGAACAGTGACTGGTTGAACGGTCCCCAACTGCTTTCGGACTGGTTCCCAACTTGTGTTGATTAAAAATGATCCGCAACAGTTACTGCTTAGTTACTGGGTATATGCGGGGCCCAGTTTCAAAGACTTAAATTAAATTATATTAATGGCAATAAAAACTTACTTGGTAAGAAGTACCGGTACAGCAGCTTTGAATAGTATAATACATGTTGAGAAATGTTTCACTTGAAGTACTGCGGTTATGGAAAAAAATATCATTTTGTATCCAAAACATTTCGAATCTGAGAAGCGTTACTAACAGTAAGGTTTCTCAGATTGTGTATTCTAATTGCAGATTATTCTTCCTGTGTGGACATAACTGCTCCAGATTTTCGGCAATATCTCAAAAAAGCTACCACCTTTTGAAATGAAATTTTCACCGGTTAGTTGTATGGTATATATCTACAACTATATATGCATTTACAAACAGTGAGTTCCAATTACAAAACGTATAAAATCCCTTTAAGCAGAAAACATTAATTGACAAATGTATTTGTAGCAGGGAGCCAGCAATTAGATATGTACCGGTATATCACGTTGAATTTTGCGTGGTAACCCATTTCTGCCAAGCAAGATTATTCTGGGCTTAGCAAATTGTTTTTGTATTTTGAGATTTTTGATATAAGGGCAGGGGTTTGCGGAAAGGGTTCTTTTCCTTGCCACTTAGGTATAGTATTTTATTTATCTAAAAGAGCGATTAGTGTCAGGTGATTATCTAGGCACAAACTCCTACCAATGATACTGCTAAATAAAGCCCAACCAACAAAACTAACTTAAGCCTAACTGATACAACTAACTCAAGCCTAAACGATACAACTCAAGCCTAACTCAAACCTTACTCGTAAACCTTACTACGAGCCTAATTAGATAAAGCTTACGCATTATCTCAATTAAACTCCTTTATATCTTATTAACTATAGTTTAGATCTTTTAATCAGGTTTAATAAAAGTGGGCTTAAAGCTCGACGTGGACGACGATGAAATCGAATATTTCGCTGGAAGGGAACATTAATTGAACAAGTTTGTCACGATTACGTACGAATGATTAAGAACCAACGGAGATCTTTACACGGTGTTGTGATTGGATAGAAAATGGTCACATGATTTGGTGATCCACACGATGCAGCGCCCCCCCATCCCCTATACTAGCCGTTACGCGCCGCCATTTTAATTTATCATCAGCGCAGTACAACGAGGCGAAAACCAGCAGGCATGAGTTTCACCGTTAAGCACAAACTTGCAGAGTGGAACTTGCATGAGTTTGAGGAAAAGGTTCAAGGTATGTTACCAGTTTACTTCTTTTGACATATTGTTAACCTCAAAGAGGTGCCAAGATCCCACAAAAGCTCGGGAGGCTGTAGTGTAGCCCTTGACTCGTCAGTCTCCCTTGCACTGACCATGCACTGACACTGACCACTGACATGACACGTCCTAGGTAAAGCTTTTTTACAATGTGAACAAAGTTACAAGAGCTGTTTTCCACTATTTTTACCTGATGTTGGAAGCTTAAAGGGAAAGTCCGTTCATGTATTCCTTGTACTGTTAACAACTCCGTGAATATCTTGTACAATTCTGCTTTCACTTTCAGGGAAAATTCAGTGTGAATTAAAATGCAATCGTGTACAAATCGTCGTGAAGTTTTTCACACGTGTACACATGCTGCTAGGCGAAATGCATTGCTCGCGTTACTGAGCGCAATTTTGTTTTACGCGCAAAATTGAATTTTGCGCAGCACAAATAAAGCGGGCAGCGCGCAAGCGGGCAACGATATTCGCGCAAGTTAGATTTGCCGAGTGCAAAAAAAAAAACGCGCAAGGTAGTAAATGAGCATAGCTGCTCCCCATAGACTGCGCAGTTTTCGGCGATTTCTGTTTCAGTGCCAATTTTCATTTGATTTTCGCAAATAATGTATGGTCAAAAGATTTTAAAGATTTATGGAAGTACATTTTAAGTATGTTTTAGACCAAAATTAATTTGCAACTTAAATTGCTTCCAAAAGCAGTGTACGTGTACATGTAGTGTTTGCCAGTCAGACAGTTTTTATTTTATTTTATTATATTTAGAAATTGTTTTTCTTTATTTTGTTATCTGTGGAATTGGACAGGGTGACACTGTTATTTAAAAAAAATTGTTGGGACTGGCGTAACAGAGATTCAACTCCTAGACATTTCTAATGTACATGTGTGCAATTATGTTAATGTTCAGTACAGGCCTTATTAATAATAATAAGCATTACACTGCACATTGCACATTATTTTATTAAATTGTTTTGTTTCCACAGAAAATGCGGTGGACGAAGAAAGCTGTGTTCTTCTCGATATCTGTGCAGAATCTCTGAAGGAGCTGATCCCGCAAGTTGACCCCGATTGAAATTGGTAGCAAACTTGAAGTGTTTTAAGGAAAGCCCAGAGTAGTTGCGATAATCGTGACCCTCTCTCCCGACGGTCGCAGGGGTCTCGAGACAGTGAGCACGAGATTCGACCATACGTGCAATTTCGACCAATGTTGACAGACTACCAGATTTGCCCAATTTTTACCACTTTCAAAAATCATGAAACAAATTCTAACTAAGACCACGGGCTTGATCTTCAATGTCTAAGGAATCCAACCATAACACTCAAAACATAATTCAGAAAATATTTTGAAGAAAGAAAGACAAAAACTTACCGGAGACTGAGCGAAGCCCGTGAACTACAGACAGACGATGGTTGAGGTTTTAAACCCCGCACTTCGTTACCAATCAGTGTAATTTCTCAACCAATCAGCTTAAACCGTAGGCGTGGCCTAAGTTTTTAATACGCGCAGTTATATAACGGACTTGCACAATCTCCAGTTTGTGCCACTGGCACACAGAGTTGTGTATCAGCATATCAAAATGCGCGCTCAATCTGTAATTTTTTAATTTTTTAAAATAACCTGAAATTGTGCACGGCAACGAAATGCGCTCAGCTTGTGACGTTGAGTCTGCACGCGGCGTTTGGTTTGACGCTGATTGGTCGTGATGTTACTACATGTTTGTATACGAGTTGGTCAGTCTCCGGTAAGTTTTTGTCTTTTTTTCTTCAAATATGTTCTCAATGATGTTTTGAGTATTATGAATGGATTCATTAGACATTGATAATCAAATCTGTGTTCTTAGATTGTGTCATGATTTTCGAAGGTGGTAAAAATTGGGCAAATCTGGTGACTAGTCTGTCAACATTGGTCGAAATTGCACGTTTTGGCACGAATGGTCGAATCTTGTGCTAACCGAGTCGTAACCCTCCGGTCTCCGACCGTCGGGAGGATGGAGGGTTACGATTATCGCAACTAAGCCCAGAGGTACAGTTTCAACTATATTAACAGTACATATAAAGACCTGCTTCCAAAATGGGATACCTGTGTTACAAATGTGGAAACCTGATTGCAGGCAATGAAGACAATTTAGTGTGGCACTTGCGAAATATACATGGGATCGTCAATGGAGGACTATTTACTGCACATGTCACTTGCGGTAAAAATGGATGCTTTTGAAAATTTCTTCGTGTACGAACCTTTAAGAACCATCTTGCAAAAACATTTTTATTTTCGTCATATTTTTCCAAAGTCGGAGCATTATTCCATATTCTAAATCATTCTAATTGCATTATCATATAGTACCTATTCATATTGACCAAAAGCCCTACACTTCGTGGTTTCAAAGGGCTGGCTGGTTGGAAATGCTTCCTGTTTATAACACAAGTGCATTATGTGCCACATACATGTAAAGCACTATGTTCCACATGCTTGCCAAACTCTAGATGAGGAAATTGTTAGTGCTCATATAGTAAAAATTGTGACATGTTTTGACTTCCTGAATGAAAGGTATTCAAGCTGGTATTCAAAGTAGTATTTTTGAGTATTATTTAAGCTTAATACATGCATTTCTTGAACACAACTGTATGGTTACTGAAAACACAGTTCATAAATACTCTATACTCTGGAAAAGTCAAATTGTTACATTTGAATGTATGTAAAAGAATAAAAACATAACTGTTGCTATGGTTTTTTGAAGAACAATAAACATGCGAATACATTCTGTGCACACTGAAATACGTTTTCTTGTTTTATTTTTTCTCTTCAGATAGCTTTAAGCATGTACAATTTCCAAACTGGTTGTGAAGGTAAGCATGTGTTGTTGGCTTGTCAAAAATTGATTCCTCACAGAATTGATCACAATAATTTTTGACTGTTAACTCATTTGGATGGTCTTTGTAGCCAATGGCAATTAACACATGCTTATTTCATGACCGAATAGACACCTTGCATGACGTCACACTCTCAAGAAGCGCCATCTCTACGGCCAAAAGGAGGCAGATCATTGGACGATAGCTGTTCTTTGTGCGTAAAACGTGCGCGTGACCTCAGCGTATTGTAGTGTTTCGCGTTATGGAAGGGGGTTTATTGCTTTTGTGCATATGTTTGTGCATGACTTTGATTCCTAAAATGGCGGACAGGTTAGGCGCGTGTGAGTGTGCTGCGTGTTGTGCAAAGGGTCTATATTTCTGGTTGAAATGGGTCAGTGTAAATGAACCAACTAGAAATGCATTTTCAAATTCACCCAGAACGTGACCCGGAAATGGGTCAGCTCTTGTGACCCATTTCTGAGTCATCAAAGTGAGACCCAATGTTTCCGGGTCATTCCGACCCGGAACCATTGCCTTTGACCCGGAAATAGGTCAGCCGTTGTGACCCGTTTCCGGGTCAATATGGCTCGACCCAACAGTCCGGGTCATTTTGACCCGGAACCATTGGCTTTGACCCGGAAATGGGTCAGCTGTTGTGACCCGTTTCCGGGTCAATATGGCTCGACCCAACACTCCGGGTCATTTTGACCCGGAAAGAGTCGTACCAAATAGAACCCGGAATCTGGGTCAGATTTGACCCATTCCGGGTCAAATTTGACCCAGGAGTTTTTAGAGTGTAGAACACCTGACATTGTTGTAACATAAAAGCATTACAAGGTTTTCTCGGTTGCCTCCGTGTACGAAGTCAAGATAGGTCAAATTTGAGCAAACTCCATATGTACAATACGAACACTTTCCGACGGCCTCTTCTTTACGGGCTCAGCAGGCAGGTGGCCCGCTGGCGTTGTGGCCTATTTTTGTCTCTCGAATGCAGTTCCAATCCAAATACGACCGAGAAAATACGCTTTGTAGTTAATGGACCTCGCCTTTATTTGGACTGAACGATAATGCCCGACTGAGCAAATTGTGACGCGGCGTGAGGATTAAATCGGAAATGTTGATTAAAAGTCTAAAGTCTCGCACTTGAAGTGGTAACACCTTCTTTCCTTTTTTATTTCGTTTCTTTACGAACCTGTCATATGGTTTCAATAAAAGAATAGAGTTAAATCTCATGGACTCTTTGAAGAAAAAAGAAAACAAAAAGGGAATCCAAAAGAAAATGGCGATCTAGAAAGGGTCACTTGTAAAGTACACAACTAAAAACTCAAAGGTATACATCAATTTGAAAGTAGATTATAATACACAAATCCGGGACGATTGGTACTGAGTTTGGTGGTCTATTCAGTCTAGAGTTGTATGTCTCTCACCCGTTGTTCATTGTGGTGATGTCCCCCTGCTTCTTATCCAATTTGATACTTTGAACAAAGTAGAGATACCACAATTTATTCTAAGAACATCCCTTACATTTTCAATGACACCTTCTCGTTATGGAAAAGTACAATCCTTACTAAAGTCAGACTGAGATAAAACTCAAATTAAAGATACCACAAGTAATTCTAAGATATCACTTTTATTTTCGATGACTATGGCAAAGTACAATCCTTACTAAAGCCAGATTGAGATAAAACTCAAATTAGAGATACCAAAAATAATTATAAGAAAACACTTCCCTTTACGATAATGCCTGGCCGTGACAGCAGTACAATCCCTAAACAAGCAAGACAGAGATAAAACTCAAATTAAAGAGGTCACGTAAAAAAAAATCGAAGAACACACACCTCCTTATGCGATATAAAATGCCTTCCCATTACAGCAACGTTGCAACCCTTAAATTGTCAGACTCAGATATTACTCAGAGAATTTTACCAAAGATTTCTACGATCATTTTCCCTGTCGCAATAACACATTCAATATCAGGATATCAAGATACAACCCCCCTTAGGGGGACTCACACGAGGTAAGACAAGCTGGAGACAACCAACTGCGCTGCACGCCGAAAGAAACACTTCCATGGCACAAAACAACGTCTTTACCATCCAGACGAAAATGATTTGAAAACCGAGAAGAGGATCTTTCTTCTTCTCAGAGATAGGCTGGAACCGATCGCCTGTAAATTGCCTCGTGTGACACGGAGCTCAGATTTTCAGGCTGAGATTATTAGCCCAATTCTCAGACGAATGGTTCCAGAAACACACATCCTGTGTATTAAAGCCTCCCCAGGACGTGTAAAAGGATAATCAGGAAACGGTGCTAAAAACTGAACCAACCCAGAGTGCCCTTACGAGTGGACACTTGATCGAAAGGTCATTACAAAACTACTTATGCCACAATTTCCTCGCAAGTCAAGAGCCAAGTGAAGTGGTGTCGATTCCAAATAGATTTATTAGTAAATACCGTGTCACAATAAGACTGTGTTCTTGCCTGAATTATGGACATCTAAACTTGAAAACTCATTCAATCTGTCATATTTAAGCATTGTCAGACGTGGCTGTTTTCTGGAGGCATGTCAATGGTATGAAATCAGAGAGCTTTTAGATTGTTTTTTGTTTCGACCTAGTATACTTTGTCTTAAGTGGCTTCAAGTGGCTGCATTAGTGTTCAAAAGAGGATCTTTTTTTGTGGTGCAGTGTGCTGGTTTCAGTGAATGTTACGGTTTATAAATACCATTATATAAATTACAGCAACGTAAAATACATATTAAGAGTACTGTAAATCACGTAACACTTTTCGACCGAACTATATTTCGGTACACCCGAATTATCACATCTTCTCTTAAACTATCCATTGAGGCTATCTTATATGGTATTATAGGGCACTTACAAAATGTGTGCGTTTCCCATTGTTTCATCATTGGTTTACCTCTAAGATGGCGGTGGGATGACGTCAACGTATATAAGCTCTATATATTGTCCCCGATGAACGCCATCTTTACGGGCAATTTGGGTTTAGGCTTTGAGCTGTTTCAAGCTTTCTAATTTTTGTCTACGCAGCCAAGTGGTTCACCGACCAATCATGAACGGAATTTAACCAAACTCCCGTGTGCCGTGGTTGATTTGCCCGTAAAGATGGCCGACTTTACACTGTGTGACGTCAAGTGGGAACTACCTATTCGCACACCTTATAAGGTGAAGATCAAGCCATCTAGCCCGCTTTGACGTAAATAATCTGGATCACAAACAGATCAAGGGTGAGATATCGATGTAGTTCGTTGTCCGAGGAAGGTGCGACACGATAGCAACTTTAAAGCTTAAGCATCTTCCCACATGATTGGTTTTCAATCCAGTGTTTGTAATTAGGACAACCGTACCAATTAAGAAATAGACAAGTGTGGGAAACGTGTACAGTAACGGTAATGACTTCAAAGTACTTGTAATGCAGGATAAACAACCATGAAGCCTCACAGCACGGACAAGACATCATCAGAGGTCAAACCGAAATGGCGAGCATCAATACTTTGGACTGCTTGCAAGAAGGTAAATATGTAGCCGTACTATTAAATGAGCCACGGCAGTTAATTAAATAAATTCAAATGTATTTCTGATTTGGTAAGGTTTTGTCCTGGTTTGGAATACAGGGAGGGTTTGGGATTTACGGTAAAGGATAGGGCAAAGTTCTAGGTTAATGACATTGCAACAATTTTAAAAGCCATTTCTATTTTAAAACTGATGAAATTATAAAGCGGTATCCAAATAAATTCCACATTCACTCGTGCTGTAGACTCTGTGTCTGCAAACCCAATTCCCAATTTGTCGACCTTGTGGAAAGGAGTCAAGGCTTTTACGCCATTAAGTTCTTGCTCCCAGATTTCGACCTTGGAGTTTTTCTTCAAGATAACAGTCAACGAGTCGCACGTGTACTGTCTTGGTCACTCAGTTGCGTGTCTCTTTCTAATTAGAAGTCACATTGATGCAAACAACGTAAACATGTCCACAGACAGAAAAATGATCAACTTACATTTCAGTTAATTGACACTGTCAATTTGTCACAGTTGATAAATCAATCTCCTTGGACCATAGTGGGTTTAGGGTGTTAATGAGCTTAAATACTTTAATTGAGTGCACTCAATATAATCGGTATAGGGATTTAAATCGTTTGCGTTTTCACAAAGTGGCAAACCCGGCCAAATTCGAGGGGGGAAACGATTACATATGTTTTTTTTTACAAAACTTTCAAACATGTGTTACTTTTAAGACGTTCAACAAGTTTCAGGACCTAACGCGTCATAATTTCGTAATTACACTGTTTACACATAGATGGCGAATCACTAGCTTTGCCTTTTTTGCGTTTCCCCAGAGTGGCGAACCATGAGTCGCATCTTTATGCATTGAATTAAAAAGTGTCAAAAGTGCGTAGAATCCTGTGAACTGTTTTATAATTCTGAGGTTTTCACGAACTGATTAATCCCAAAATGCATCGTTTTGTGCACAACGCTCTGCAGGTAGGTCTCGTTGTTCTGTTTTTGTTCACTAAGTGGCAAATCCTTTGAACTGTTTTATAATTATAAAGTTTTCACGAACTGGTTAATCAACACGCATCGTTTTGTGCAAAACGCTCTGTAGGTAGGTCTCATATTTTTCGTTTTCACGAAGTGGCGATTAAGTTTAGGACTCAATAAAACAGTTGCAAGAATGAGAGTTCTGTATGATTTAACAAGTCAGGTTTATTTTGGAGGTTACAGCAATTTGAAAAATAGTTCAATTTTTTACGGCATTTTTCTCAAAACATGGATTTGTGTACGTTGAACAGATTCGCCACCTCGTGGATATGGTGACGAAAAGGTTATAGGCCTATTTTTTTTTTCAAAGTGGGTTTTGACAGATCCGAAGACCGAGAGTTCGGGCTTGAAACTGTGTATTTTCCTTTCTCTTAATGAATCAGGGTTTATCATGTTCTCAAGATTGCATTAAATGGCACATCTTTCAGTGCTTTACTCACGTGTTTTGGGGTGTTGTTTTTCCTGTTGTTCTTTCTTTGAGGATCGCTTAAGGTCAACACATTCAGGCATCATGTTTGAAAAACAGAAAACCTATATAAGGAGACACTTGCCACGATTTGTGTGGTCAATCGGAACGTTTGTGAGGATACTGAAACAACTGAAGAAAATGTTCATCATCCCTAACCGTCAGCCGATACATTTTTATTGCAGCTCATCATGAAATGGATATCGCATCTCCAGCACATCTCAACCACGTGTACATAAAATGAGTGGCAAAACAGCTGTTTTTGATTGTATTTATCTTGTTACAGTAATTATGGGTTGGAATAGACATAGAGCAGATGAATGTGTGTTCAAATGGCTATACAAGACAACCAGGGAACTGTAGGTACGTGTGTTGCCACTTACAGATAACCTGTATATTATTACGTACATTGTTATAGCATACAGTCTGCGGTAACATCGTGGAAATAATCTCTCTTTTGAGTTGTGTTGGTTGTGAAAAGAACCGGTGGTACAACCACTCTAAGTTTCGATCAGTACATTGTCTTCGGTTAAAAAACAACAACAATCAGAGCAAACTGGTCGAGCTAGTACAAAGCGGTTTACTTTCAGAACCACCACAACTCGTAGAGAGATTATGTACATATTCCCGACATGCAACGTTTCAAACCCTACTTAGACATCTTTTACACAGACAAAATAGAGAGAGACTATTTTATCCAATCGTTGGCTAAAAGAGAGCTACAACAAACCAATTCCCATCAAGCGAAAAATGTAAATACCCACAGAACCTCTTCAAACGCACGCTTTCACACGCGTGTTTGCAACACGCGAAGACGCCCTGGTCCTGATCAAACAATTTGATATCTATGTTAGTGGTAACCGGAATGACATGCTGTGCAAATACGTACAACATTTAACAGTCGTTAAAAGAAAAGACAGTCGAACACAAGGGATGTGTCGTTATATGCAATACGAAACGAAATCCTTGCAAAGTGCACACATTAGAAGGCAATTTAGCTGGTAACCCGTAAGGTCCGCTGAGTAAATGGAAAGACTTCACAGTGATGGACGTCCTTCCTTAAAGTTGGACAGCTTGTCAGCTTGAACAAAAGCAAAACTGGAACGAAAGCACGTGCTTGAGGAAATAGAGATGCGACAATCTAGTGATAACCCCATTGTGCCTAGACGCGGAAACCGTAGACTCCATCCAGGGAATCAATTTGTGGCGCTCATATAATTTGTTAGTGTCGACGGTACTCACTTCTTTATGTCACACTTTTAAGTTTTGCTATCCGGTAAAGACAGTGTCATGAAACGTGTGAGGTATAAATTGTTAGGGTCGGTTATTCTTCACATGGGTCTTCACACATGATGCAATGTTTCTGTCCAGCGTATTCAGAGAGACAAAATCTAGAGCATGCATTTCAATTCATCCAATGGCAGATTTTGTTTTACCCCACATTGACGACCAACGACGGCCAACCGTGCTTGTAATTAAAATGACTACTATAGTTTCACTGCGAAACCATTTCCAATATTTGGTTTCACCCATACACCGCTGTGTGTAAAGCACCATATACTCAGTACATTCCCGAGTCCGGTGGAAAATATCCACAAGCATATTACTCAGGTGGGATTCGAAACCACGACCTTTGCCATTCTAAAACAGATTATTACCACTAGACCACCAATGTTGCCCGGTAGCTGTACAGGCAGTTCGAATCCTATATTTTAGCAGCATGATCAAAACAATTTAAACAAATTTGCATTGGAGATAAAGAATATTATTTTGTTTTACCCGTACACCGATGTCTTTCTCACCCACAAGACATTTAATACCGTTTAAAGAATTCCCATTATAGAATGTCAAGCGTGGTCAAAATAAAGAATATTTATTCCATGCAAATTGGAACATGCAAAATATTTCGTAAGCTTGTGATGTGATTTGTTCCATCATTCTACACTGATTAAAGCTAACCCATCGGGGAGTATCGAATGAAGGTGCGGTTTTTTGAAAATTTCAATTAATTTTCCAGGTGGTGTGGTTTTATTAAACCACCTTGAAAAACACAGAGTTTTCATTGTAATCGCTCATCTAGAATCGACAGGTATAAAAGCGGATAGGCGTGACTTTAATCAAACCGACAAATCCTTCTAGTAAACCCTGGATCAATCCAATACAAAGCACACGCAATTTGCAACATGGAGCTAAGCACAACAAGTGATTGTTTAGCAAGAAAGTCGTGTATACAACAAAAAAACTCCGTGTGATCAATGTTTGAGAAGATTTCACTATAGGGACCCTAGACAGTCCAAACATTTTTGTCCTTTCACACGAAGTACAGTTTAAAAAAAAAAAAATACAACCATGTTTAAATAAAGCACGGGACCCTTGCTTAATTGCTCTCGTGTTTTTAAAGGGGCTTAAGAACTTCAGACTCGCGAGATCAAACAATATTTGTTTTAATCATTTCACAAAAAACTATTTGGGCCAAAATATAACAAGAAGCATTTAAATCATTTATAACCGTGTATCAAATGTTTAACTGAGCAAACACAAGGAGTACGGGGCTTTAGTCGCCTGAATTTAATTGACGGATGAAATGTATAAACACCATCACAAAAGCGGCTTCTTGCAAAATTAGCATACACTAATCGACTCGTGTTGAAACATGAATTAAACAAAAATGTAAATATGAAATTGAGTAAAGATGGACGGAACATGGGTGAATTTCTTCAAGTTTGTTGTTGAATCTGCACTTAGGCCTTTTTATACTTACACGAAAAGACTTTGTGTATAGGCTTCACAAAAGAAAACACAACAAAACAAAACAAACAACTAAATGTTACTTGTAAAATATTATCGCAAAATGGTAAATCTTATAATGTTTTATCACGACTTTTTATGAAAGCTACATACGTCAAAAACTGACACTTTTATCAGTTTTTGAGTTATTTTCGCTCTTTTATCTTAATAACATTATGAACAATCCCGGAAAGCCTTTCTTCTCAATAAGTGCATTTTGCGTCTTCACAAATAGACAAATATCAATAAACATGTACAAAATACATAGTAATAATAAGCGTGGGAAGTACTGGTAGGTAAATTCACTTGGGGTGACGTGTGATCACGTGACACGCACTGACATTGTGTGCTATGTATAAGCACGTATAACACACACATCTGTGATTAAAGGTATCGTACACGTTTGGTATTTACTCAAAATATATATTAGCATAAAAACTGACTCGGTAACGAGCAACAAAGAGCTGTTGCTAGTATAAAACATTGTGAGAAACCACTCCCTCTGAAGTAACGTATTTTTGAGAAAGAGGTAATTTCTCACTAAAATAATAAAAGACTTCTAGCTAGAAGCCTTTTATTCCTATCTGAAAGCACACAAATTTGTACAACAAGGGTGTTTTTTCTTTCACCATTTTCTTGCAACTTCGATGACCAATTAAGCCCAAATTTTCACAGGCTTGTTGTTTTATGCATATGTTGGGATACACCAAATGAGAACACTGGTCTTTGACACTTACCAAACGTGTACGATGCCTTTAACTAGAGTGAAAAGTAAAAAATTGTTTAGTTATAATAACTGAGTAAAGCGAACGGGTAAACGCTTAAAGAAATACGTGGGGGCCTTCAATCTGCAACCAAATTGCGTAATTTCTTCAGTTGCTTCTCTAACGTTAAGACGCATGTATCTCAAAACAATGTTTTCACGCTATCGGAAGAAGCTACATTTAGAAGTTGATTATATGGACATTTCCTTTGGGGGAGGGGCAAAGACACAATTTGGAGGATTGAGACGTATCGAATTAAAAGTTGTGTGTGTTTTCGATCTTATTAGGGAAGGGGTAAAACAGGGGCAATGATTCCGAGCGAGGGACTACTGCCCCCCCCCCACCCTCCGCCAACTAATTCACAGGAAAACGTTGTTTCTTTTCTTCTGTTGATCCTTACAACTCTCATGACAGAATTGACCCGGATTCCGAGTCCCAAGGGGGCCCTGACCCAGAAAGTGGTTTGAAGAAATGGGATTTTAATTTGGAGTCAGTTTGACCCAATTTTGACACAGATTCCGGGTCATACTCACCCAGAAATGGGTCAGGCCCCAAAGGCCCCGGATCCGGGTCAATTCTGACCCGTATGTTTTTAGAGTGCATTGTGATGCGCTCTAAGTTGTAGTTAATCAAAGGCCAACAGCATCGTAGCGTATCCTATGGGATTATATTGAGTCTTAAAAGCACATTACATACATAGGAAAAAGACACAACCGGCAGAGAGCAATTATAATGTATATACCGTCTGCATATCAGGTAATCAGAGGCGAGTTGGTGAAAAAGGGAAAACTCCGAATTAGTTATACAATCCAAATACAACTGGAATCGGTAGCCGGCTCCCCTTACCTACCGGCTGGAACATTCGACACTAGGAATCTGGTGTCTCCACTGTCGTTACATTTTAGAGGAACACATTAAAACGCAGGTGTTATAAACAGCTCTGAACATGATATCCACGACACTCGCTGTAAAAACGTTGCACTAATTTTACGGTTTAAAAGCTTCGCAAACTATTAATATTTACGGGGTCTCTATTGAAAGACCAGTTGATAAAATTGCTCTATCTACGGTTGCTTCATGTGTGTACGTAAAACAAAGTACTAATTAGAGAGATAAGTTACAGTAGTGTAACCTGACATTTTCATTTAGGGGAGGGGGAAATCGGAGAAAAGACCCCCCCCCCCCCAGACCCACCAAACGTCACATAAAATAAAGTTGAAAAAAATAGTTTCGTCCATTACATAATAACTGCATGTAACTTGGTTTACAATTGAAAAAGGGACACATGCAAAGGCTGCAACGTTAAATCGGGGCGCTGTTGTGTGACGTCACAAGAGGAAACCAGTGTCATACACACTACTCAAACAGAAAAAAACCCCATGAGTAATCAAGTATTAACGCAGAAACATCAATAACGCGTTTATACAGTCAACTCGACAACTGTTTATGGAATTTAAGGACATTAGTAGACATGAATGTCAAACCATCGACAAATTAGTGATCAAGGCGGCACATTTTGACATGATGATGATGAAGTGATGTGCACAAAGGCATGGCAACTTTGATTAAACATGAGCAATTTACTGTACCATAACCAGCTCTTCTCTGCTAACTCGAGAAACGGACAAGGCAAACATACACTGAGAGGTATCACAAAGATGCGATGTTCTTTTACAAGAAAAAGATTCGTCTGACAGTTTAAAATCGTCATCATTTTTCTCGGCAGTCACGGACTGACAAAATGTAAACAGGTCATTGGAACGATATTTCATATCAAACCCTAC
The DNA here is from genome assembly GCA_021014325.1 of Plazaster borealis. Taxonomy (NCBI): domain Eukaryota; kingdom Metazoa; phylum Echinodermata; class Asteroidea; order Forcipulatida; family Labidiasteridae; genus Plazaster; species Plazaster borealis. The sequence continues at coordinate 13,612,081 of CM037455.1, read as the reverse complement.
CCCACATATCCACACTTTGTCAAAAAGTACAGCAATTACCAATGATGTTATTTCCTTTAAAACCCTCATGTTCAGTTCACGTCTTCCAGGTACATTGTATGGCAAATTATTTAGTGGTTTTTTTAAATAACCAAACGTGTATTTAGCAATCGGGTTTGCGTATAATGGTATATTTTATTGCTTTCCACCTTTATAAATGGCCCCGGTTTGAATCCCGCTGGGGGCACTATGTGGATTGGGTTTTCAGTCCCTACATGATGACGTGGGTTTTCCCCGGACTAATCTCTTGGGTTTTCATCCCGAATGTAAAAATGTCTTGTCTCCTTGGAGTTCTTAGCTAGAATAGTGATTAAGTTTGCTCTTCTTAGAGTTCTTGGCTTCACAACCAGAATTAATCAATGCAATGAAATGAAATGTACGAGCTCTTTAATGGATAAGCAAAACAAAAATTCAGTTTCACTTGCTTCAGGATGCAGGGAAGATCTTCTTTCAAGGTTTCTTCTAATCCGCCAGAAGAAAACTGTTTCCCTTTTTTCCAAAAGAAATTCCAACCCACCCCGTGTAAAACTCCAGCCACGCTCATGTATTTGTGGGGTTTATTAGTGGTTTTTCTTCGTAGTTTTTTTTGTTTTTGTTGTGTTTTGTTGTTGTTGTTGTTGTTGTTCTTTTGTTTTTGTGTTTTGTTTTGTTTTGTTTTGTTTTGTTTTGTTTTGTTTTTTTTGGGGGGGGGGCGTTGTTGTTGTTGTTGTCTAATTGCGGGTGTTGTTTGTTTTTGTGTGTTGGGGTTTTTGGTTGTTGTTGTTTTGTTTTTGTTTTTTTTTGGGGGGAGGTCATTGTTTGTTTGTTTTTCCTCTTCTTCTTGTCGTAATGAAGATATAAAGTAAAACCATAGTCTTCATGATTTTTAATCTTAGCTTCAGATTGTATGTCGATCGTAGTCGGCGGTTCAATTCACTGATCTCGTTTTGTGCAAAGTTGCGGAAACCTTGACATGCTGAACCACTTTCTATGTTTTTTCAGATACAATTACTAAAAATCCACCTAATGGCCGTCAACGTAAATGGTGACGTGTTCCCAATATGACTAATACGTGTAAGGCAGTATCCGAACTCTATTCTAACAGTTCTTGGCTTCGCAACCAGAATTAATAAATGAAATACAATGTACCAGCTCTTTATGGGTGAGCAAAAACGTGGCATTCAACATTCTTTCAGTTTCTTTTGCTTCAGGATGCAGGGAAGATCTCCTTTCAAGGTTTTTTCTAATCCGCCAGAAGAAAACTGTTTCCCTTTTCCCGAAGCTACAGACAGCTACGGCTTCAACGCACTGTGACGCGGAAATTCAGCCGTACCCGCCTTTTTGGACACGGCCTAATCAATCACTGCATAGCTTATTAGTCATGTCAATACGGCATATCTCATGGGGGGAAAAAAGAAATTGACTTATTCCAACTGGTAAGCATCAATAGCTTTAGCTCATGTATAAGTTGCTTGGCAGAATGGGTAACCAGCCAAAATGACACGTACTTCTTACTTCTGCAGCTGGTTCCCCCGTTTGCAAAGCAAATAAATCTGCTAGTTAAAATTTCTGCTGAGCCGCTTTAGGGAAAGTTGATATAGGTAGCCGATAGCTTAGCAGCCAATCTACACCATTTAAGTGTACAAACAATTGAAAATACAAGGGCCCAGCGTAATAATAAAAAAATTGCCGCCTGTTGCAGAGATGTGTTTAATGATAAGGGTATTAAAACAAACAATACATTAAAAAATTAACAACAATAATAATTAACACCGCACGATATGTGTGCACACTGGTTTTGCAATGTTCCGTTTCTCATCCAATACCAATACCCGCCGGCAAGATGACGTGCCTTTGCTTCACTAAGCGGCAGTTCTGCTGAGGACAGCCCCGTAAGCAGGACCAACAAAAACCGTCTGAAAATATCCCTTTCGGATTGCAGAAACATTCCTATATAAGACTGAAACATTCATTGGGTGAGAAAAACGACGAGGTGAATGTGAAAGCAATTATCAGACACATGCTATTACTCATAATAAATATGATTTCATAATGATGATGGTGATGATGATGATGATGACGGGGGGGGGGGGGGATTTTGATGGTGATGATGACAACCCACGCAATCAGAAAGGGACTGGAAACCCAATCCACATGCCCATGGTTCCGGTCTGGAATTCGAACCAGGCTCCACAGATGTGAACGGCAAAGAAGAAACCACTGAGTCAACCTGAATTCCCATGATCAAATTCTGCATCCAGTTGGGGTTAGATCACACACCTTTAAACGACTTTAAGAACAAATACAAACAATTAAAATCCGATGGTTCCTACTTTATGACCGAAAGATGAATAAATAAGGAGTAACTATAGGCCTACATAAATAAATAGTATGAATGAATAGTTGGACATTATAGTGAGATTCAAATTTAATTACGCAGGCAAAGCCAAGGCGCAATAAAATCAGGGTTAAAGTGTTTTAATTTGTGTAAACCCCAGCAGTTATACAAAATTGTTGGTTAAAAATCATGACAAAAGAACCGAGGGTGTTTTTTCTGTATTACGCCATTGTTGGCAGACGTAACGCTAGTATTCGCAAACGTTATAACGTAACTATTGGCTAAGTAACGTAAATATTGGCAAACGCAGAGTAGCTATTGGCAAAAATAGAGTTACTAGATCTAAACGAAGTTTCGAAGACTGGCACAACTAATTCATTCCTCATATATAGTTTAGATGTATGGTGAGGCTGATATCCGTAAGAAGCTTAACGAAACCTTTGTACGCGGACACCATAAGGACAAACACAGTACTGTGAAATAATTCTCCATAGTCTCATTAGTCCATTTGGTAAGATTCAAAATACATTGTCGACAAAGATCCGGATATTCATATTGGGACAGGATTATAATACACACATATATCTAACTACGGTTGAAGCAAAATACACTTCATAAACTGTCGTTAAAAAAATGATGAGATGTTGCAGGTAACTGGGGAGGAGGCAGGCAGCCGTTTCCGGGTTCCCCGTTTGATTCCTCTGAACCCTGGAACCTCTACTCAAACTGAGCAGCTATCCCCGCATCATCACGGCCACAAACCAAACAAGCCCCACTGGCAACATCCCTACCAATCACATTATCTAAATAGGGGTCAGAGGCCACATTGCCCCCCAGAACAAAAACAAAACATCCGTTTGGAATTGGGCCGGAAAGACCGCTGCAGATATATTACACTGAGGGAATATAACCCCTAGACGGAAGGCATCCCGGGAGCGGAATAAGAGACGAGGTTGACCCCGTTATTAAACAGAAAGGGGGGGACTAGAAATCCTTTAAAGCTTCTTTTGGGCGAATTTGATGAGGTTCATTCTTGGAAATAAATTGTGTTTGAGATGGAGCTGACGAGGCTATTGCCGTTGATGATGTTATCGCTGATACTGTTTTACTGCTCCGTTTCGTAGCTGTTGTTTAAGATGTGACTGCTGCTGATATGTGTATTATTTTGTTGTTGATAATGTTGTTTTTTGTTTTGTTTTTTTCCTTGTGTTGTTAATGTTGATTTTGCTGTTGTTATTGCAAATTGGCTGGAGTTTGTTTTGTTTTTGGGTTTTTTCATCATTTGATCAATCAATCACTTTGTAACGAAAAGCCTTTTGAGCAGGACACCAATCACAATGCTACATGTGACATGGAATTTGGGCTGGTAACCTTAGTCTGGTCAGCGTAGTTTTGCTGTTCTGAGCTTTACACCTTTTCCCACAAGTGTAGTATAAAACATACAACTGATTAATTAAAATAAAAAGTGTTTTCCTCAAGGTTTTGGTGTTTTGTTTTGAAAAGTAAGGAGGCCCTTTTGTTTTCTTTAAGTGTATCTGTTCAATCCAAAATGACAAGTTTTTCCCCCAAGAGATGTGCTAATAGACTAATAGACTTACATTTATAAATCAAATTACTATTTAGTGGTCAAAAAATGTGTATTATGCTTTATACAATCTCACTTTGAGCAATAAAAAGATTCGGTACTTATAAGTGATAGTAAAATATTTAGTATCAGGTCACTTCGTACCTTGACCGCTTCGTACCCTATAGACACTTCGTATACCTTTTACAAGGTACGAAGTGACTTTGGACACTTCGTTCCCTGGCACTTCGAAAATAACAGTTACGATATTTTAACCTGCTAGCTTTAAAAAGGGGGGAAATGAAAATGAACATTAAATACACATCATATTAGATCATTACAACCAATAATGATACCTTTAAGAAAATAATTACGGACGAAAAAGACACAAAAATTGCCTCTTTATTGCCAATACAAAAAAAGGAGTAATATTTGCGTAAATCAAGGGAAAGTCTCGCTGCCAAGATGTTATCCCCTTTCCTATCCAGATCAACTACAAACACGTACGCGTAATCACTTGTTATTGACCTCCTACGACGGAATTAATATCAGAATGGTCATCTCGTAAAAAAACCTTGGGCTCAGGCTGCGTGACAGTGACCAATACAAAACCTCAACCAGATGACAGGTCTCCAAATAAATGACGATGTCATTACCTTAATGAAGTTGTTCTGGATGAATAAATATCAGGAATATATATACTAACACGAGGGGGAAACCGGGGTTTCTGCATTATCCATTGCTATCAGTATTGTGTGGCTTATTTATTACGGGAAGAGTCAGATGAGACTATCTGAAGAGGTTGATGCAAACTGAATTAAGCAACCCCGACCCCTGCACGAGTGGCTATATCCTATACAGTAACAACCTCCACTTCCCTGAAAATCATTATTCCTTAATGGATTAGGTTTGGGGTACCAATTAATGCACGATTCTGATGAATAGAGCGGCTCAATCCACGCCAAAATAATAAAATAGCATGCAGTGTTGTTGTTTTTTGGGGGTGTTTTTTAAGGGTAAGCACAACATTGGTGAGATTGATTATATTGAAAACGTAAATAATCACTGATTTGCACATAACGTATACAAAGATGGTCATCAAGTGGGGTTTACTGAGACACCATAGATTAACTCTCTCTCTCTATGAGCTGTAATGGTTCTGAAAAGAGCCGGTGGTTAACAAATCGACGTTTCGATCAGTGGCTCTGATCGTCTGCAGTATAGAGAGATAGTCATGGTGGACAAAATCGCTTGAAATGTTGTTGTTTGAAATGCTATATAGGTTTTGAGAAATGGGTAACAATGTTTCAAAACAGTAAAATATATGTTTTTTCACAGGTTTTTTGAAACAGTTCATTTGTTGTTCCGTCTCTTTGTAAGTGTTCGGAAAATTAAAAATGAAAAGGCTGGGCGAAGCAACAAACTTTTTCAAACGTGTGTAAATTCGTTCATTTCTAAACTGCCTGCCGGCTGTAAATACCATTTGCAATGGTAGTAGGAACATATTATTCTGTTACACTCCAGAAACCGGATTCTGTGTCAGAATTACCCGGATACTGGGTCCCATGGGGCATGACCCATTTCTGGGTCAGTATGACCCGAAATTGGAGTCATGATGACCCAGAAATGGGTCAAACTCACGCAGAATCCTAGTTTTAAAAAAATTTAGCCAGTTTCTGAGTCAGCCTGACCCAGAAATGGGTCAGACCCCCGGGAACCCGAATCCGGGTCAATTCTGACCCGGGAGTTTTAAAAGTGTAGTTAAATGGACAAACATGGAATATAATGCGTACACCTTTAAAACAAAAAGTTTGCCTCTCTTCACATAAATGCCTAGTTCAGAATCTTTCCCCCCGGGAATTGAATTTTGTTTAGCTCAGAACAATCCATGCCCTCCCCTGAACTGAAATCTCCCCTCAAACGAATTGAAAACATGCAATATATGCATTTATTTTTCAGCTCAGTAACAAAGTCATTTTAATGCAAGGGGATTTATACACAGGTTCCATCCCATAGGTTAAGACTATATTTGTCCATATACATATCAAAGGAAAAACTTATAGTTCAAATGAGTTCAATTGTGATCAAACTTGGTCTTTTTTAAGTAAATTTAAAAAGTGCATTCCCATCGGGCTGTTGTGGGAACGTTTGAATTTTCCCTCGTAACACATTTTGATGTATAAGTATATTTGACGTAAATGACAACTTACTGCATTACCGGTATACCTAGAGTGCATGACCATTTCAAAAAGCGGTTTGCTACAAAGCAAAGGAGCAATGCCTTGTAACACCTTTTGGTATATTTAATATTCTCGTAGTGTGGATTTATAAATCTCACATATCACGGGGGGGCATTTTTTTTTTAAATATAACAAATCATGAACATTGGATAACAGTCTTGGTCTGGAACTGAGGCCGATGAAATTACAGAATGACACATTTTTACAGACTCTCTACATTATTTTCAAAGAAATGTTTTGGTCATAACGAAGGCTGATCTACGGCAGGTAAAGTGATGATACACGCATGGAATTTGGCACAAAGATATTTAGCTAAAATAGCCATTGAAGAATTGTCAATTGAAACTAAATAGGAAGCACATGTATAACAAGCAATTTATGGTCTGTTTGACCGCCCTACAAGATTCATGCCGACCTGGACAGTTAGTTTGTGCACTTGGAACCAGAGTGTACCAACTGAATAGGAATTCTGAAAACATATTTAATAATAATAATAATAATTATTATTATTAGTTTTTGACAGATTTTTGAACACCTTGTAAGGTGCTGTGGCGCATTCAGCAGCCACTGTCATCTGGGCAAACCCATTCTCTTGGCGATCAGTGTAACTGGGTTTCTGATCTCGGGTCACTGTGACCCGAAACACTGGTAATGCTGACCCCCACATGGGTCTGGCTAACCTTGTACTTAGATCCGGTTCTCTTCCGACCCGTGAACTATCAAAATAGCGATAATCGAGTCATCATAACCCTGTGACTACCTAACAAAACGGTAATACATGTTTCCCGGTCCTCTTCGGCAAAAAAACCCAGCCAATTTCATTGTATTTATTCATTCGTATTGAAGATATCCAGTTGAAAACCATCATTCAGCTTTATTTTGAGGCATGTGAATTTATTCAGCGTTCTATTAATTTTATTAAACTTTACAAAGCGTTCTTTTCAACCATGCGAAATCGGCATTCAATTGAGCAGAGTGTAATGACGCAGTTCGAGATTTCTTCAGCAAAAAGCAGCTGCGAATTTGAATTATGTTCAAGTGATCTGCAAAAATTATTTATCTTTTTGAATCGCGTGACACATAGAACATTTTGGTGTAATTTACATTAAAGGAACATTACAGAATTGGTTTTTGCTAACAAAACAGTTAAGCACTTTATATAATCCACCATATACATAAACTGACAAACCTGTAGTCGGCCATCTGGGTCACGAGAAAATAGTGAAAAACCGATTACACATTTGCATGTGTTATACAATGCATGAATAAAACGCTCATGAGCGATAAACTCCAATCGGAAATTATTTTTATTTATTTCTCATCAAATATGGCATTTCAGACAGAAATATTTCTAGGGATGTTTTCTACTATCATCATTAGACCGTGTAAGTTTTATGTAAATCTGTGATCTTAAAGAACTTTTTAATTACCAGTTCTGAAACGTTCCTTTAAGTGATATTGAATTACTGTTTTGAGGAGCTTTCAATTTCGGGCGAAAAAAAAAACCGCACATAAAAACGTATAAATTGGCCGCTTATTTGCCGAACTGACCAGAGAAAAACATATACCATCCAGACAGTAAAGTACCATCATGTTTTACAATTTTGCGTACCAAGGCCCGGTTTATGAAACCAGGGGCCGATTTCACAAAGAGCTAAGATTGATCTTAACTGTGAATTAACCTCAATTGCTAAGCAAAGTGTGAAGTCACAATACATATCAATGTTCATATTGAAAATCGTAAGATGAATCTTAAGGCCATGTCACACAGGGCAATTTTTTAGGCAACTTGGAGGCAACCACTTGCACTGTATATTGCACAGGGAGCAGTTCGTCAGCACAGGAAACATTCTTCTAGCTGTACCAACTCACTATCCCCAGGAAAAATAATGAAATAACTGAAATGTGAATGAATTTGCTTGTTGGAGATTGCCTGGAAGTGGTTGCCCATAAATTGCCTTGTGTGACATGGCCCTTAGTGCTTTGTGACATCGAGCCCATAGATAGGTCCTAAAACGCTAAGTGATAAAAGTATAGACTGTGCAGGTCTCGCGCGTATTCGAACATGGGACCAAAGTGGTCCAAAAAGTGTTCGAATACGCGCGAAACTTGCACGGTATATCTACTCGGGGAGAAAATATATATCACATAACCCCTCCTATTCTACTTCGTCCTTGGATAGTTTTTCCTATCAATCCATACACAGCTCCCTGGTGGTCCTTCATCACCTGTGCAGCTGAAAATGGGTCGATAAACAATTCAGATATAAGTATGGACTGATACGTCGCAATAAAGGGAGCGAATTAAGCATTTCTCACCGAGCCATCCAAGAAAAAAGAAAAACAAAAGTTAGAAAAAAAACCTCTTACTTATTAGTACGAAGAAGGAGGCTTGTCACCCACTGAGAAACACCCACGAGCGGCTGGCTTTCAGACCGCGTGCCAACACGTTCCTGTAACAGAATGTTCCATGTACTCTCTGTACACCACCGGAATGTTAAATTCTCCCACGAGGGAGGAAATAAACTCCACCGTTCATGTATATTAAAGTCTCTGTTAACATTCTGAAATATCTCACATGAATTATTATAGGGACAAAAAAATGTCCCACTCTTCAGGGACATCCGTATGAAACAGATGGTACAAGTACACTCTGAATCGATTTATTGAATTATTATTATGCTACTATCAAATAGGCCTATGTAAACTCTCATTAACCCCCAAATTTTCTCACGTGTATAGTGTCAGGTCAATGGAGATTTAGTTCAGCTAAAGGGAAAGTTAAGCATTGTTTATTGTTATTGATACATTGATTCGTTTCTTGTTTGTGCTTGTTCTATTCGTTTATTGATTTGTTTTAGTTTGTAATTATTTATTGATATATTTTGTATTATCTATATATTTATGTATTTTATTTCAGTGTATTTCTTTCTCCATTTATTTGTTTGATTTTGGTTTACTTATTTGTTTAGTTAATTTAGTTGTTATTGTGGTTATTATTATTATTGCTATTGTTATTATTTTGGGTTGAACAACGATAAATAGACTAGAGCGGGACTTGAACCTGCGATCTCCGGACAAACGCACCGGCGCTCTACCAACTGAGCTATAAAGCCCTAATGTTGGCGGTCTCCCTATAATATTTGTCGATATCTTTTTTCGGGGTTTACTTGCGGTTGGGGTTGGTTAAAGTAACTGTTATCTTCCTTCTCTATGGTTTAAAAATACTGATGTTATACAAAACGATAATATTCCTGTTGAGCCCGACTTCCAAAAGGGTCATGGTGACCAGGAAATGGGTCTCCTGAGTAATGGGTCCACTGAGCAATGTTTCCGGGTCATTTCTGAGGATGAACGGGGACTCTAAAGGGGAGAAGAGCTGTTGGAACGCTACATGGGCTCGATGAATCTCCAGACCGTTCATGCATGGGCACTGAGGCCATAGTAAGGCAGGTAGGTGATGGAAATTGGCACCCGTCAGAATACCGGTACGTCATGAGAAAGATATTTGGCTCTGGGGCCATCGCAGATTTGTCCTTTGCAAAATTATAGGTAGAATAACAAGCAAAGACAGCCATTTTGAAAACTTTGAAAGCTGCATGTTATTCTATATTTTATCAGAAATTTCAAATCTATGATGGCCCATGGACCTAGCTAAATATATTTCTCGTGAAATGCTCGACCGCGGGCAAATTCCATACATATGCCCCACGAGTCAGGCTTTACACCCTTGTTAACTGAGTCGACATGTCACGGGATGTAGGTAATTTAATGTAATGGACATGGTATAAATATCATCAAACATGCTTAAAAGGGGGAGAAAGTTAAGTGATGGTACCGTCAATCCATTCAGATTTACAGAGGCCATTCCCTCCTTCAATAAACACGAAAGCTAATTTGCTGGCCGGAGTCCTACCTAAGTCATCGATTTTTGTTCAGGTTGAAAATCTCACACTCGGTCAATCAGTATTAAGGAGGAAAACCCCGCAAGATTCGACCCGTGAAAGCAATATTGCTAGTGACCGTATCAAGCACGTGCATGATCGAGTCATCAATACAGTTCGGTAAACCATCCCGATAATAATGTCGTCATTCCTGATCCCCCCACCCCCTCGGGGTGTGGGGGAGGTGGGAGCCGAGTGAGCATAGATCCATCGAGGCCTTCACTGACTTCCTCCTTTACGAGACCGTCATCAAACTATACAAGGCGCCCGGGAAATTGAAATTGACCGCGTTCATCGTGTATAAAGCCGCAGTCCTTGCGAGGCTACAATCCGCCACTGATCCGCTTCAAATCATTGCTAGCCACCGTTGCAACAGATCCAGTGTAAATTGCCTCCACGTGCTTGCCGAGCAGCTCAATCTAAAAAGCCGAGATGAGCTTCTTTTACTCACGGGTAAACCAGCGTCGCGAGAGGAGGAAACCAGGTCAGTGCCTGAACCGCAGTTCTATCCTTAACTCAGATGCTCGCTAAATGTAAATTGCTCTCATGTTGGCAACATTAAACACTCGAGCACGATTACTGTCTCTATCACATCAATCATTTAAGTACATCAAACAGCAGATGTTGAACACGGATAGTGTGGAATCAGATTGTATGTGGAAAAAAATACAAGAGATAGTGTTGACAGCACACTCTGTTTGTTTTAGTTCGATCAAATCTATCAACTGCGACTAAAAACCGGTGTCGGTGTATGGTGATGAAACGCAACGTGTTTTGCAATGTCGTTAAAGGGATTGTATACGTTTGATAATTGGAACCCACTGTTTGTTTCAATCCTATGGTAGATATATACTATAAAACTAACCTGTGAAATTTTTTTTTAAGGTGGTACCGGTACGTTTTTTGAGATATTGCCGAAATCTGGAGCGGTTATGTCCACACAGGAAGAATAATCTGCATTGGAACACACATACTGAGAAACGTTTCCGACAGTAACGCTTCTAAGATTCAAATTCGTTTTGATAAAAAAATGATATCTTTTTCCATAACCACATTACTTCAAAGTAAAATGTTTCTCAAAATGGTTTATACTATCAGAAGCTGATGTACTTCTTCTTACCAAGTAAGTTTTTATTGCCATTAATGTATACAAATCCTTTAAAGGTATGGCCATTTGGTAATGACCCCAACAATATTTTGTTTTGTCCGAAAGCCTATCTTGTCAAAAAGATGGTTATTGTAGTACGCATCCCACGAAAATATTTCGTCTGAAGTGCCCCCCCCCCCCCGTTGATTAGAAATAAATAAAAGTATGTCGAATCTCCAAAGATTGCCTACAGGCGATTATTGGAAATTTCGGTGGTATCTGTTTGAATGTTGCCCTCAACGGCCAGAGGTGCAGTTGGTATATACCCGCTGTCACCTCGCTAAACGTGGATGAACTTGACGTTATTGATGCAAATGCAGTGACAGTTTTTGCTGTTTTCTCAACATAGGCATCGAGTCAACTGAAACTTTCACAAGAGACTTTTATTGTATCTTTCTCGAATAATGTTGCCTATATCAGCATAACGATCACAATGACCAAGAAAGAAGAAAAAAAACATGAGCCTTCCTTCAAACTGTTACTTACATTTGGTTGAATTAAATTTTATTTTTGTTACATTGGCTTTAATTTAATTTGTACGGAATTGATGTTTCCAAGGTTTTGCCTATAAATCTGCATTCCATAATCCATTGACAAAAACTAAACGATAACCATACCTTTAAAATTGATTACGATGAAATGCTCAAAGATTGTTCTCATTTTAATTTGTTTGTTTGTTGGGGGTGTTGGGGTGTTTGTTTGTTTGTATTTGTTTGTATTTATATTTATTTTTTGTATATATTTTTTTTTGTATATATATATTTTTTTTTTGGGGGGGGGGAGGGTCATCTTCCCCTACACCTGTATTTGTTTTTCATCACTCGTTGATGACGTTGACTTTGAAAAAAGACACAATTTATTTTGCATTTCCCTTTTACGTCTACTTTTCAAACGTTTACATGAACACGGCAACGGTTTCCCAAAGACCGACTAGAGATACTTGAGGAAATAATACAAAAAAAACTTCATGACGTAACTACTCACCACCCGACCTACTTAAAACAACAATAGTAAGGGGGAAACAGGCACGGGAGATAAGTGGGTAGAACACGGGTTCAACCCCGGACAATCAATATAGAAATATTCCACCAGGTAAAATAAGCAGAGATTAAAAACATAATAAAAGAAAGAAAAGCAATTACACTCAGATACCGATTTGATGAAATTTTAACCAAGCAGCAATGTTTATCTTCCCCACAAAATGACACTAAATAAGACGAGCAGTTGACAGTTGTCAAGAATTGGATCTTCTTTCAGATTTCCATATAAATTTGACAGAGTGGGATTTTTTTATTAAGCATAATTGAAAGGGAAATGAGCACAAATTGAGCAAAATAACAGAACAAAGAAAACAGATTAAATGCCCAAGTCTCATTCGCAAGTCCGCGGGGACATATTCAAAATGTTATTCAAACGTGGATGCATTTCAGGATTGACACCTCGCAGAACGACAGAGATGACAACGTGTGATATATTCCATGATTTCCTAAGTGGGCGTTAAGTTACAACTCTCAGCGGCCTAGTTTGAATTCATCTTATACAGCAATAACACGGATAAGTTATTCACACTCGGTATTATGTGATATTCAATTTCCTCTATTTAACTTCGTTGTATTAAACATAGCATCGGGGTATAAAGGGGGTGGGACACACGATAAGATATTTTCCTGCTGTTATATTTGGCTGTGCCGACATGTGATACTTTTATTTATCGTGCCGCATACTTTATACTCACATTGAAGACATTAATATATATATATATATATATATATAATAAGTAGGGTAGACGGCCTTAGCTTTCGATCCAGACCGGACCTTCTTCAGTGGCATAAAACAAGTACAAACAAATACATATCCATTAAAATGGATATGGTTGTAACACTTAAAAACAAGATACAAGCAAATCAATGGGATCACCCCGAAGGGATACAACAACAGAAAAATAAGTTTCTTACTACGACTTGAGGAGGGTCTGTTGAAACCGTTGAGTTGCAGACAGGAAAATCCTGGTGACCGGTGATATATATAATAAGTAGGGTAGATGGCCTTAGCTTTCGATCCAGACCGGACCTTCTTCAGAGGCATATAAATACGGAGCCCCTAAAGGAACATGTGATGAAAAACAACAATCAATGAAAACATCAACAATTTTAGTTCTTTGTTTCGAGCGCTCGAAATAATTTTGTGCTCATACGAAATAATTTTGTGTGCTCGAAAAAAGTTAGTTCGTGCGCTCGAAATAATTTCGAACGTTCGAAGTAAACTAAAACGTGAGCTTAAAAATAATTTCGCACACTCGAAACAATTTATTTGGTGTACTCGAAATCATTCTGTCCGCTCGAAATGATTTTGGGTGCGCGAAAGGATTTCGAGCGACGAAAGATTTGATTTTATACACTAACAGTTGGTAATTAACTAACAATTACTGGCTGAAGGCGCTTTTCCTTCTAAAAGCATTATTAATGTGGCGGTGAAAGGTCCATCGTTTCAAACAGTGACAACATCCTTTTTGGGTTTATTCATGAAGAGATAAACACAGAATTCTTCCCTCGTGGTTTATTGAACTCGAGTTCGTTACTCCTCTGTTTTTGGTCATTGTAATGAACCTTGTTCATGCCGCGGTTACTTTTATACGCTAGTACAATATCAATATACTAAGCTCTTATCTAGCGCGTTATCTATACGGGCCTCTCTTGAAAGTGCTCAGTGTTTTAATAACAGGTATTCCGACTACCTTTGATTTATGAGATCAATTCATTTAGAATCTGTATGAAGAGTTTGCAAGGTGAAGCGGCGCAATCTGCAGCCAACCATGCCAGAAACACCGGGGAAAAAAGACTTATTTTACGATAAGTGTACTGGGTTCTCTTATACGTGCATTACACAATAAAGGGGACCTACATCTTTACGAATTAACCATCCCAATAACGTAGCAAATATAGTTGAGTGTCCTGCTGAAGGACAATGGTACCATGGCCGGGACCTGAACCCCACACCAAGCATGGAGTCCAGCGCACTTAATTTCAAATCTTATTTTGTGGCACGCATTTACCCTCTTCCAGTCTAGGTTGGGAAAACAAATAAAATGGAAGATAAAAGTGGTGCACCACAATCTGAGGTCCCGTATCGTTATTAGGTTTTCCTGGCCAATTTCAGCAACAAAATTTATTCAATTTAAATAACACGCGTTCAAGTTCACGCTTTTCCCCTAATCCACTCAAACTAGGGATCCTTTTTACCTATTAATTCATTCAATTAAAATTTCGTTTTCGTGCACATATGATTTCGTTTTTCTCGTTCAGATTCGTTTCGGTCATTTTTTTTCATTTATAGGCATCCCAAATTACACTTTGACCATAATTAAGTTGAATTTCTACTACCTATTTACAATTAAGGAAATCAATTTAAGACTCATCGAAGCGCACATGAATTTGTTGCTCGCTTGTGTTTTCTTTTTTCGTTTATGGACAATGAACTTTAACTTGTGTGCGTTCAAATTAAACATAAGCTATGGCTCCTCTAGTAAGCTGACAACAACTCTATTACTGGCACTTCAGTAACAGTTATAAGAGGCGTTTCCGTGGTATAACATTTTACTTAAATCCTGTTTCTTGTCTTAATTGTAATATTGTTTCTTTTGCGTTGTTACCTTTAAAGTTACAGCATGTGTCACCTGGCGTCCCAAAACTTCTCATATAGGTTTTTTTATATTCAGTCTGTGACTTTGTGCACGATTGTGCTTATTAAAAACTGATATCAGTGGAAGTGTGGTAATGTTTCTCGGTACAACAAGAGCTCGTATTTACTCATCAAACAAAAACTATGCGAGTAAAAGTTGTTCATGTTTTGAAGATCGATGTTTTTGAAGATCACCGATCATTGTAAACGATGTCTATGGAACTGTTGCGGACGCTAGTTGGCAGCAGATTTCCATTGCTCTCGGAATCGTGCGGCTGCGCGAACCCACACTATGATCACTCGGCCATCAGAACTTGAGTTCGATGTTCTAGGCCGCTCGGCAACTTATTGGGCATCCGTTTTTAATTAAACAGTCGGTACTCCACCATTTTTTTGTTTTCTTAATCTGAAAAATTCCAAGTTCCCCAACTACACCCAGCCAAATAACATGCCAATTGTCTTGTTACCATCGGGTGTTTTTTCACACAAAAACAATCCATCAATGACCAGCTCTCCCGGAATTCCCTTAGGAATTGTACAGCAGTTACTTGACCTTGTGGTCAATAGCCACTCCTGGGTGAAATGAACCATATGGTTTCCAGATGGCTTCTTCTGTATACTTGTACAATGGCTGTAAGCAGTGACCTGAATTTGTTTTGTCAGAAGGGTCCATATCTAATGGTTTTGGGCCATTTGAAAATGACTGTTTTCTTCATAAAAATGTATTACACGCTAATATCGAAACGGTCACTTAAAAAGTGACCGATGCTGTCCGACTGTGATTTTTGTTTTATGGTGTCACGCATGGTTAACCCAGCAGCGTCAAAGTAACACTTCGAATGCAACTTTATACGAAACACTAAATATTAACATACCGCTACACTTTTCTCATAAAAATAAATAACTTAAACAGATAACTCCAATCTCACAGCCCTGCGATGTTCCACCCTTTTGTCAGATAAGGTTAGTATTAAAACATCAAAAATCCGGCACCACACATTCTAATGAAAAACGGGTGAATGTGTCTAGCATAACGATAATTAAAAGCTTTGCAGAAATGCCGGTGTGGACGGAGATTCTGTCTCCCCGGTGAATCTGTCCCTCCGGACAACTTTACCTGGCTTGTCTAGGGTACAACATCCCCCGAGAGAGTATCTCCTAGGAAAAACTGTCTCTCGTTAGGTTATTCTGTCCGTCGTGCTCAACGGAGATTGTGTCCTCCAACGGAGAATATGTCCCCCACGCACGAGCGTCCACCGACGGAACTAATTCAATAAACTTGCTTTATTCCCCTGGCTTTGCTGGTTTATAATAGAAGTATTATCTTATTGTTACTTATTTTGGTCAACAATTTTAAGCAGGGGACATTTTTTTGTCGAGACTTTGAAAAGAACAGTCTACTGACAACAGTTCACTGAGTGCGGCGCTGACGCCTTGGTCACTTTGCCCAAATTCCGGACATTGCCTAGAATCCGGATATGCATTTTTAGCGTTAGATTTTTCCGATTTATTTTTCGTACGAAATGGAATTCCGGTTTTATCATCATCGCCCATCCTCATGCTTGATTTTATAGTTAAAAAGATTACAAGTGTCGCACAGAGGCAAACAAGGGAACAAATGTGAGAGGGGGGACAAATTCCCCTGGCGGACAGAAAACCCTGAGCGGGGGAGGGGATTCTGTCCCCCCGGACCGCTGTGCGGGGGGACAGAGTTCCCTGTGATACCGGCGTTGATTTTCTTACAATAGTCTCAAAACAAATTCATCGGAACCTTGATGCTTGAAGATCTTTGACGACGAACAGTTTCACAAACCAGTACAAAGTATTAAAATAAACTCATCTGTAGTTTAACTCCGCCCTTTTTACCGTGGAAGTTTACATAGTATCAATCATCCATGTTATAAAGGGAGTTACACAATAATCGGTTACTAATGAGGCAATTGTGAGGCTTCAAGGAGGTACATTAACAGCGGCCAGCCTACAGTCCGGTCATTACCACGCATTGATGACCTGCTCCTCACACTATTATTGCCATTAACAAATTCATGAAAAATGATTGATAAACAGAATTTGCGATTTCTCTTTCACCGATATTTTCAGGATTGTTCTATTCGTGTTCAAGGGCCAATTTTTTCGGCTGTTCCAATTTCTTTGTGGCACCTAATCTCTGTATAATTACCTATTTACGCATCTTTTCAAGAACCAGACTATACGCTTTAAAAAATGAACAGCACAGTAAATGGAAGTACTTTGGTTGGTGTTCAACTTTACGTTTTGTATGTTTTGTTTTTTGCGCACCTAATCTCTGTATAATTACCTATTTACGCATCTTTTCAAGAACCAGACTATACGCTTTAAAAAATGAACAGCACAGTAAATGGAAGTACTTTGGTTGGTGTTCAACTTTACGTTTTGTATGTTTTGTTTTTTGCGCGCGAAAGCTACTATAAATTGACACTCTCTCTGCGCGTTTTTTTTTTTTTTTTTTTTTTCGGAAAATACGCACAAAGAAAACTTTACGTGTTCAACTTTACGTTTTGTATGTTTTGTTTTTTGGGCGCGAAAGCTACCATAAATTGACACTCTCTGCGCGTTTTTTCTTTTTTTGTTTTTTTTTTGAAAATACGCACAAAGAAAACAGTTGATTTGATTTCCTCACACACATAGCAAATGTAACGATTTACAAGGTGTTGTGACGCAATCATCTGCAGCCAACATATATGCACCATGCACAGTACATACAGAACTTTTAAACAACAAATATGCTCGTTAAGGGACAATGTTATATTTCACAGAGAACTGAACTTTAAATCACACGTTAATAAATCCCCACGTGGCCAGTCTTTGACTAATCAGACTGCATAAACTATCCAAGGTATTTATTGAATTAAATTCAAATTTGGTGCATTTACATTTCATAAACCAAGGTGTTAACAGAAACAACGGCCGAGTTCACAACAACTGGCTCAGTCCCAATATAATACCTTGAAGGAATAACGTTACATCGAAAAGGTTACTTTAACACCTGGGCAAATTGAAACCCGCTCACCATAATTTAATTACTTTTTTTTAAGGAGAAGAAGGAATAATAAATAAATAAATTCGTAAATTAATATCGTAACCGCATCGACATGAAATCATGAATATGCAATCGGTTCATTTGATTGTTTTGTATAAAGGTGTGTGCACAACATTAGTAAAAATGAGAAAATAAATGACTACAGATTTGCACATAACTTCACATGCTTTAAAGGTGGTCATGTTGGGAACTTCCCTTGAAATATTTTTGCCTAAAATGCTACAGTTTGAGAAGCGAGTAAGACCATTAGTTTTGATCTCGCGAGATCATTATAAGGGTTTTTGTTCACTATTTGAACACACAGCAGGGTGGATATGTGCGCATTACAAGTCTATTTATTATTTATTATTATAATTACTATTTTCAGCAATGGCCAATAAATTGAGCCTACATTTTCACAGGTTTGTTATGTAATGTTTAAGGTTGGGTCACATATAAAGGGTGGGTATATACTGGTCTTTGACAACTATACCAATAAGTGTTGTTTGAAGCTTTGCATGGTGTGGACAATAAGAGGTAACTAAAATAAATAGTAAACTTTCGGGTACAACCATGTGTAAAAACTATTTTGTGGAAGACGAGCAGAGTATACTGTTCGAAACGTCGAAATCCCACCGGCTCTTTTCAGAGCCAACACTCCCTCAAAAGAGTTTTTACACATGGTTGTACCCGCAAGTTTACTACTTATTTTAGTTACCTCTAACTATACCGATGTTGCCCTGTGCTTTACAGACAAAGTACAGGATTGCATGTATAGTAATAACCTTGAAAGGGGAGGGGGGCACACAATCATTTTATTTTATTGTATTTTTATTTTATTTTATTTTGTATTGGGGGTGGGGAGGGGGGGCTCGGATCCGAACAGAGAATGGGAATTGACAAGGTGATTTAGGACAGCTCTTTTCGAAACCACGTCTTGTGTTTGTGCTCCGGGCTTGGGCTCCGTCCTCCTCTTTGAAGCCCCGTAATGAAAGCGCACATTTCTCCCTCCGATGGCCTACCGGTCTGCAGCCAGTAGACCGAAAACACATTTAAGTTAATTACTCATTAAGATTTTAGCAAAAATAGTTGAAACCCTTTAAGTTCTATCATCAGACAGGCCCGATTGACATACTCTATGACCCTGTAGGCAGTGTGACACATGGGCTCGGATTCTCCAGTTAGAAAACACTTTCTACATAGATTTGTGCACAAAAAAATACTGCGGTTTTACAGTGAAAACACATACTAATTAACACACACAAAATAAAAATTAATATTTGTTAAAAAAAAATTCAAACTGTCTCTACAACATCTGGAAAGGTTATTAGCTTCGAAAAAAAGTATGAAATCAACATAACAAGGGAGTTAAACACGTTTCCCGACGGTCTACTGGCTGCAGTGCCTAATGGCATTCGTGTAAATCTGACAGGGGTGGGGCATCGCAGGGATTTATACAACTGACAGAGCCCGGGCCAAAGCAGTGGCTTCGAAAAGGACAATACAATATACGTTTATTTCAAGTGAATCGGAAACTACAGTGACGCTAATGAACATTTATAGAGAAAGCCATCGCCATAAGACTATCTTTGTCTGCGGTAACCTCCCTGGACGAGGGTTGGATTAAATAATGCCAGACGAACTGACTAGCTCGATGGTGTATCGGGGCAAGAGAAGAATGGCAGACGAACATCATAATCTGAATCAATAGTGGAAGTTATTTTTCAATTGAATTTCACAGAATGTACATTATGAGTGGAAAATGAACATCATGAGGCAAAGGCCGTCCAAGAGAGTGTTTTCTATACCTCCTATGAACAAGTTGAATTTATAATTTGCCAGACGAATTGACAAGCTCGATTTCTGGTGGATCGGGATATGAGCGCAATGTCATATGAACATCATTAGATGAATCCAAAAGGGGAAATAATTATGTTCCATTCAATTTCACAGAATATACAGTATGAATGGGGGGGGGGGGTCATATTGAGGCAAAGGCCGTCCGAGAGAGTGCTTCTGTCTGCGTGTACCTCCTATGAACAAGTTGAATTTAAAATTGCCAGACGAATTGACAAGCTCGATTTCTGGTGGATCGGGACAAGAGCGCAATGTCATAAGAACATCATAATATGAATCAAGAGGGGGAAATAATTATGTTCCCTTCAATTTCACAGAAAATACACTATGAGTGGGGAAAACAATTACATTATGAGACAAAGGCCGTCCGAGGGAGTGCTTCTGTCTGCGTGTACCTCCTATGACAAAGTTGAATTTAACATTGCCAGA
This sequence comes from Plazaster borealis, assembly GCA_021014325.1. Lineage (NCBI taxonomy): Eukaryota > Metazoa > Echinodermata > Asteroidea > Forcipulatida > Labidiasteridae > Plazaster > Plazaster borealis. The sequence continues at coordinate 13,591,809 of CM037455.1, read as the reverse complement.
CGAATTGACAAGCTCGATCTCTGGTGGATTGGGACAAGAGCAGAATGTCAGATGAACATCACAAATAAAGAGTAAAAGTAATTTGGTTCCACTGAATTTCACAGAATGTACACATTATGAATGTCAGAATGTCAGATGAACATCACAAATAAAGAGTAAAAGTAATTTTGTTCCTCTGAATTTCACAGAATGTACACATTATGATGGGGAACATGCTGAGAAAAAGGCTGTCCAATATACTGCTCTTTTGTCTGCGTTTGCCTCCCATGACAGACTTGAATTTAAATTGCCAGACAAATTGACAAGCTTGAATTATGGTAGATTCGGGCAAGAGCAGAGAATGTCAGATGACAAATAAATTTACTGTCGAGTCTTATCATTACAATTCAAGTAAATCAAACAGAATGTACATTAAGCGTGATGGAAATGAACATAGTAATGATTATACCGTCCTAGAGACTGTTTTCGTTGGCGTCAACCTCTTTTGAGATAAAATGCAATTTTAAAATTGCCAAATGAATAGACATAGATATTTTTAATTTTGTTTTATAATGACAAGGTTATATTATTTTGACGAAGGTTTCTTTCCGTTTGTGGGACTCATGGTTTGTTGAAGCTGCTTTTGCAATTAAAGGTGTTATACAGGATAAAAGGATAAGGTAAGGATAAAAACTGTTAATAATTTTATTCTGAAAGCTTTCTGATATATGAAAAACCATGATTTCTGTGAAATATTTCCTTCTAAAATGAAGTCATATTCGAGAAAATTGTGTCTGAAAACTTATACAATTTTTTTTTTAAACAACAACAACGCAACAGCTAGTTTCGGCTGTTCCGACCAAAAGTAAGGACACTGTGTTTACATGCTGACATTGTGCATGATTTTTAACTACTTTCTCCTGTCTCACACAACGGATTTTGCCCAAATTATAACAGGTTTGTTATTTCATGTATATGGTGGATCACACAAAACATGAAAACTCTGCCAACGACTATTTTGTCAGCTCTACCAATCGTGTATAATACCTTTAAGTGGGAGGGTCAAACCTTGGCATTTGAAAACACCAGGGATAACATTACTGTTATGTCGCTGCTTCTCGGTATTGTTTTCTGAATTCTGCGGACCTGTTTGCATGCGGCCTGACTTTCGTTGATAAAATTTGTCCATAAACAATGTCTTCTCTGAACGAATTTTGACAAGTTGATGCTGTTTCAAACGAAAATAATATGCCATGGTCATTGTATAAAAATACACGTTACATGCTAAATTGTTTGTACAATGGATGGGAGATAATGTCGGGATCCCTACAATAATTTATTTTTATTTTTTTTAATTGAGACTACTACCTAATCAGTGGCGGATTATTTCTTGCAAAACCTTAAAGGCAGGGTATACTTTTGGTAATTGTCAAAGACCAGTATCGTCACTTGATGAATCCCTACATGCATAAATTGACAAACCTGTGAAAATTTGGGCTGAATTGGTCATCGAAGTTGCAAGAAAATAATGAAAGGAAAAAAACATCGTTGTTGCATAGCATTGTGTGCTTTCAGATGCAAAAGAAGCCTTTCTCAGATTCAAATTTGCTGGTTAAAAATTTACTCTTTCTCTTAAACTACATTACTCAAAGGGGGTTGTTTCTAACAATGTTTTATATATCAACAGCTCCCCAGTGCTCTTTACCAAGTAATTTTGTTATGGTAATTAACTTTGGAATAATTACCAAAGGTACACCCTGCATTTCAATCAAAGTTGGAACTTTTCCCGAATCCATAAAAATAGCTAGGCATATTTAAAAAGTAAACTTTAATTTCCGAGTCAAATCGACCAAAAATAGGACCTGGCATCTTTAACCCGTAATGTGGATCTTTGGGTGACCACATTTGCTGTAAATTTAAGTCAAGGGTTGTCCAAAATGCGTATGCAACTTTCACTAATGCTTCGATGAAAGAAGTTGCAAATTCAAAACAGGTGCCCATTACTATTAGACACCAAAAACCTTGTCACGGGTAATTTCTACGCACCTGAAGGCAACCAACTGCACTGTATGCAAAAGAGACGGCAACATACAAAGACAGTGTAACTGTAAATACGGCCAAGTAAATTATGTGAAAATGTTAAAAGTAAACGTGTTTCTTTTCGTAGAGATTGCCTCATTTTTGCCTGGACCATGCATGGGTGCATGTGAATTGCCTTGTGTGACAAGACCTTTCCTCATTATACGGGAAACTAACTTTACATCATGCAAAAGGAAATGTTCAGTGGCACATGGGAAATTTGTTTACACTGCAAAAACTGTGGTGTTAAAAATTTACATCAATGGTGTTGTCACATTAAGTATACAAAAACAGAATCAAAATTTACACCATGGGGTGTTAAAATAACACTAGTTTCTTTCAAAACAATTACATTCGTGATATTTTAACACCCATATGATGTTAATTTTGATTCTCTTTTCTATATGAGACAACACCCATGGTGTCAATTTTAACACCCCAGTTGTTTGCAGTGTATTCAATGTCGTACTATCCACAAGTAAATGATGTGATCATTATATGGATATCTTGCCTTCGTGGAGAAAGTCTGCAACTGGTTGGGTGAAGCTAATTGAACTTGCAGCTGAGAAGCTGAATTGCGAAGGACGAAGCTACAAGGGCGCCTTAGGCAGCCAGCCACTTTGACCCATATATGATCACGGGGCACATATAGGGATCGAAAGTGTTTGATTATTCCGGAGGGAAGAACACCGGAAGGCCAAGACAAAATACTTTCGCCTCGTGGCATATAAGAGAAAACCAACGCACAACTCTACTCACATAAAATAGCCCTAGCCGGGAATCGAACCACGTGATGAGAGGCGAGCGCTTTACGCACTCGCCACCCATTGTGACATGGCTTATAAAAGCTCTGCTGGCTAGCACCAAGGACTGAGAGATGAGTAAAACTACAAGTATAGTCACAGGTTGAGCATGAAGAAAAGCAAGAAACAGGTGAATGTAGTATTCACCAGATGCACAGCCTTTGATGTTTGAGAGGAAAGACCCACAAGGCTGCTTCGAAACAAAAAAGACTAAAAGACTAACACACACTAAACAACAACAAAAAACAGGTCACGACAGACATGTTTCTCCTTCAACCTCGGGTAAAATGTGGGACACATTAGTATTAAGGTTACTGGAAAGACAAGGTGAAATGGTTCAGTTAGAGTTAAATTAATCCAGCTTCAATTGATCAAACAATACAAATCCTTGAGCGCTCCCTATTTATAGGATTAATTATTATTGAGACGGTCTCATTTTCTTTACATTTCCAGAGAGAGAGAGAGAAACAAAAGTGGTTTTTATTTAAAGATGCTAGGTCGGACTTTTGTCCGATTTGATCCGAAAAGTTAGATTTACATTTTAAATTAATAGCTAATTTTATAGACACGAGAAAGTTTGAAATTTTCATTAAAGGTGTTGCACGAAGAAAAACAACTCCGCCAAGGATAAGTGGTAGTTAATTAAAAACGAAAAATAAGTTGTTATCGGGATCCCAACATTATCTTACGTCGATTTGTTCACGTTACGTGTATTTTGTGCAATGTCCGTGGCATATGCGAAAGTCTTTGTATGTTTTTCGTTTTGAAACAGCATCATCTGTCAAAATTCGTTCAGAGGAGAAATTCTTTAAAAAACATTTCTTTCGGCGAAAATCGGGCAATGAAAATTTAAGGTACGTTCTTTGGAAGGGCGTATTCATTCCTATCTTCTAGTTAAAAACAACAACAACAACATACCGTCGCACCAACGTCGTATCTTGCACGAAAATTTCGGCGCATTCTTGTTCTGTGTGTACATCCGGGCTGTTTTAAGCCAGATACGAACGTTTTGAAAAGTTCAAACGCGCGTAAGTGCTTTTTTAGGAGATATGGCGTTTTGCAATGACACGACGATACGACAAAATGTCATCGAAATCGGCAGTCCCATTTTGAGTGAAAACAACGACAACCGGTGTATATTATGCTTTGGCGGAGATTTTGTGAGCATTACACGCGCATATAGGCCTATATCGATTGCTGCAGCAGTGATGGTGACTCTGGGGCCTTCAGCTGATACGTCCTCGACCTTGACAACCTTTCAGACGGAAACATTTCTCTGCATGAATGTTATCCCGTATGAACTTTAAAGATGCAAGGTCCGTTTTGGGGCCGATTTGATCAGAAAGTTTTGATTACAATTTTGAATAGCTATTTTTATAGATTTAAGAAAGTTGTAATAGGCTTTCATTTAATTTCGTGTAATGCAAGAGAAAAAAATCGCCAATGGTAAGTGGTAGTTATTAAAAAATAATAAAAGTAATAATAACAATAATAATAATAACCTAGAGATTAATATAACTGTCGCGATCCTGACATTAAATTACGTCCATCATGTACACAATACATGTATTTTGTGCATTGTCCTTGGCATTATATGCAAACGTTTTTGTATGTTTTGCGTTTTGAAACAGCATCATCTGTCAAAATACTTTCGGAGAAAGAAATCTGGGGAAAACAATCTTTCGGCGAAGACCGGGCCATGCAACTTTAATATCAGTGACATTTCGGTTTGGAATTATAAGCGTATTTTTGACGGTGGTTTGGGTATTTTTACTTTTTCTCCTTGTTCTTCTTCTTTTTTAAATTACAAATCGTGTACTTGTTTTTAACAATCGGGCTGTAATTCCTATATGTTGCAGAGACAACAACATTTGTAATATGATCCCAGAGTCATCCGAGAATCATCCCGGGTTCTCCCAGTAGGGTCATCCCAGGATTACCCCGGGGTCATCTTAGGGTCATTCCTGGGTCATGTCAATCCACAACAACGGTTTATGCATCGCTGTTACCGATTTACCCTGAAAGATGGGCGATTAAAGATCACTTTCATCGATGTGACCGGCAATTTATAAATTTATTAAAACACATTGACAATGAACAGCATTGGGCTCCTGTTGTGATGTCATAGCACAGCGCCCTCTTATTTCGACTAAAAAATCGTATGTCGTACCAAACCGGCAAACACTTCTTTTCGTTCGAACAATTCAGTAGATAGTTCGCAACTCCACAAAATACTATAATGGCGTCATGAAATGTCAACTTGTCATACTGAAGTTTCCTGGGGGCATGCTTTGGTGTATAGTCTGAATCGTTTACAGTCACGTTGATGTCAGACTGTATTGATAGAACGTAAAGATAAATATAATGGGTGTTTTAATGTGTATGTTGTGTAATTTTTGAAATCAATACGGTTTATACACACCAGTGTTGGATTGGTATGATATACATGTGGCTTATATGTTCATCTGTTGTTCGGTTTCCTAAGATGTTCTCGGAACTCACTGTGGATACCAGGAATATTTTGTTTTCGGATGGTTTTAAGTTCCTTCGTGAGGCTGGGGAGGGTTTTTCGGGATCTAGTCTTGTTGGGGTTCTTGAAATTTGTTTCCCTGCCTCCTCGGTTTGGTTTTTAAGGGTGTTTTAATGGGTCTTTTGTTTCTGTCGGGTTTTGAAATTGCTTTTGTTTTTATGTTTTACTGTTGTGTGATTTTCTTTTTATATTTTGTGTGCTATCTCCATTTTAATAAATATATAATTATATTGTTATCGTTAGCAGGGGTCTGGTTGTACACATCTGTCGATGCAATTGTATACCATTGACAGCCCCTGTTCAACTTATACTTTTTGTGAAAATGTCTAAAGATTTAGAATAAATAAATACAATAAATAATGAGTGTCAATCGCTATTGAAAAACATTGAAACTACAAGTACGAATTTGTTGCCGTCTTGAAGAGGCTCGCTAATGTCACTGAACTCTCGACCCTTGTGGGTCTTTACGCACATCTGATGTCATAAGTCACAGTCAGTGGTTATACCACATCTGATGTCATACGTCATAATCTGTGGTTATACAACATTTTTCTTTTAGTTTAGGTTTTTTTTTTTTTTTTTTTTTTTTTTTAATGACCGAATGTCAAGCTATTCAGCTCAATCTTACAGTGAATGGGTACTCAAGGGACACTGGAACACAAATTAGCCCCTTGTGACCGATACAGTTATAGAGTTATTACACTTCAAATGAACGACTTATATCATTTCAAATGACTTTGAGTCACATGTCCCTAAAGGGACGGCCTATACATGACACCGTGCACTTCTGAGAAGTCACGGGTCAGATTTGACCGGTATCGGAGCCCATAAGGAGACAGGTGTACAGGAAAATTAAACAAGTAACAAACAAAAACAAACCCCCAAAACAGGGAAACATTCGTTCCATCGAAACATTTCATTCCCCTGAAATATAATTTGTTTCTCACGAAAGGATTACTTCGTTTCCTCGAACTTTGCTTTTCCTCGAAATATTATGTGGTTCCATCAAATTATTAAGTTCCCTCGATACAATTTCGTTCCCTCGGAAATTCATTAAGTTTCCTCGAAATATTATTTTGTTCCCTCGTAATGTTACGTCGCTCCCTTAGAACAATTCTGTTTCCTCGATATAATATTTCGAGATAACGAATATTATTTGAGAGAACGGAATGTTATTTCGAAATAACGTAAATCATTATTTTAAGGGAACGAAATATTTTTTCGAGGGGTCGACATAGTATTTCGTCGAAACGTAATAATAGTTCGTCGGAACAAAAGGACACTTCGTCACTTCGAAATATTCAGTTGTACGGAGCCCTTGATATGCCATTACATTTTCCGGAATATTACTCTTTTTTTCAGAGCAGCAGTCCACAAACTTTTAGGCCGGCGTGGCAGGAGGTTCTGTCCCTGTACTGATACGCCCTCTTTTGAATCATCCTCCTCCAGCCCATGTTAATTTCCCATATGGGGGACAGAATCTCTGGGGGACAGATTTCCCTGTGACACCGGCAACCCAATGATCATTTCAGTCGAATATACTTGTTCAGTTATAGTTTAATTTCAAGGTATGGTTAGGTGTATTAATATTGGTGTTAAATAACCAGGAAGTAAATTTGACAAATATAAATCTGTAAACTTATTTGCCACCAGGACCAATCATCCCGAGACGCTTCCATCTCCGTGAAAGTTAAGTCCAAATCGTACTAGACTGTTGGGGTCTTTGTTTGTTTGTTGGGGTGTTGGGGTGTTGGGGTGTTTGTTTGTTTGTTTGTTGGGGTGTTTGTTTGTTTGTTTGTTTGTTTGTTTGTTTGTTTGTTTGTTTGTTTGTTTGTTTGTATGTATGTCTACTTGTTGGGGCTGTTTGTTTGTTTGTTTGTTTTTTTGTCTTGTTTTTGTTTTTTTGTTTCTTCTTGTAATTTAAATTTAAACCATCCCTTTAAAGTTCATTTCGTTTTGTTCAGTTTAAAAATCGAATTGTTGTCAATTTAATGTATTCGGTCAATAGGCTTCTGGTTACAAAGATGTCTTTATTGTATGTTATTGTTCACATAAAAGTAATTTTAGCCGAAAGCTGTCGTGCATTGATTGTGCTTCCATGTATGTGCTCCAGCCACGTCCTAAATTCTTTAGAATGTAACCCCGTGGGACATTGTGTCCGCTAGTCAAATCGACCAAAATGTCTTATTGGGAGCCCATAAACGTCACACAGTGTCTTCTACTCACATGATGTATTGGCATTTTAATCCAGTCCTGTTTAAGTTATTTCAAACACGTTATGGATTTACATTTTATTGAATTCGTGCAATGTAACAATTTTCAAAGACAGCTTGCATGTCTCATAGAATCTAAAGATAAAAATAGATAAGTAAAGGTTTGTTTTATTTTTCCCCAGCATGGAGAGCAATGAACGTTTTAAAATGAATAATCTTCGTCTGCCCTCTAAAAACTCCCGGGTCAGAATTGACCCCGGATTCCGGGTTCCAGGTCAGCCTGACCCATTTCTGGGTCAGGCTGACCTGGAAACTGGAACAAAAAAGGAGGAGAACAAAATTAATTAACTAGGATTCTGCGTCAGTTTGAGCACATTTCTAGGTCATTTTTGAAACAGGTTCTGGATAAAACTGACCCACAATGGGTCAGGCCCAACGTTTTTTGTTTACAAATGCATGTCTATTTTATTCAAACAAAGCGATATAATGTGTCCAAAGAGGCTCTTGAATGGAACACTTGGGTACTCCCCGTCGCTACTCCCCTTCGCTACTCAGGTTCGCTACTCGGGTCCATTATTCGGGTTCGCTATACTCCCGGTTCGCAACTCCCGGTTCGCAACTCCCGGTTCGCTACTCGGCTAAAATTCAAACAGTTTACTGATTCATGACACCCCATAGAGTACTTACACACACTTATAACCATTACCAAAAAAAAAAACCTTAAGCCTTGCGTGCGTAAATCATAATAAATCATTTAACAAATACCAAGAGCGGATGGGCAATCAATATTAAGGTTTTAAATACGAGGGAGTCTTGATCCTGACAGAGACAATCCAGGTCGCGGTGATCTTAGATCAGGAAGAGGAGGAGACGCCAGGACCAAATTGACTTGTCGAGGAAGTACTGTGGGTAGATGATATTATTTCCGGCAGGCACGGCATGACTGAAAGGCTGTTAAAATTTCAAGGCGGGTTCGAATAAAAGAGAATGTTAAGTGTGTTAAGACAATGTTAAATTGATGCGGAACCCGCTGCTAAAATATAGGATTCGAACTGCCTCTCTTTACCTACCGGGCAATCTCGGTGGCAGGCCCGTAGCCCGTAGGGCACCCGCCACCCCCCTTCCCAAGAAAAAGTCACCTAAAATCAAAAAAGAAGAAAAAGTCCACCAACAATAAAATAAAATGGTGCGCACAAAAAACAAATACAAAAAATGGACCAGATGGCTTGAATTGGGCCTTTATTTTCCAAAATAAAATCCAACTCTCCAGCGTCGCTGCGCGACGGGCAATGCTGACGCGCCGATGTACATTTTCTTTCGTATTCGCACCCCCTCAAACAAAAACAAATAATAATAATAATAATAATAATAATAATAATAATAATAATAATAATAATAATAATAATAATAATAATAATAATAATAATAATAATAATAATAATAATAATAATAATAATAATAATAATAATAATAATAATAATAATAATAATAATAATAATAATAATAATAATAATAATAATAATAATAATAATAATAATTCATTTTCACCCCAAAACAAATAAATCCTGGTTACGGGCCTGCTCGGTGGTCTAGTTGGTAAGACATCTGCTCTAGAATGGCAAAGTTCGTGGGTTCGAATCCCATCCGAGTATGCCTGTGGATTGTTTTCACAGGACTCGAGGAAAGTTCTGAGTATACAGTGCCTTTATACAGACATCGGTGTAAGGGTCAAACCAAAAAATATTCTTTATCCCCCATGCACACGACATCTATTAAAATGTTAAGTGTGTATACAATTTTGTTCTTTATTCCAACCTCCCCCTTATACTTCTTAAATTGTGTGACATAAAGTCACCGTGCTTCGGCCAAGCCTTTAATCTCCTCCTAAATTGGTTCACGCTTGTATGAAATTAACAAAATAAATACAGTTGGCTCTCAGTATCATTCGAGGTCACTGTTATCAGCAAAGTAAGTTTGAGTTCCATCAATTTTCTTGATGAACCTTTTTCTACAGATTTACATGATTGTGCCTGTACACGAAGAATAGCATTTACTGGCATAGTCTGACGATTGTTTTAATTCAAAATGTGGTTAGTCAAGTGAGACCCAATCAAGACAACTAATGGTTCATCAGCAAACGGATATTATCGTCGAGTGATTGATTACGACAACCCGAAGGATTTGAATTTCAACGGTCGAACAATTACTTTAATTTTCGTATACATTCCTCCGGACCTTGTACTGTGTGTGTGACGCTCTGATCTTAGTCTTAAGCGCACATCATCATTGTGTAAAGCTCCTATCAAATTGCTGAGGGAGCTAAGAGATTGATCTTAACTCCGATCTTAATTGCTAAGCAAAGTGTGATGTCACAATACGAATCATGGTCTCATAAACTATGAATCTTGGTGCTTTGTGAAATAGAGCCGCTATGCGTTGCGTAAAAGCTAATAAACGTATAAAAAAGGTACCTGAAGATGCAAAAGACTGTGCAAGTCTCGTGCGTATTCGAACATTGGGACCCGTTAAAGCGCGTGAGTTTGTTTCCTTCACGCGTTAAAGCATCGTTCGTGGGACCAAAGTGGTCCTAAAAATGTTCGAATACGCGCGAGACTTGCACGGTCTATTGTCTTTTTTGACAGTTCCATACTAGTTTGTTTCCAAGGCATGATTCGGGGAACACTGCTTCGGAATTTCCAAGGCCATGCGGGCCGTACCGCACCGTGAGTGATTTCTCATCAGAATGAGGGTCCGGCACGCGACCGTGGCGCTTGTGACATTGTAGGGACATTCAACCATTACAGTATTGCTTCGTAATAATAAATAATAGTGGCTTCTTATATAGCGCACATATCCGTCACTCAGTGACGATAGCACCATGTAATGGTTTACAAGGTGCTGTGGCGCAATATGCTGCCGATCAAACCATTTCGATAAGTGCACTGGGTTCGACACAAGTGTCACGACTGGGATTCGAACCCACACTCTGCTGATCAGAAACACCAGAGCTTGAGTTCGGTGTTCTTATCCGCTCGGCCACGACACGCCACGTAGTCGGATGGCCTGTTATTTGGAGCGTAAAGCTGTTGGTTCCGTGAACGTTTTGTGTATTACATGAATGATTGAAGAGAACGGGTTTTCAGCGTTGATTCTGACATGTTTTGGCCTCAGATTGTACCACAGCACTCACACCACGTAATCCTCACACGGTGCTAAATATTGGGTTGTAGATTTCAAACTAACATTCTAGCAGGGTCGATTTCATAAAGCTGAGGCCCAAATACTTATGGCATTAACCCCAACGGCCTCTCGTCAACACCGAGCAAGCTCGGTGTTCTAGATGCCTATGTTCTGAGGCCTAGACAGATGTCGTGGGCTCAAACCTCACCGTGTAGCCTGTGGATTTTTCCCCGCCGGACTCGTAAAGCACCGAGTATACAGTGTTCATCACAAATCGGTATACGGGTAAAACCAAGAGCATTCTTTATCCCCGATGCAGTTATGTCATCGAATAAGGTGTTGCGGCCTCCGCTGCTATAAATAATCAGGCCTGGTGCTTCGTTTTTGAAAGGGCAAGGGCACCAAGGCGTTGTTTTCTTGGTAAAGGGCACCGGTATGGGGAAATTGTAAATGTATATTGGAAAATTGCAAGGGGGCACTAAGGCAATGACCAGGAGCAACGGAGGCAATTGCCTCTATTGCCTCCGTGAAGTATGCCTGAACAGTCAGGAATCGAACTGGCCTCTTGCAAATGCGATTACGATATCTGCTCTAGAATTGGAGAAACGTGGGTTCGAATCCCATCGAGTTTTCCCCCTTGGAGCTCGTACAGCGCGGATCATAAAGTGCTTAGAACACATCGGTGCAAGGGTAAAACCAACAACAATACACAGCAAAAATGTTTTACCCTCCGTAATTCCGTGTGATTCAAAATAGTGTGACATACAGGTGCCCTTCGCCCGGTGGAATCTTGTTTTAAGCAACATGTTCTACCTCAACCATAGATCAACAACTTGTGTATCTATATCGATGACCAAGCCACGAGAGCTTTTTTCTGAACAGATCATTGCATGAAATTAGATTGTTGCAGTTATTGTACCGTGTCGATTTATTTCTACTCTGACATCACTTGCTTTGCAACTCAATTTTGATTAGTTTGTATGCAGCGAAATACAGGTCAGCATAAATAAGTAAAGCACGTGGCGCCGGAGAGCTGTGTCTTGGTTGCGGGAATCTGCAGTCTGTGTTTGAATTGTAATGCCAGATATATAAATGCGACTCACTATAACCCATGAGTTCACACTTAGTTTGAAAACACTGTGGCGTTTAGGGTGTAAGACCGGGCTGAATGGAAAACCACAACTGTCATTAAATTTGTATACGTGTTCCAAGAAATGAGTTGACGTCACCGAACGTGAAGTATAAAGCGGAATCGCAGCGTGATATTAAATTTGATAGTTTAATGTACACAGAAACAACATTAAGGGTTACAGTATAGTTTAATTAATTAATTTTTATTAAATGTCCATACCCGTTTGCAAGTCAATGATTTATTTACATATCCGAACTGGCGTTAGGGACACGTGGTCCTTGTGAGACGTGTCACTTGATGTTACATCAGCGCTTACACCATTTGTATTTGTCTTGAAAGATCCTATCGACCAACTTTTAGTAGATTTTACTTGCCGAGGTTTCTAGTGGCAAGAACACACATGTTGCAGTTTCATTGTTTTACATAAAATAAATATAAAACAACATTAACACAGTTAGATAAACTGCAAAAACTGGGTTGTTAAAATGTACACCATTGGCACAGTATGGGTACCGAAAAAAGAATCAAAATTTACACCATAGGGTGTGAAAATAACATCAATTTCGGCCAATACAATTAAATTGGTCTTATTTTAACAATCTGTGATTTAATTTTGATTCTCTCTTGGGTATCTATAATGTGACAACAACCACGGTGTCAATTTTAACGGCCCAGCTTTTGCAGTGTACTTCATTACGTAATGTGTAACCTTGGCACGATACTTATTTTTATGGAGTGCCGTGTCCACCAAGTGGTCTACCACTGCACCGGATTTGAGCTCTGGCGTTCCGTGTGTCAGAGTGTGGCTTCGGTTCCCGGTCATGGCATCATGCACTTCTGTCTTTAAAGACGGGCACTTAAACATTGCCTCGTCCTTCCCGTGCGTTGTTGTGAAATGCACGTAAAATAGATCTTTCATGAGTCGGAATTTGTGTCGAAATGACCCAGAAATGGGTCAAGAATCTAAGTTAAAATCCTTTTTTTGTAACCACTTTCCGAGTCAGTCAGTCAATTCTGACCCAGGAATTTTTTTAGAGTGTAACACAAGTGATTTGCCCCGGTGTTTCTGGTAGTAGCTGCATACCATACTGCAGAGCAGTACCTCGCTGAACCTTACAATTTGCTGCATGGGTCTCAGTGGAGACTGTGCAAGTCTCGAGCATATTCAAACTTTGGGACTAGTTAAAGCGCTTGAGTTTGTTTCCTTCCCGCGTTAATACGTGGGACCGATTTGGTCCTCAAAATGTTCGAATACGCGCGAGACTTGCACTTGTCTAATCAAACAAAGCTTAGCGTACATGTCATAAACATTAATGAGTGTTTTGATACGCGCCCGTTCGGCCGGTGATAAAGTGCTACATAATAAAAACTGCGTCATGCTATACTCGAGTTTCTTTTTAGAAAAGTAGGCTCTTGCTACCCTTTAAACTTCAAGTTGATTCAACTTGGGAACTTTGCAACGTGTCCACATCCTCACCGTTTACACATTTCAAACTCCACCCTTGTGTGTGTATGTCCGTTTGAAATGGTTAATTCGGCATTCGTTACCCGAGAAACCAACGTTGCAGCCGTTGCTTTAAACGCGGTGAAGAGTTGAATGCACGACTTGTTGGATTCTCCACCCTCCCTCTCAAAGACGGGTTTGTGCATCGGAGACTCAATAAATGGCACAGGGTATGTGCGCTGGGGTGCCCCCCCCCCCCAATCTCTCTCATCTAATGTTGCCGCATTGATTGATTTTGCTAAGAGAATGCGGCAGGTCGTCTCTGGAGACGGGATGATGAGTGGTTGCTGATGACGTACACTCAAAAAGCGTTCCGCTTAAGGTTTATTCCCTCTCCATTTCCCCCTTTTTCAATCGTTTTTTTAAAGGGATAATAATGTTGGCTTTTGAAAGAGTTAATTCGTTCATTCACACAGGTCCGGATGCTCATCTTTGAGAGGGCAAGGCCAATTCCATTTTACAAAGTGCACTTCCATTGGGGGAAAACTTTGTTCAATATTTACAATATACTTTAAAAGGCTTGTTGGCACCAAGGCCATGGACAAGGTCAACAGAGGTCATGACCACCGTGTAATTCCAAGCCTGTCATATCCTCCTAGTTTTGATAATAAACACACCATAGCAACCTGTAATATTTCACTCGGTTGTTATGGTGAAGTGAACAACAACGAAAAGTCTCTCTCTTGTATTTTGGGCACGTTCTTATTTCGATTGCTGCAATCGATATAGAAGAGGCCATGATTTGGGATATCATCGTGCCATGTTCCTTGACTTTGGCAGAAGGTGATGTGGAAATTATTGGGAGGAGGGTCTGTACACTGATATGAACTTCAGAATCATTGAGCTTTCAGGTTAAAACAGTAGAATTTCCACTCAATTATCAGTCCTGCATTTTGTTATCGAAAACACGGTACAGCTTTTTGCGATTACCGGAGAAAAACAAAACAAAATGGCGGCTTTTTGTTTTACCAAAAAAAACCAAAAAAACTAGTTCAAAGTTGAAACTGTGACAGTGCTATAAATTGTTTCTGTCTGCACTACCACCATTCCATGTTGCCTGCCAAGGCAAAGAAAACATGCGTGGCAGGGGTACAATATCATTATTAAAAAAATACTTTACACCATTAACTGTTGTGCCCAAGAACGCCAACCGCCCATAATGAAAGTAAATAAATTTCCACAATTTAGTTCACGATGTTTTTTCAAACTGGTCGGAATTAATAAATGTTCCCTTACCAAAATAAATATGAGCTAACCAAAACAAATGCTGTAAGGTCCCTTTAATTAAAGTCTGTTCTCCATCGGAAGAGTGGGGGGAAAAAACGAAATTAAACAGAGTATAGCGTGACTCGGGCCCACAGATGGTATTTATCTTGGTTGGTTCAAGGACCAGTTGGTTAATCGTCGTGTACACGACCTCTGAGAAAAACCGATGACAGGATACTCACAACTCGCTGGGGATAATTGTGGCGCTGCGAGTTTGTCAGCATGTTCATTTTTACTCTGACTGCGAGTCCCGTCAACGAACCGAGTTGGCCTCAACTGGCAAGTCGAACCGAGTTGGCCTCAACTGGCAAGTTCGACGGTCGAGCGGCTCGAAACATTTTGCTCAACAAGCACCGAATGTGTCCGGGTTGTTTTTGTTGGTTGTTGCCGTTTGTTGTTGTTTGCTGTTGATGTTGTTTGTTGTTTGTTTGTTTGTTGGTGATGTTGAGGTTGCTGTTGTTGATGTTATGTTTGTAGTTCTTGTTCTTGTTCTGGGATGCTACTGCTGCTGTTGTTGTTTATGTTGTTTATGTTGTTGTTTATGTTGTTGTTGTTGTTGTTGTTGATGCTACTACTTCTTTTGCTGTTTTTGTTGTTGTGGTTTTGTGGTTTTTGTTTGTTTTGTTTTGTTTTGTTTTGATTTTTCTTTGGGGCGGGGGGAGTTGTTTGTTTTGGGGGGTTTTACAAAGATCTGAGTAAAACAATGCTGCACACATCAGTGCAATGCAAAACCAAAACTCATTGTCCACTACAGCATACACTTAACAGCTGGTTCATTATCAGTGTTCATTGGGCTTTTCCTCCCACATCTTAGTAAAACTGAGCATTTCTTCTCGTTTCCTATTCATCCTGTTATTGGCGTTAATTGTGCTGTTGGATGTGTAATTAAATAAATAAAATAAATTTAGGACCACCATTGCAATAGATTTTCCATTGCTACGTGGGGTGAATTCAATTGCTTGTTATGTTGTATACTGTATACCATTGACAAGAATACTTGATCTCCTTTCAAGCTTCAAATCTCATCAGATCTCGTCCAGTTACATAACTTCTCACCAAAACCACAACATTTCTTATCCGATGTCATCCAGTCTCATTATACATATATTTTATATATTCTTCTCAAGCCTGGTCCAATCCCAACCAACCTCATGGTTTCTCACCAAATCTCACCATATTCTTATTAATTATCATCAGGTCTGGACATTACGCACTGCACATGTTTAGAAGGAGATATCATCAGCAAATAATACCAGTACCTCTGATTAGTCCATTGACTAATGATACTGACCTTTTCCAACTTGACTGACCAACGTCATACTGCCCTGGGACAGATTTACAAAGCCTAAAGACAGCCATCCATTTGACCTAATTGCTTTTATGGCAAATTCCTTTTTATCGTTGACAGGATTGATTTTGTGGGTCATCAATTTATAGTAATTTATAGTATTTTATTACGAGTGTTATCGTTTAAGCCTCGAAGAAATGCACTGCAAAATTCCAATAATGTACTTTTTACAGCAGCGTTCACAATTAACCAGAACTTAAAATACATTTGTTTTAAACGTATGTGGGCAATGTGGCGACACCTTTATCAGGCAGAAGCCATCTTTGGACGGTTCCTTGTATACATGCAATAACACTAACAGTTACTGTGCATCATGTTTGGCTGGATACACAGCACAGGGATCAGACTATTTTCCCTTACAGTCCTACATGTACATTGGCAAAGATGTTAAGGCCAGTGATTAAAGCTATTTATAATGCTTTCTTCTCTTCCTCCAGGAGTACACATAGATCTACATGTGTACATGTGCATACTTGACTATTAACTACTTTTATAAAGAAAGCAACATGGCCAGGAAATGAAAGGCCAGCCTGGCCAAATATATACATGTAGCTAGTTATAATTCTTTCTTCTCTGCCTCCAAGAGTATGTGTACATGTGTACACTTGACTATTAACTACAATTGTATCTTCCCTCTCATTCCTACATTGGTTGCGAGCATTTATTAAGAAAGCAAGATGGCTAGGAAACGATAAGGTCATTTATGAGGCTATTTATAATGATTTCTTCTCTGCCTCTAGGAGTATACAAATGTACAGGTATCATTAACTGTTATCTGTTTTCCGTTTCAGTCATACAGTGGTTGTGGGCTTTATAAAGAAAACAAGATGGCTAGGAAACAATATGAAGGACATTTATAAAGCTATTTATAATGCTTTCTTCTCTGCCTCCAGGAGTATACAGTAAACGTACAAAAAATACTTGTCCACCAGCAACAGTCATCAGCCACAATTATGTGTAATGGTTGAAAAATCAAAAATTGACTAGAGTGGGACTTTAACCTGACGTGCCGACGTTCGACCAACTGAGCTATCTAGCCATAACGATGGTGGTCTCCCTATTTTGTCGATATGTTTGAACATGGGGGCTGGTCAGAAGCCATTCAACCTGTCACTGCCGTATAGCCAGGGATATCACACAAGTTTTCAATACAACCTGGGAAGCGGCAGCAGAGGGATCACCTTAAGGGAATGCAACTTTTTATTTTAAATATAAAGCAATAAATCACATCACTTTCAATTTCTATGTTGTGTTCCAACACAAACAACTTTTTTTAAGATAGAACTTACCAAGCAAGCCTGTGACGACCAGATGATCTCTCCTTTGTGTCGCCGAAAGCTGTGATAACAGTAGCCAGATGTTAAGAATCTTACGTTGCCTTTTCCTTGATTAAAAAGATGAGGCCACTTGCATGCAGACAAAACTAGGGAAAGAGAGGAGACAACAAAATGTTAAGTTTAGCATGTAAGATTTGTAGCACACTTTCTTTACACATTCTTCATCAGCGGAGCATCATGTATCACATAGCTGTCATTATGTGCTGTCTACTGCGGGGACTTTGTGGCAATAATTGCCAGCCAGTTCCAATAACAATCCACTCCAGACCAATTACTAGACTTGGTGCAAGGACTCTAATAGTAGCCTTGTCCTCTACCGTCTGATTGATTCTCACTGAGGACAGTGTGTTTTACAAGAGGAATCTGTGTCATGGTGCAGATTGCACCAAGTGGTCTTAAACCAGTCTATGTGCTTTAGCCGGCTAACTTGAGATGTGCTTAGACAGTCTTTAATTATAGACTGATTGCAATACCACAGTCTATATTTTAAGCCAGTCTAAATCTTATGCCTGTGCTGAGCTGGCTATGATCGGTCTATGTTTTGTTTTTAAACATGGCGCTACATCTGTTAGTTGTTTATGATTTTATGCAAAGAACCCTATGATGAGACCTGTAATTTTGTCCAAGGCTTTTTATTTTTCCCTCCATTGTTTGATCTTTGTTTACCTTTCAAAGCCATTGTCACTGTCTCAGTGTGCTATGGATAATGGCAGCCATCGTAACTAACCAAGCTTAGGAATACAAGTTCGTACATGTATTTCACTACTGCTCACTGACTTATCTAAGACCAGCTTATTGCAACAGGCTAACGACTGACTAAGCTAAGACCGTCTAAGGCAGATAGCTGGCTATAACTGACTGGTCTTAGACCGCTGGCTAAGACCGTTTTATTGCAATCCGCCCCTGGTGTAAAGACTCGTAAGTCATGGCGCAGCCGCCTTGTATATGTCTCCCATTCCAGTTAATAGAACCATACTGAGGCTGGAAGGCATAGACGTCTGCCGAGCCCCCTCCCCCCCCTCTATTCATAAATACCTGGGACATTTTATCCATTGTGATCGGTCGAGAGTAGATCACATGGCCATGTTTAAACGTGCGATATAAACGAGGTGAGGAGTGTTTTTAAACATGGCCTGAGGAAACCGAGTCAAAAAAGGGGGCTAAAAAGATGCTTTCTCATTCCTTAGGTTAATTTCATACTAAAACTGATGCTGTTTAATTGCTTAAATTGTATGTAAAATATTGGTAATATTAAGGGGTATTTGAAGCCTTGCAGGGTTCGAATATGGTGAAAAAATTTAACTCAAAATCTTTACTGGACCAGACAATTTGTTACAAACTTTCTACAAAAATAAACTGGTTTTATCTGATCTTATTGTTAAATACTTTCAAACTCAACAGAACTGAAAGATATTTATCAAACTCAAAGTCAACATTTGAACATAATTTTTAAATTAAAGAATAGGTGGGGTAATATCATTTCCAAAGACAAGACTATCGAACTTGTCCAGTCATAACTGGCCTGACGCTAAAAACACTGGCCTCAGGCACTTTATTTGCATGCTTTAAACATTGTTTTTCTTCAAAATGCCAATATTTCAATCCATTCATTTTAACTACATACCTTTCTGGTTTCAGTGCCATTTCTTGTTCCTTGAACTGCGGGAACGATCAAGCTCGGGTCCCAAGAAGAACTTTCCAGAGTCAGCATTCCTTTACCACAAGAGGGCGTCCTCACTGCATGGCAGTAAAAGCCTCTCCACACTAACTTCCAATGCGGTGTCAATGACTTCGGTATTAAAATACAGTCAAGTTGGCATTCACCTGCAGTTAAATATTCGCCCCCATGGGAAAATGGTGCATTGATCATCTACGGAATGTGATGAGGGGACAACCCTGTGGTAATTGTGTACATCTCCATAATATGCAAATAATAAATGTTTATGAGTGCAATGGTGGGAATATTTTCCAAGCTGAAAGATGGAATGTTCCATTTAACTTGGCTTCACCTCGTTGAATGGAATATTCCATCTTTCAACTCCAGAAAAAATTTCTACCATTGCACGAATGCAAAACATTTCATATATATAACATCCAAGTAGATCTTTGTCATTTGAAGGAGAAACAAAATGTACAAGATCACATTCTGGCATCCACTATGGGTGCATTTTGTACTGCTGTGAACATGTATGATTCTTGCAAGCGTGTGGTGTGGTCTAGTGTGCATCTGTCAAAAGGATGGGACAAAAATGCACAGTGAATAGCACCACAACGCATGGTAACCAGATGGCAAATGTCTTGTAATGATTTGGTTAAAGAAGGGCTCCATGGTTGAATTCAGTTTTGTGATGCAATAGATAAAGTCCTTATGAAAGTGGGGAAAATAATCACAATTTAACTACAAGTAACTGCTATTACCTAATGCCTACCTCTGTCAAGCCTGTAGTGGCTGCAGCTCTATCAATCTGTATAGGCCAGTCAGTGATGTAGTAGGCAGACGTCCAGCTGGCACGTACTGGCTATGAGAGAAGTCCATGGTACAACATGGAAGGACACTGCATTGAGTTTATAAAGGTGTAGCGGGTGTGGCTCGTTACAAAAAGACACGCCTCTCTACACAACTCTCAGGGCACTACTGTCGGGGAGTGGCTCGCACACAGGATCGCAAGAGTGACAAGAACAGGAGATGAGGTCCTGTGGGTTTGACTCTATCTGGAGGTTTTCTTCACGTGACGTCAAGTTGCCACGATTACAAAACTCCTTTTCCTTCACATTCGCCACCGTGGCTGTGGCAACGAAGCTTTACAGGAGTGGTTTACATTTGAGGGAACAGACTGGAACAGACAGAGATCGTACAGGTGGCAGTGATCCAATGGGTGTGTCTGAGCTTGGCTTCCTCCATCATTTTGTGTACAGCTACCATGGCAACAAAATATTTCACATCAAAAAATGCTGTAATTGAGAGTAATAATCGGTCTGTTAGATTTTCTTTTTAGAATCTCAAAAGAAGAAATGATAGCTGTTCTTTATACTAAAAAACACATAAATACAAAGATTTCCATTACCAGTTTAAAAAATGGGAGAACTTAGAATTTTAAGGTGTTTTTCAGAGCAGTACAAAGTATCATTTGTAAATATGTTGGGTCTTTCCGTATCAGATCACCCACTGATCTCCAATTTTACCTTCAATTTCCTGATATTAACTTTGTCGAAAATATGTCAGAAAGTAAGTTTCGCCAAAGCTCATCTACATTGTAAAGATCTGATGATCCACAAAGTGACCTTTTATGGTTCCATTACCAAAAAATCATTAAACTACAACTGCTCCTACGTCAACAGTATAGCAAATTAATTGAATTCCTTGCATGCATTATACCTAAAGACACCCATATCAACCAATTTGGCCCACCGGTTATGATGAGGATATTGTCATTTGAAAAATGATTATCACACCCATTTATGGCCAAAAATTGCAGAAAAATTGCAGGTCTTAGTGCTAAACCATTGATTCAGTGGGGCTGTAACTTGAAACGTTGGTTTTCAGCCTAAGTTATCCCATACACCATATATGAACCCATTAACAAGGGGATCAGGTTTAAAATTCCCACGTTTTGGAGTGATTTAAAGGCATCGTACACGTTTGGTAATGACTCAAAACAAATATTAGCATAAAAACTTACTTGGTAACAAGCAACGGAGAGCTGTTGATAGTATAAATCATTGTAGGAAACGACTCCCTCTGAAGTAACGTAGTTTTTGAGAAAGAGGTAATTTCTCAGTAAAATAATAAAAACTTCTTGCAAGAAGTTTTTATTATTCTATCTGAAAGCACACAAATATGTACAACAAGGGTGTTTTTCTTTCATAATTTTCTTGTAACTTTGATGACCAATTGAGCCCAAATTTTCACAGGCTTGTTATTTTATGCATATGTTGGGATACACCAAGTGAGTACACTGGTCTTTTACAATTACCAAACGTGTACGATGCCTTTAACATAGAATGACCCTATTTCATAAATAACATAACACTCAGCATTAACATAAATCACATGGCTCCCAAAACAATATATTTTTGCCATAACAAACTTAAACTTGAAAAAATCATAATAATAACTTGTCTAACCAAGCACAGCATATATCCCGAACCCTCTGGTTTCAACTTTTAACACAAACAAATATTTGTCAACTAAATATTGCACAGGAGGCAGCCCAACAGACACCAATAAGAATAAAAGAAATAAAATACACATACAACCCAAAATATAAAAATCTCAAACACTTACCCCCGCGTGTTGATCAGTCATAGTGTAGATTGTCCTTATTTCCATCTTAAGTTCTTAAAATCTCCTTGAAGCATGTTAGCAGTATCAAGAAAACCAAGGTGGGCTGAGATCATTGTTGTGTTTATTATTATTGTGATTTCGCATTCTGGTTTGTACAGTAGGCTAAATTGTTTGTCTAGCCTTTTTTTGTGTATTTTCCGTCAATCAAGTTTGCAATTGCATTTCCCCTGATGGATTGATCGAGGTCGGGAGCAAAACAAATTAGCCCGTTTGGAAACCGCGACTTAGGCTTGTGCTCTGGCTTGTATTTTGGCCTGGGCTCTGGCTTTGGCAAAGTCAGTTATTTAGAAAACATGCACTGGGGTTCTGAACATGCAGAAGGAACCCAAGCCAAAGTTTTGAAAAGGACCAAAGAGGCAGGCATCAAGCTCTTAAATAGGCATTTCAATATCTACTGCAAGTCTAATTTTTCAAATTTTGATGCTGATAAGTCCGGATATCAACAACAAAACAAAAAGTTGGGAGGGTTTTATTTCCTGAAGAGCCTAAGGTTTTTGCAATTAACAGCTTTGCCGTGAATCAACGCAGTATTTTTTTATCTCTATTATTCGAAAGGCTAGGGAAACACGGAGTGTTCGAAAATATAATTTTGCGATTATAAGTTTTGAAACTGTTTTCTGTTCAGTTGGAGCGAAGTCTTTGATTGCCAATCTCAAAGGCCGATCAAAAGGTTATTTATGTCAACGGCAAGGGGTTGGAGTCAGACGGCACGCTGCTTGAGGGCCAACTTTTTGGGAGAAGTCAACGTGCCATACAGAATGCCTCCCTACAGCACCCTCCTCTCATACAAGCTTGCAACAACCCCTTCGGAATTGTTCTAGCTGCTCTTTTCTTCACTTATATCCGTTATCTCTCTCCTTCGAAATATATTCATTCCTCACACTAGAGCCCAATTTCATACAGCTGTTTAAGCAGGAACTAGTCTATTGCTTAACAAATTCCTGCTAAATAGGATACTAGTCACAGATTTTACATGTGACATGGTATTTTGGCTGGTAACCCTAATCTGATCAGATTAATTTTGTTGTGCTTTGTTAGTGTTGTTGTGCTATAAGCAGCTCTGTAAAATTGGGTCCAGGCCCTTCTGAATTTCTGCTTGGCGGCTGTTTCAACAATTATACCACAAAGCAAGGGACGCTATAACTCAGTATAGGTCAACTGAATCTGCCATGTCAGTCTCAACAGATATTCTCTCTTCACATACCCATCACACACAGAGGCTCTTTGATGTACTTTTATAGAACTTTTTAGGAGCACTTACCCTTCTTGGCTGACAAGCTTGACGCTGTGTGGGAGTTTGTTGAGAACAGGTCGTCCTCATCAAGCAACTCATCGCTATTTCCTGGTCCTCCTGACGTTTCTTTGAAGATGTCAAACTCATCCTCTGCTTCATCACTGAACAAGCTTGACTGCTGGCTTCCAGAACTACATTTTATAAAAAAATAAAAAAACATTCTGAATGACTTCTACCCCGACCCCTATCTCTATTCGTTCCCCACCCAAAACCAGGATCACCCAAAGCCAATAAAATCAAGAAAAAGAGAAAGTGTACACAATGACAGGCATGCAAAGTTTTTGAACTTGAAGACTCATTTTTACAGCACCTTGTAAGGGTTTTGCAAGGTGATGTGGCCTGCGATGCGCCACATCACCTTGCAAGACCCTCTGCTGCCAACTATTCCAGAAACATCGGGGTAAACCCCTTCTCTTAGCAATAAGAGTAACTGGGTTCTTTTACATGCATTACACGACACACAGGACCTACAGCTTTACATCCCATCTGATGGGCGAAGCAATAATGGTTAAGTTTCTTGCTTAAGGACACAAGTGTCAAGACCGGGACTTGAAACAACACTCTGCTGATCATGGCTCTGCTTACCGCAGAATTCTGTGCTTGCGATCACCATTCCTTGCTTACAGGACAAGTGCCCATTTTCTGCGATAGGTGTATAGGCTAAGATGCCTAGTTACTTAGAGTACACACGCCAACAAGCAAAAATTCCCTGCTAACCTGTGGAATACACTTGACGTAAGCGTGGAATTCCCTGCTTCTTTGCACCAATACTTTGCTTACAGTAAGCAGAGCCATAAAATTGGGCCCACAAACAACAGAGTTGAGTCTGTTGCGCTTGTTAACAACACGCCACACCTCAAAAAATGCGCCTTTAGCAGGCAATACACACCAGAAACTGTTCCCTTTTTTAAAGCCTCATGTTTGTTACGGTACCTTGATACATTACTCCGTTTCCACGATGAATTTGATGCTGCGCTTTTACTGTCTGCCTCGTCAGTTTGAGTTGATTCCTGGTCATTTTCCAGCTCATTAAGTTTGTCTGGATTTACACCTGCAAGCCATTAAACATCAATTGATTAAAACAACAGATCAGTGACCCTTTGGGGCAGTGGCAAGGGTGCAGCAACTAGAGGGCTGTGGGGATGTGATACCTTCCCCCCCCCCCCACTCAAATAATTTTCTCAGTTGGCATTTTAAGCCCAAATCAAAAAATGCAGCACCAATTCAAGTAAGGACATCCAGACAGTCGGTCATTTTGCTGATTAAAATTCATTGTTTGTCCACCTTTAATTGCAAACACTGACACGGCAATACACAAGTTATTTGTAAACATTTATATCTTACAAATGTTGTGCACACCCTTGGTTTGATTTCATAAACTTTGAGCAAGGGGCATGAAGGCGTTTACTTGCTGGAAAATGTTAGCAGGAATAGGATGGTTATGAGCAAAACACAAATCCAACCAAAGGGAAGAGTGGGTCACAGGACATCAGGCAAAGGGTACTGAGATAAACCAAAAAGTAGGCTACAGAGAAATTGCAATAACACAAAACCAACCCAAGGGAAGATTGGGGGAGGGGACATTAGGCAAAGGGGAGGGGCAGAGAAAACTAACAAAGTACAGAGACCAACCATAGGGAAGATTTGGGGGAGGGGACTTCAGACAAAATGGGAACTGAGAAAAAGCAAAAAGTACCAAGGAACTGCAGATTGCAGAACACAAAACCAACCCCAAGGAAGATTTGTGGGGAGGGAACATCAGGCAAAATGGGAACAGAGAAAAAACAAAAAGTACCCAAAAATTGCAAGAACATAAAACAAACCTAAAGATTTAGGGTAAGGGATATCAGGCAAAGGGGGACAGAGAAAAAGCAAAAAGTACAAAGTTTCTGCAGATTGCGGAAAACAAAAACAACCTCAGGGAAGATTTGGTGAAAGGGACATCAGGTAAAGGGGGACAGAGAAAAATAAAAAAAGTACCAAGTAAAGTTCTGCAGATTGCAGAACACAAAAACAACCTCAGGGAAGATTTGGGGAAACATCAGGCCAAGGGGAGCTAAGAAAAAGCAAAAGTACCGAGAAATTGCAGGAGAGGAGCACAGGAGCAGACTTTTGTGTTGGAGGCGATGAATCGCATAATGTTGTCGAAGCACTGGCGTCTCTCTTGCGGAGTACTGTCCTTCATCATGAACAACTTACGCGGCATGTCGGGGAAGATCGTTGCTGGGAATCGCTCCGTCATTGCTTTGTGTAGAGCTTCAAAGTCACTGTACTTCTTTGTTACCTGGAATATAAAATGAGGTTATATTTTGTTGTGCAAGTTTGCCCCAAACAAGGTTAAAAGCCACTATTGGTATGGGGCTACAACTGCACAAGAAGAAAACATTCCAGATGAAAATAACACATGGGATGCTGAAGGTATGAATTAATATTCTTCTTAAAAAAAGTATAGATTGTAGGATGGAGAGAAACTTGCACCAGGCAAGGAGTTCCAAAGAGATGCAGTTATCCGACATAAATGAGGACATGTAAAAAACAATTCCATCCCACCCTGCAGAACTTTAAAAGGAAGGAACCTAAACATATATTTTTAATTTAGTGGCTTTATGACTTCTGCTGGACTTTTTCATCTGACACAGTGTATGCGCGCAAAGCAAGCTGGTGTGGTCATGCTGTGCGAAGTGCTGGTCTATCAGCTGCAGTGATCGCAGATTTTCCAGCGCATACAAGGAGAGGACCAGTACGCCCTCGAGCCAGTTGGATGAACAAATTGACACAGTGGAGTGGTCTTTCAGTTTCCGATCTAATGGACGCTGGGCTGCTCAGAATTGAAAATTCAAAAACTCTCAAAACAGCCAATTCGCAATTTGCGTTGTGATGTTGTGATGATAACTTGCATGTTTTTCGGCATCCTCCAATCCAAAGTCTAATGCTGTGTCCGAATCAAGTGACTTTGGCTGCGGCTATAACCCTTGGCTGCAATGACAACGTTGAAGAGTTGGACTTTTCGATGTTCCAGCCATAGCCATCAATTAGGACATGGTCTCGGTGTGCCAAGTTGCACCCAGGTCCCAATTTCATAAAGCTCTTTAGCAGACTGTTTTCGCAAACGCTACACTGTGGTGATTACAGACAGGGTGATTGATGGTGTAGGCTTATTGTGTTGACTGATTAAAGGCACTGAACACGTTTGGAAACTGTCAAAGACCAGTGTTCTCACTTGATGTACCCAGCACATATGCATAAAATAACAAGCCTGTGAAAATTTGGGCTCAATTGGTCATCAAAGTTGCAAGAAAATGAGGAAAGAAAAAACACCCTTGTTGTACAAATTTGTGTGCTTTCAGACAGATAGGAATAAAAACTTCTTGCAAGAAGTTTTTATTATTTTAGTGAGAAACTACCTCTTTCTCAAAAACCACGTTACTTCAGAGGGAGTCGTTTCCTACAATGTTTTATATTATCAACAGCTCTCCGTTGCTTGTTACCAAGTAAGTTTTTATGCTAATATTTGTTTTGAGTAATTACCAAACGTGTACGATACCTTTAAAGAGGGGGAAAAGTCTCTCCTGTAAAATGAAAACAAGCCTCCTTTTTTTTTTTCACACGGCCTTACTCAGATTAACACTTACCATAAACTGTACAGTGTCGTTCATTTTGTTCTTGACCGTCTTGAAGTGTGGAAGCCTGGTGATAACTATCACATGGTACTCCTCATACTTAGTCAGTAGTCCACTGACTTCTCGATACTCAGGAACCGATATGTCCAGACCCGTCTCTTTATTCTTGAGTACCCTGAGAAAAGAGAGAGAGGAAAAACATTGATTGTAATTAATAAATTAATTCCAAATTTAACCAAATCAGAACAGGTAGGAAATGCCATCTCCAATAACGGAGTTGATAGGCCAAACAAAAAAAAAAATTTTTGCTAAGCAGAAAACCGTCTTTATTAAACAATATTTTCTGCAGCTCTATGAAATTGGGCCCAGTTGGCAGACATGACAGATGTCCTGAGGTAAATACATCTCTTTCTTGCACAACATGTAGGCCTACATAGATGTGTCAGCCAAGATTCTGGCTTCAATGTTCTACATGGGTACCCAGATAAAAACTAGTTGGCCACCCTTCCTCCGTAAATCCCCCCCCATGGAACAGTCCAACACATTCATCATCCTCTGACCATTCATACCACACAATCTACTCTCAGGGTTCCTTCCCTTGCCCCCCCCCCCCACCAAACATGCCCTAAAATTACCATGGCAGTTCCCAACATATAAAATGTCCTTAAAATAGTTTATTCTTTGTACTTTGCTAGAACTTCTAAGTTAGCCCAATGTGATACATCACTGTGGCCCCATCAAGTTCTTTTCAAGTTCAAATTATATTATGGTCTGTCATATTAATATAGAGCCTCAGATTTATCTGGAACTGAAAGAGGAGGCTTCTGTACATTTGGAACTTTAGGCACAAAACATGCTCAACTGTTTACTAGTGACAGTAGTGTATTCATTTACATACATATTCGTATTACAAATTTACTTATACTTTCCAAATTAACACGAATTATCAGACATCATGTGTGCTGTTTTCGGGGTTGAACTGGAAATTGAACCCTTTCCTTCCCTTCATTGATTATGTCATTACACATAATGACATAGCCAGGCTGGCATAATTTATCTATCATTCAAAGCCACACACTGCACAGTAACTGTGTGGCTTTGAATGATAGATAGATAGCATTAGTAGTCATTAATAGTCTCTGACCATTCAATGTCATACTGAGTATGATATTGAATAGCCAGAGACTGTGTGTTAATGCAAACTACCACTACGGTCAGAATGGTACTTATTTTAGCCAACGTTCAATTCGAATTATGCGCACATGGCCATGTTTGCATTTTTACGAAAAGGGGCGGGTTCTTCATAACAATGTTCAAGCTTCCTCCATCATGGTTCAAGCATTAGTCTTCAGCTATTTCTACAAATTTTTACACATTTTACAGGTTAAGAACAAAATTATGAATACAGCTACCTCGATGTCGCAATAGCAGCCGTCATTTTTAAGGTAAAAATATACTGGAAAATAACTATGAAATGACTGCGGAGACTTTAAAAAGTGACAGCAGACAAGACAGGATGCACTCTCTCTCGTGCCTTGGCTTTTAATTTAGAAGTGCGCCCTCCAGTGGCAGGTGTCGTAGTCCTTGCAAATAGGTGTTTGTTATAATATAAACATCTTACAAATATATGTCAAAATGTTATAATATTGTTTATAACCTATAAAATTTGTTGAATATTATCATTCTAGAGCTAAATATATATACTTTATTCATTTTTAGGCAATTTAATTTTAATAAAAAAAAAAAAATTGTGTTTGGTATTTATTTGAGCAGTCAATTATGTATGATGCACTGTATGTACAACACGTAATATTTGCCGGTAATAAAGAAATGGTAATACACACAGGCTGTAGAGAGGAGGGAGGAAGCAACCAACCAACCACGGCGGGCACACACTATCGTGATTGAAATTCTAACGTTAAATTAAATAATACTGCAGTGCCGACATCATGGACACGAAAAATGTGTTAAGTAGATTGCGACAGTTTGATGCATATCCTAAGACTTTGGATGATTTTAGGGTAAAGACATTTGGTGGAGCAGCAGGTAAGTTCCAAAATCCAACACTTTAGGCCTACTAACTAAACAGACATGAACCATTATGGATTGGAGGTAGAATTCTACCTCCATGCATGAACTAACTCAACTGACTAACGTCACCTGTATTCACCTGTAATATTCACCTGTGTTGTCGGGCTCCAAAATGAGACTAAAAAGCCTTTTAATGCCCACCCTACCCTAAGACATATCAAAATACCACTGCACTGACAATACCTAATTATATTTGGCAAACGTTGTACTGAGTGTAGAAAGGCTTGAGTTAAAGGCGATAGCACTGCAGAAAAAAAAGAAAAGAAAAAAAACAAACTGCTGATTATCCTCGTCTATTTTATACATACGACTAAACCACTAAATCTTATTTACTATAACTACTAATACTATTGTGAGATATTGCTTTTGAATAACAATGATCGACTCGAGTGAAAAGGTGGCAGTCGGATACGGAAATGTGTTCCATCTCAATGGCAATGGCAATGGACAATGGGCATTCTATTTCTAAGTAATTATGGACAGTACATTTTTTTGCACCAGTGATTGGATGTTAAATTTTCGAACATAATCCAACTTTCAGTTCAACATTAAAAAATAAGCAAACTTCAAAAACTTGTCATCATCACTCAAGAGTCGAGCACATTCATTATGCACAGTGTGTACTGCGAGATAACGCACACTGCAGTACTCACCGATGAAAAATTGTATTGAGAAATACGCACAACATATTGTATTTTATTGTATATATATCGCAATTTTGGTGTATGCGAGCGGAAAATGAAGAGATAACCAAACTTACATAGGGCCTACTTAAATCTTTCAATCTTTAAAAAAAAAAGAAAGTATGTGTTGGATTATTTCACGTGGTAGTAAAAGTGAAATGATGACAGCCAAACCCCAGCGCCTCCAAAATGTCTTCATCCATGGGAAGTTTGGGGCGAAATCCACAGCTTTTAATAGATAAGGCCGAACAAATTTGTCCACCCTGAAAATGATGCCTGATATCAAGGACGTCACTGATACAGTCCAAACACACTAAGTTTTGGGGTTTTTTGCCTAATTTGATTGCAATTTTTTCAGTAAATCTTATCTAAAATGAGCAATGGTGATTGTTGGTGTGGTCTTCAAATGCTATTGACTTTGACAGATAAATTTTGTATGAAATTAAAGGATTTATAATCAGTGATTGACTTTTTAGATTGCAGGAATGAGAAAATTCAGACTTGTATCTAAATTCAGACTTTTATGTCTTCCTGGTGAACAAAGTACAGCTAAGTTTCTTTAGATTTAGGGAAGTCATGCCCTTTGAACTACTTCTCTAGCAGTGTAGCACCGAGTACACTATTCCCAAAAGCTCCTTGAAATCTACATCTAACTCAAGGGATTAACAAAAGATGGATAAATGCCATCATGTCAACACACCGTGAATGATTTGGATCCTTGTTTCAGCAGGCCTGGAATTTCATCTTTGAGTTGGCAAGGCCATCCATTTTCGCTTACATAGGGCACTTCCATTGGAAAAACTTAATGGGGGTACCAAGGTCAAGACCTGGGCAAAAAAGGCCACGGCCTCCGTGGAATTCCACGCCTGTTGCAGACCTTTTTTGTGAGCCATGACTCTCAGCCCTGAGATTGAAACAAACTTTTATTAAAATAGTTATTATTATAATTGTGTTTCTTTCTAATGGCCAAGTCCGTACTTTTGACTAAAACAATTATATATTTGTTTCAACAACCTTTTATGGTGCTGCAGTGTATACCACTTCCTCTGTACACCTACATGTATGTACGCAACATTCATTGGTCATGGGAACTTTGAAATAACTTCAGCTATAATGTTTTCCAATCAACAACAAAAATCACCTTCTGGAAAATTGAATGACAATTGACATACAAATTTAACTCAAGATTAATCACAAACATCATCTTAACAAGAATTACTCCTCTAGCTATGAGTATAGTCCCTCAACCTTGGCCATACATGTTAAAGTTTGTAGTAGGTGATTTAAAAAGCCATTGACAGAATATCTGTGTGCATGATGTTATTTTTTATCTTTATATTTTTGATGCAATGTGCACTCCATACTAGTGAATATAAATTTGCATATTTTATGCATGCTGCAGCATAGGAGGGGAACATTACTGAAATTCAAAGTAAATGCAGTGTTTGTTAGCACAAACTTTCTTGCTAAATTGATTTGAAATACAATGTGGTAATTATTTAATACTTTTGTATACAGTGTTTATTGTGATGCATAAATTGTCAGAGCTAATTTTGTTGAATCTTAAAATACAGAAACATGATCATTTTTTGACACCATGGGTACTAAGTTGTGTAATTTTGGTTGGTTGGTACTTTATGCAGTGTGAAGTATTGCATCCATCTTTTGATGGTGCTTGCAACAGACTTTAGGTTTCATCTCTTTTGAATTTCTCAAGAAGGGTTGAGAGTTATATCTTAGCCCACATTAAATACAAAAAATAGGGTGCATTTGTCAAACTGCATGTACTGTGTGGATAAAAAGTGTAGTTAAATATGTTCTTTGGTAAAGATTTGCAGATTATTGTGGATTTGAATTGGACTTTCGAAGTGCTTGTGTTCAAATTGGTTAAGATTTGGTCCACTGCAATAATTATATACCCACAGTAAGGGTGTTGAGTTACCAATATCATAATTTATGATGTATGCTGATTGGAGGGTGTCAGAGCCCCATGGTCAGAGTAAAGGAAATACCCTAGTTAGCAAATGAGTGATTGTTTGTGAATGGAACAGCCTGCACTCACACATAGCTATTACTAGTAGTCACTGAACAGTTTCAAGAGTTTGTTCAACAGACATTGGGCCAACATCACAATGAATTTCAAGAACTTTATACAGAGATATTTCACTGAAGGATTGGTGCTGCAGGGTTCCCCCGCAATCATGCACAAGCTAGCGTATCAGGCCGATACGTGCTTCTTGCGTGCCGATATGCGCAAATTTTGGTCGGCACGCAAACAACTTTTTAAAGATGAATTCACAAAAAAGATGAAACATAATGCTCCAGATTGCACATAGGGCTTTTAAGACCTTGTTTAATTTCAGTGTCATTTGGCCAAACTTCAATAAATTGGGTCCAGAATGCCCCACAGTTTTTAAAAATCCTGGGGAGAACCCTGTGCTTGTATTAATTAGTCAGCTTTCCGATTGAAAGATCAATGTATCTTTTGATAATTGCGAATCTTGTACTCTGTCTTTCACAGTTACCATCATCAGCGCCATTCTTATGACAGTGCTGTTTATGTCAGAACTCAACTATTACTTGACAAAAGAGGTAAGAACTACCACAGAGCAAGGACCAGTAACCACTAATTGTTAATTCAGTCTTTAGGCGCAATCGCATACTATATTCCGACATCCCTATGTTCCGACAAACCTTCGTTCCTAAAACCCCTTCGTGATTTACACGTGAGGGTTAGGGTTAGGATTAGGAAAATACACTACGGGTGTCGGAACATGGGGGTGTCGGATCACCTAATATTTAGGTTATTTTTTATCTGGCATTTGGCCAGCGGACCACTGTTCAAGGGAGAACACCAGCCATTGGACTCAGTTAAGTTACCTGGGTGAAATTTTTCTGGGCTGCTGTTTGCACTGGACTTTAAAATAATCAAGTTACCCATTTGCTCAGTTTGTGAACCCCCCCCCCCCCCCAAAAAAAAAAAAAAAAAAATTCTGCCACCATTGTGATTTCTTCCCTGTTTGCACAAATGGTTGTGGATGACTGATTCCCATCACACAGTTGTTTAGTTATTTAGCTATTTTAGTTATTTCTTGATTATCCTGGGGAAACCTTTCAGTGAAACACTGTTTTTTTCAAAGAAAGGTGCCCAGCAATTACAAACGGTCATTAATAGACAGTAAAAATAGATAATTGTGTGAGACATTACAAAGATATTTCAGTGAACTGATAGGCCCCCTAAGTACCAAATTAACATTAAGTCCACCCCTCTGCTCGTGCTGGCATTGTAATTGTAATGTTTTGACCTTTTCCAGAAATCATATCTACATGTAGGGTACAAAAATAAACTAGCTGGCATGTCAACAATAGAAGTATAATATTCAAGGCAATAACAGCACAAAGCACAAATCTACAGAAATGTATTAGAATACTATAGAAAGTAAATAATTAGATTCAATTCAGTTCAAGCCTTGAATTGAATTGAGTTGAATTGTATTATCGATTTTTTGCAGCCCAAGGGCTGAATTGTGAATTGTTTTACAATAGAGTACAAATTCAACATTATAATTACTTCATACAATAAACAATTTTCATGAATTAATAGGATGCATACATGTACCAAACAAAGCATATGTACATGTAGGTCCCTAAAGAGCAAAATTTACAATGTATCTTTTACGAAGACAATTAAAGGTAGGGCCATAGATTGTTTTTGTAAACACAATGCCGACAATGCTGATTTTATTGCACAAAAACTGTCAATAAAAATACATTATAAATCACCAGTGAAAGGTTCAGCTGAATACTGTGTCCACTTGTTGAGAAAACAGCAAAAAACTGTCATGGTATTTTCATCAAGAACGTTGAACCCATCCAGGTTTAGTGAGGTACATGTAACACGGGTACGAACACTACGGAAATTTGAATCTCCAAAACTCGCTTTGTGGTGAGTTTTTGGAGATTCAAATTTGTGGATATATTTTATTGACTTATAATCAACTGCATGAACAGGGGAATTTCAGGCGAAATAATTTCGCAGGATGCTTGCCCCCAAGTAAGCTTTTAGATAGAAACTACATTTTTGGGGGAAGCATAAAGTTTGTATTGTAAGCATGGGCCCCAGACAAACAGATTATTCAAACTCACATCAAAGATTACATTTCTGTTTTTCAGACAGACATTTATAATATATAATACTTGATATTATTTGTTTTTACCCTTACATTGTACACCGACGTGTGTAATGTTCTGTATCCTCTGTACTATCCCGAGCTCTGTTAAAAATAAAACCACTGGCATATTATTACTCGGTGGGATTTGCACCCCCCACAACCTTTGCCATTCTAGAGCAGATGTCTTACTAACTAGACCACATGTTGCCCGGTAGCTAGAGGCAATTCGAATCCTTTATATTAGCATGGGTACAGCAACAATTTATTAGATTTAAAATTTGCATTGGGGATAAAGAATATTATTTGTTTTTACCCATACACCGATTTGTGGACAGTTCTTTATACTCGATACTTGGGATTCGAACTGCCTTTAGCTACCAGGCAATCTCGATGGTCTAGTTGGTGAGACCTCTGCTCTAGAATGGCAAAGGTCGTGGGTTCGAATCCCGTCCGAGACATATGCCTGTGGATTTTATTTTCATAGGACTCGGGAAAGTACTGAGTAGAACTTTACACACATTGGTGTAAGGGTAATAATAAATAATATGTTTTATCCCAATGCAAATTCAACATATGATTGTATTTTTAACTTAGCTACTGATTTTTGTTGTTGTTAAGTATTAATGATATTTGTTTATGTATGTTTTCTTCCAGGTTATTCCAGAGTTGTTTGTCGACAACACAAGAGGAGAAAAACTCAGAATTAATATGGATATTATTTTTCCTAGAATGCCTTGTGCCTGTAAGTAGAGTTTCAGTTATACTTTTTTTGTAATGATAAATTTGGGAAGTGTTCTGAAAGCTTTGATCGTATAATTTTGATGTCAGTATGAATGGGGCCTATATGAAATATGCCCATCTGAAATATTGCCATGGTGTCGTGGCCGAGAGGTCTACTGCAATGGGCTCAAGCTCTGATGTTGTCATAGTCTGGGTTTGGGTCAGGCACCAAGGCCAAGACCGTGGCAACAGAGGCCATGCCCTCTGTGGTCTTCTTGTAATTCCAGGCCTGAATGTGCAGCCAACCAACCATGCCAGAAACAGCTGGGCAAAGCCCCTTCTCTTTAATGATTATATTACTGGGTTCTTTAAGTTCTATTACAAAACACACAGGACCGTACATGTGTGTGTATTCTTTACCTCCCAACTGAAGGATGCAGAGATTATGGTGAAGTGTCTTGCTTTTAAAAGAATGAAAGTACCAAGACTGCCTTCAGAAAT
The DNA here is from genome assembly GCA_021014325.1 of Plazaster borealis. Taxonomy (NCBI): domain Eukaryota; kingdom Metazoa; phylum Echinodermata; class Asteroidea; order Forcipulatida; family Labidiasteridae; genus Plazaster; species Plazaster borealis. Next base: position 13,557,012 of record CM037455.1, on the reverse strand, counting down.
TTCCCAAAGACTTTTTCCAATGGAAGTGCCCTTTGCAAAATAAAAATGCTCCTCTTAACCTCTTGACTTCCGATGACGTGTAAATCCGCAATTTCTTTTGGACTGGCCTACTCAATTGTTTGCTAGCAGCCGGGCAGGTGAAGGAAATATCCACCTGGACATTCCATTGTGTAGCGTGCACAAACATGCAACAACAGTGCTATGCTTCGTTTCACCCATACATAGGGACACAAGGTACTGGCAGTTATGCCACATAATATCCCTTTTTCTGGGAGTTATTGTGTAATCCCCATTGCCAGACCTTTGTCCTGTTGTTGTGCAAATGTGGTATAAATGAATGAACAGGCTGCCACCATGGTTTATCATTGTATTTGGCTCAATGGGAGGTAAGTCCGAGCATTACAAGATTCCAGCATACCATTGCAGATTATCGGCCGTGGCTCACAGCCGAAGTTCTGCGAATCACGGTGAGTGCCTACTCACAACGCAACATCAAATCTTGGTCTTAATAGGAGAGCCTTTGTTGTCTTTCCTTTGTCAAGTTGCAGTTTCATTGTGGCAATGGTATTTTCGAAGGAAAATGATTACTCCAGAAGCTCCAAAAGGTTCCAAAAGAATAATACACGCGTTGGACATAAATTTTTTTTTCCAATTACTGACCCGAAGTGGTTAAAGATGACACTCAAGGCATGGAGATTACTTTAATTTACAATATTAATGAGTCCATGTTTGTGTATTTTGTTTTCAGTTCTCAGTCTAGATGCAATGGATGTTTCGGGGGAGCATCAACTTGACGTAGATCTGAACATATACAGACAGAGGATAGACGCAAAGGGTGAACCCATTGATGATAAAGTAAAGTCGGTCAAACTTGGTGAAGAAGATGAGGACGCTGCCAAGGAACTTATAAATGTAAAGTTAATTCCACTTTTCAATCTGTTCTTGGGTTTCTAAGGCCCATGTCACACGAGGCAATTTATTGGCAACCAGTTCCAGGCAATCTCCAAAAAGAAAAGTCATTCACATTTGAAAATTCACATATTTTTCTTGGGGATCATAAAACATTGTTTGAAAAATTACTCATGTGCCACCAAAGTTGTCCTGTAGCACTGCAGTTGTTTGCCTCCAAGTTGCCTGCAAAAGTTTCCCCGTGTGGCAAGGCCCTAACACCCGGTTCAGACAGGCGCTCTAGAGTCACGCCAAACCAAATTATTGAATTCAGTACATGAAAAGTTTGACGTCTGAAACAGTTAGGAGCGACTGGACGCGCTGGAAGTCGAAAGATTGAATGTTGCAGTCGTTCGGAATGATCCTGGAGCGTCTTGGTTTCAGACGTCGATCTTGTCATGAGCCGAGCCTAATGTAAATGCCTGTCTCAAACCAAAATTGATTTTGGTCGACCTAGAGTCGCTCCTAATCTATTTGGTTCGGTGCAACTCTGGAGTGCCTGTCTGAACCGAGTGTTACTGGCATTGTGCTAAAGCTGCCGGTATTGAGAGTCCTTTCTTTTGTCCAATTCTTTCTATCAGTTTCCCCTCCCTCTTTCCTCTCTCCCTTCCCCCAACCCCATCCCCCCTTTTTTCCCTTCCCCTCCTTTTAACTGTAGGATGGCTCTGTAGAGGTGTTGTCACCTGTTCCATCTTGCCACTCTAATATATATTCTGTATGTCATTGTATATTTTGTATTAAAAAAATTACCTTCTGTATGTTATTGTATATTTTTGTATATTTGTTTATATATTTTTTTGTAGTGTTGTGCCAGTGAAGAAATGTAATGTTTGTTATAAATAACGCTGCAGCCAAATGCTTGTATGTCCGACCTTTAAACAATGCCAATTCTAAGCATATTGGACAGTGATGGAGATTATCAGATAGCCCTGTTAGTCTAATACATGTAGATAGCACTTTGAGACTAGCAATTGGTTGCACTTTAAAGGCCATGTCACACGAGGCAATTTACAGGCATCCAGTTCCAGACAATCTCCAAAAAGGAAATTCATTCAGATTTTCAGTGTTCTTGTTTTTTTCCCTTGGGATAGTGAGTTACAGCTAGAAGAATGTCTATTTTGTGCTGCCAAAGTGTTCCTTTGCATGCAGTGCAAGTGGTTACCTCCAAGGTGCCTGAACAACTTTGTCCTGTGTGACATGGCCCAGACTGAAAAAAATTACAAAAATCATCTTAACAAGAATTACTCCAAGTGCTATCCGCATCTAATGTCACCTCAACCTCGGTCATACATGTAGTTCACTGACAGAATAGCTGCACATATTTTTATGTTTTTGTTGTTGACGCAATGTGCACCCCATACTATTACAAATTTGCATAATACATACATGCACACTGCAGGAGATAGCAGTGGAATGGAACAGATATGCAGTGTTTATTTGCACAAATTTACTTGCAGTTGATGTGAAATACAATGAGGCAATTATTTTTTACTTTTTTATAGACTGTTTATTGTGATGCACAAACTTGTTAGAGTTATTGTTGTTGAATCTTAAATAGAATATTTTTTGAAATATTGCCGCCATGGGTACTAAGTTGTGTAATTTTGCTTGGCTGGTACTTTTTTGATAATGCATGCAGCAGACCTTGGGTTTCCTACCTTTTGAATTTCTCAAGAGGGGTTGGGAGTTATTTCTCAACCCACATCAATACACCAATAATAGAATATATTGTGTTGTGTGCTTTATGTGTCACCTAGGGTAAGTAGTGTTTGTACAAGTACATCATTAAAGGGAAGGGTGTACCTTTGGTAATCACAATACTCCAACAATTAATTACCATAAAACTTTGCTGGGTAAAGAGCACTGGAGAGCTGTTGATATTATAAGAAATTGTTAGAAACGGTCCCCTTTAAAACATTGTTAGAAATGGTCTGCTTTGAAGTTGTTTCAATGAAGGAGGTTATTTTTCACCCAAAAATTTGAACTGAGAAAGTCTTTAGGCATGAAGAGAGAGACATACAATGTATCTTTTACTAATTACCAATGGCAATTAGCCAATATTAAATTTAACAAAATTAGTTTGGTCATTAGTTTTGCAACATGAAGTAGCAAGAGCTATAATAATGACTTATCAACAGGATACAAATAATGGTTTATCGGTTCTCAAGTTGTACTTATCAGAACAAGTTTTTGCAATCGTGTCTTAACTTTTGTTTGTCCTTCCTCCAGCTTGCCAAAAAGGATCAGTTGGACCCAAAGAGATGTGAAAGCTGTTATGGAGCGGAAACAAAAGAACTAGAGTGAGTCTATGTAATGTACTCTCTTACAAAGGAATTAAATTTCTCTGTGTGAATACAGGTGATTCACAATACAGTGAGCAGAGCTGCCAACACTTCCTGATTCTGCAGAAAGTTCCCTGAAAATAAGCCAATCTTTCCATGTTCTGTTGAACAAATTTGAAAATCTCCCTGATTATGGAAACTTGTTCCCTGTTATGTTGAATGTAATTCTAAATATCTCCCTGATAGTTGTACAAAATCTCCCTGATTGCAAGATGCAAATGTTGGCAGCTCTGAGTGCACCCTCTACTGTTTACCTAGGAGAGGCAATATGGTGGTCAGTGTTTGTATTACCAATAATAATGGTCTATGCAGATGTAGTTGTGCATTATTATGGCGTGTCCTGGCTGAGCGGAAAAGAAGAATGGACTCCAACTCTGGTGTTTCTGATCAGCACTACATGTATACCATAGGTCCTTTTGGTTGGTCAGCAGGGCCCAATTTCGTAAAGCCTGTAAGTACAACAAAAACTTGCTGAGAAGAAACCGGTAACCAGCCAAAATTTCATAGAGATTACATTGTTGCAACTGGTTCCCAACTCATTTGTTGCTTAGCAAACAAATTTGCTAAGCAATCAGTATTTTCTGCTTAACAGATTTATGACATTGGGCCCAGATTGCAACAGTTAATTCTATTTTCTTATCATCCAATTTCATGAAGAGGATTGCGGAGGGTCTTGAAGGGTTTAGGGTTTTTAGGAACCAAGAACAGGAACCGACCTGAGCCAAGTCTACCCCCCTATTAATGAATCTGTTCACACTCTTGTCATTTTCTAGATGTTGCAATACGTGTGAGGACGTGAGGGAAGCATACAGGAAAAAGGGCTGGGCCTTCAGTACGGCCACCGAGATCGCTCAGTGTCAAAGAGAAGGCTGGAGTGATAAGATGGACTCCCAGAAAGGAGAAGGTTGCCAGATGTATGGCTACCTGGAAGTCAATAAGGTTTGTTTATAATAATAATAATAATAACAAAACTTATAACGCGCACATATCCACCCTAAGCTTGCTCAAGGCGCCTACAAGAATACAGTACAAAATATATCTGTACAAAAACTTACAAATACATACATGGAAAAATTACAGTTTATAAGTCATGTCAAACAGTTGACAGTATTTTTGACCGCATGAGGGCGCTTTTTACTGCGAATTTCCTTGCATCACATTTACAATTGACAAAATAGGGAGACCGCTAACATTAGGACTAGATAGCTCAGTTGGTAGAGTGCTGGCACGTTGATCCGGACATTGCAGGTTCAAGTCCCACTCTAGTCAATTTTTCTTTGTTCAACCCAACATTGGTTGTCAATTATCAAAAGGGTATCATAATGTTTAAACAATTATTATTTATTTCTATGTCAATGCTAAGTTGTATTTTTTTAGTCAATTAGCTTTTCTTTTCTCCGTCAGGTTGCCGGAAATTTTCATTTTGCACCTGGCAAGAGTTTCCAGCAGCATCACGTCCACGTCCACGACTTACAGCCCTTCAGTGGAGATAAAGTAAGTGGTCCTTAACATCAGACCACCATTAAGTACGGGCTACCCAATGGTAATCCGATCTGCTGATACCCTTGAAATTGTTAAACCTTCTTTGAAAACCCACTTTTAAAAAAATCACTCTTTTATCACTTAATTGTTATTGTCTACCTTTTCCTTAATTAATCATTTGTTATTGCTCAGTGTTTTTTCTTCTGATTCACTTATTGTCAGCGCTGTGATTTTTTTTTACAAAGTAGAACGTATTGAAATGCTTGGTGTTATTAGATGAGAAAACTTGGCAAAATATATATCACATTAGAGAGAAATTTGTGCTCTATCCAACAGTATACAGTCTATGGGGGGTATGCTTATTTGCAAGGCAGTAAATATTGAATGTTTATTATGATGCAGCAATGAGCCTTACATGGGCTTAGGCAGGAATAAATAATGATAATAATAACAACATTTAGGCCAAATTAAAAAAACAAACATGTTTAGCGTCCCCGCCCGCTTCCTTTATAGAGGCCGCCTCCTTTTTTGTTTCGTTCTTTTTTTTGAAAAGATTTATCCCTGATGATTTTTTTTTTTTTTTTTTTATAAATAAGATCGTATTTTTGACTTTAGCACAGCGAAAAAAGCTGGCAACCATCTAGAAAATAGTCCGGCCGGTTGTCTCGAAAAACTTGTCGGGCGGCGATTTTGAAAAAAAAAGAAAAAAAAGGCCCTCCTCCTTCCTTTTTTCAAAAAGGCAGGACGCTAAACATGTTTTTTATTTTATTTGGCCTTATAGGCCTTATAGCGCCTTTTCCTAGGAACAGTTTTTATATATCGTGACTCAGGCCTGATGCTTCATTGTTAGAAAGGGCAAGGGCACCAAGACGTCTTCTCCTTGGTAAAGGGCACCTCTATGAGGAAATTGTAAATTTCTATTGGAACATTTCAAGGGGCACCAAGGCAATGTCCAAGCATGGAGGCGATTGCCTGCGTTTCCACCAAGAAGTATCAGGCCTGGTGACCATTCGGGGGGATATGGGTTTAAAAAAAAAAAAAAAAAAAAAGTAGTCCATTTTTCTTTGTTTACACAATCCAAAATAATGTTGGTACATATGTATGGGTTTTGTTTGTTTTTCTCTCACAGTTTAACATGACACATCACATTAAGCATATGTCGTTTGGAATGGAATACCCTGGTATGGAAAACCCATTGGATAACACTCTTATTACAGATCGTAAAGGTAAGTCAGACTGATGGTTTGGAGTTGGGTTTTATTTTCTTCCTTCCATCTTGATATTAACAACATTTGGTCAGTCAATGACACTCCAGGAACTGAATTTGTTTTGTCGGTACAACAACGCAGGGCTGCCAACTCTACCTGATTCTGCAGAAAGTTCCTTGAAAATAAACCAATCTTTCCAGTGCCTTGAGGCGGAACCGATCTGCAACTGTTTGCGCTTTATAAATCTCTCTTTATTATTATTATTATTATTATATGTTCTGATGAACAAAATTTGAAAATTCCATTGATTACAGAAGCTTTTTCCACGTTATATTGAATGTATTTCTAAATGTCTCAAGGGACTGGTTGTTGCACAAAATCTTCCTGATTGCAGGATGCAAACATTGGCAGCCCTCCTGTTAACGTTGTGTCATTATTTTGTAATAGTGTCATTTCTCTGTGCACAAACTTTGTGTCTTGGCGCCTTCAGGCTTTGTGTTTGCGAGTTTGTTTTCCGATAAATATTTTTAGCGAGATCCGACGTTCTGACACTTTCAGACTGGCATGTATTGTAAATATTGTTGTTTGACATTGTTGCACTGAATTATCAAAACAGGTGGAAATAGTTCAGAATGATGGACAAGGGTGCATGTGCTGGTAACCTCTCTCCTCTTGTGATGTTCATTGTTACTGTTCACCACTGTTCTTATATGTTTATATTGTAATGGTCAGATGCTGATGATCTGGCTGAGGGTGCATGTGCTGGAAACCTCTTCCCTTTTTTATTACATCTTCATAATACCTTTGTATTACCTTTTGTAATATAATATTGTCAGTCATTGTGAAATACAATACCTTTCATAAAACCTTTTGTAATTTTTAAAATTGTTCAGTCATTGTTTTTCTGTTTATTGATTAATTTAAGTACTTTGGAAAAGCCAGATCCTTAGTGTGTTTAACTTTTGCCCATTTCTTTCATTTAATTACTCCTTTATTTTAATTAATTCTTGTATACAAATTTTATTTGCCTTGTCTGCATCCATGAAGTGTATTACTGTTTGGTTAACGGTTCTTCTTATATTCCTCCTTCTTAAGACTCTTTTAAGTTTTTAGTAGTTTCATGTTTTTTAGGGGCTCATGAAATTACTGTTTCTGTTTCGGTCGTTTTATGTGTATTGGTATGTTTATTGGCTTCTTGTTTTACATCTTTATATCTGTAAAGTGCCTTGAGAACCTTTTTAGGTGGATTTTGGTGGATTTTATAAATACCGTTTATTGTTATTATTATTATTATTATTTTATGAGATGGAGGGACCGTATATATAACAACACCTGAAAGGGACACAAGGTGAGGTGGAGCATATTGCTGCCAGACCATGCTATGATAGGTGCACTGGGTTTTTCTACATGCATTACACAACTCATGTGACCTATATACAGCGTGACGTCCCATTCAAAGGAAAAAGTGATTTTGGCCCCCTAAGAGATCAATTATATAGGGTACTCGCAAAAAAGATAATACTCAATAGCATACATATATGTTTTAGTATTTTGGGGGGGTTTGTTTTCAATAACAAGGTAATATTAATATTTTCTATTTGCGCAGGCTCAACCATGTACCAGTATTTTGTGAAGGTAGTGCCGACCACGTACATCAACGTAAATGGGCTTGCGACCAGGTCCAATCAGTATTCCATCACAAAGCACGAGAAACAAGTCTCCATTATGAACCTGAGCGGGGAGCAGGGACTGCCTGGCATTTTTGTCCTGTATGAGCTTTCACCGCTTATGGTCAAATTCACCGAAAAACACAGGTACAATTTTTCCTGATGAAGACTTTTTCCGTAAGGGTAGGGGCATAGATTGGTCTTTGTCAACGTAATGTTGATTTATAGGCCAAATTATTGATACAGATGCATTAAAGTCACATGCGAAAGTTTCAGCTGAATACAGTGTCTACTTTTTGGGAAATCAGCAAAAAGAAACTGTTATGGTACTTCCATCAAACTCATCCACGTTTATCGAGGTGATGGCGGGTACCAACCACATCTCTGGTCATAGCATTCACAAACATACACCAAATAAATTTGATTGCCAAAAGTCAATCTTTGGACATTCACATTTTTCCACATACTTTTATTGATTTCTAGTCAACAGGGGAACTTTAGACGAAAACAATTTGCAGAATGATTTGATACTACCTCTACCATCTTTACAACAAGTAGGCTTTTGAAAGAATCCTGCGCTTACAGCCTATAGAATTTTGTGCTTTACAGGGCGCCATAAGTAGAGATTTCTGTGGTAAGCAGTGCCATGTAAATTGGACACAGGTGCTTCTTAATTGTGGAGTGGCTTCACTGGTGCCAGTCACACTATCCTTCATTCCAAGCTATGCTGTTTGGGGAGGGGAGTATGTGAGAGGCAAAGAAATGGTTTTGGGCGGGGGGGGAGTGGGGCTTATATTGAATATCTGATTTCCAAATGTATTAAGTTTTCGTTATCTTGGCTGAGGGTGAATTGTACTGGTAACCTCTCCCCTCTTATGATTTGTATTGATATTTTTTACTAAGATTGGCAATTTTATTGTTGATGATTTTAATTGCTTAGTCTGTGTATTGAAAAATTTTGTGTGTGTGTACTTTCTGTGTTGCTGAATAGTATGTATTTTTGTGAAGCGCTTTTGAGGTCTTGCATTAGGCACTATATGAATGCTTTATTTTTGTGATTATTATTATGACTATTAAAAATTGTTAAGCCAGACTGGTTAAACTAAACACCAATTGTAGTTTGGAGAGCGTTTCAAAGCAAAAGAAGATGGTGTCGTAAGGAGACTTTTTCACACTCTCTTTTTGGATCTCTCGTTTTCCCTTTCAGATCATTCATGCATTTCTTAACTGGAGTGTGCGCCATAATAGGAGGAGTCTTCACAGGTATGTAGAATTTATACAAAAAATTGATGAAAGGTTTTCAGTTATTCAAGATCAAAAAAGTTGTATCTCGCATGGAATGCTCAGTGCAAAACTGTTGTATCTCGGCGCGTACTTGTTTTGTGTGTACATTCGGGCTTTTTAAAGTGAGATACAACATTTTGACAATTTCAAACTTGCGCGTAACATAAGTGCTATTCTAGGAGATACAACATTTTGCACCAACATGACGAATTGATGTGCATTTCGTGAAAATACCCAAAAAAATGAATTACATGGAAAACAAATTTGACTGATTCTTGATATGTTTCTTCGATACACAGTTGCCGGTCTGATTGATTCCTTCATCTACCACTCTGCAAGAGCAATACAAAAGAAGATTGATCTCGGCAAGGCATTATAACATAGGCTGCTAGTCTGTATGTATGTGTGGAAACCCACCCAGATCCTATACAATCCTGCAGGGAGCCTTTACATTATGCCTGTGATTTGTCAGGATTTTTTCCTGATTTCTGGATTTTTCATTGATCTCCCTTCGGCCTTCAGATTTTATTGAAAGAGACTTAAACTCGCTCTCACAGAGATGAAAGACTTGGCTCTTGTTTATGATTTAACGTGTAGATTTCTATTAGTGGTGATGTAAACCGTCTCACTCACTCATTACCGGAAAGCTCCATTAAAGAAAGAGGACAAAATAACACATCCTTTTCCTCTTTACCAACTCACACCTGTTAGCTGGCATGTCGTGGCTGAGCGGATAAGAGCTCTGGTGTTTCTGATCAGCAGAGTGAGGGTTCGAGTCCCGGTCGTGACACTTGTGTCCTTAAGCAAGACACTTAACCACATGCTTCGTCCTTCGGATGGGACGCTAAGCCGTAGGTCCCGTGTGTTGTGTAATGCCTGTAAAAAAAAACAGTGCACTTATCGTAAAGAGGAGGGTTCGCCCTGGTGTGTTCCTGGTTTGATTGGCTGCATATTGCGCCACAGCACCTTGTAAACCATTGCATGGTGATATGTAAAGGAAAAAAGTCTCATACTTCAAAACGTAGCTCCAAATACCTTGCAGGAAAAATACTGAATGTTGGAGCGCCATGAGAGCCACTGAGTGACAGATTTGAGCGCTATATAAAGAAGGCGATATTACTATCTCCATGTAATTCCTTTTCTAAACAGTGGACTTTAATCTTTTAATTTGATCATGAACTAAGCCAGTCCTGCTGCTGACTGCCCCAGGCAGATTAACTGCTCATCCATTAAGTTTAATTACCCAAGTAATTACAATGTAAACACACTCACTCACCCAAAAGGATGTAATAGATTCCGAGTTTTGGTGGCCAGCTTCGGAAATTCTTTAATGGAGCTTTCCCGTAATTAAATCTCTGAAATATAATATTTGATTTCTTCAAGGAGCTTCATCTCTAGACCAAGAGGATCTTGTTATCCAATGTTCAGAATTGTTCATTTTCACACATTCTCACCAACGTTATACTCTATATAACATTTTGTCAGTGAGTTGACCAACCATTTGAAATCATTCAGCTGCAAGGGTTGTTCTGGGTGACGCAACTGTGCACAGAACTATCTGTAGTGCATTCACCACATAATATCATAGTTGGAAAACAGAACAATCAACAAGGCTTCTCGTCTTTATTTGATAGGATTGTGGATTAATTTGAAGGAGTATTTGTTTGTTTTGTTTTTTGTTTTGTTTGTTTTTGTTTAGTTTTTTCCATTTTTCTCTCTTTTGTTATATTTTATCCGATCAAGAAATTTGAGACTTAAGAACGCTAGGTGGCAGTAGACATACCGGGTAATTTTCCATTGTTTGTGTACAACTGAGCATTGGCATATTTGCCAAGAACAATGGATTGACCTGGTAAGTCTGCCGCCACCTAGCGTCGCCATAAGGTTCCTATTGTATGCCGCATGGAACATGAGCATGTTAAAACAAAATTATTTTAATTTGTTTTATGTGGTAATAAGGTTTTATACATCAGTAAAGATGATTTGATCAATGAGAAGACATCATTACTGGAGAGCTCCATTAAAGAAAGAGGCCAGAATAATACATCCTTTTCATCTTGACTAACTCACACCTGTTATCTCCATGTAATTCATTTTCCAAACAGTAGACTTAAATCTTTTAATTGGATCATGAACAAGCTAGTAGTGCTGCTGGCTGCCCCAGGCAGATTAACTGCTCATCCATTCAGCTTGTTAACTCAAGTTAATGACAATGTAAACACACTCACTCACTCAAAGGGATGTATAGTTTCCAAGTTTTGGTGGCCAAACTCGGAAATTCTTTAATGGAGCTTTCCCGTAATGTGATGCTTATACTTAATAAGTACCTTGGAGAGCTCATGCACGAAGATTGGTCACACGGGAATTGATTAACATGTAATATAAAGACCAGCTCTGTGAACTAGCGAATAAATGGCCCTTAAACGAACATATTGTTGTGAAAAGTTCTGTATATTTTGGACTGATATGTGATGGCAGTTCATGCCTGGAATTTCGACTTTGAGAGGGTAAGGCTATTTTTAACTTTGCAAAGGGCACTTCCATTGGAAAAATCCTGAAAGCCTTTGGGGAGACTTTTGAAGAGGCATCAAGGCCAAGACCAAGCCAACAGAGGCCATGGCCTGCCAGTAATTGTACATAAAGGGGTTATCAAAATAATATTAGAGTATTCAGGACACAGTTTCATTGCAATGTTTATCGCGGAATCCTGCACCTTCGGTCACCCTTTTGGGCTTTCAAGGTTAGGGCCAAGTTAATGCTAGCAGTGTAGGCGAAAAAGGCAAACAATTTTTATCTTAGAAGCATGAAGTAAAAGAAGCAAACATTCCTGCGTAACATATGAAATCTGCTTAACCGCAGGTTCTTCTGCTACCGCAAGTGCTGATTTTTCACTTTACAGCAAGCAGAGCCATGAAATTGGGTCCATTAACTATTGGTAAAGCCTGGTGTCCCACCCCCCCCCCCCCCAACACCCCAACCCCTAAGTAAGATTTAATCCGATTCATTGTGTATTGCCCTTTTAATATATGATTTTTTTGTGAGACATTATTTTTCGTACAATATATTTAACGACATGTCTGTTTTTAATATATATATTTGTAAGAATTGTGTACACATTTTGCATTCTGTATATGAAATGCTTATGACACTTCGATCAAATGCCAACAGCATCGAGACAATAACATCAACTCAATCGTTGGACTCTGAAGATGAAATCTGTATTAGATTGGCTGCCACAGTCTACCAAAGCTATTTGTAACATACAGTTGAAGTAAGTTTCCATTTGACACAACGCAGTTATCATTAGCTGCATGTTTACAAATGGAACCATACCAAACATTCTCGTGTTCTAACACGAGATTTGATGATTAATTTGGGGCTACAAAGACCAACTAAAACTTGTTGAATTCAGTCAAATTAGCCAGCCAGTTTTGCCAGTATGGGACAACTTATTGAATTCAGTCAAATTGGCCAGTTTTGCCAGTATAGGACAATTTGTTGAATTCAGTCAAATTGGCCAGCCAGTTTTGCCAGTATGGGACAACTTGTTGAATTCAGGCAAATTGGCCAGCCAGTTTTGCCAGTATGGGACAACTTGTTGAATTCAGTCAAATTGGCCAGCCAGTTTTGCCAGTATGGGACAACTTGTTGAATTCAGTTAAATTGGCCAGCCAGTGTGGGAAAAGGTGAAACAGCTGGTAATCATAAATGCATTGCTGTTTACCAAACGCTTTTTGTAAACTCTTGGCTGGTTAGTGCTGTATATGGCCTTTTGTCAATGGACAAGTTCAGTGGTTAAGATTTCAAGACACTTCCGCGAGAATTTTCAAAGTTGCAGATTTGATTCCTACCAAAGAAATACTTAAATGAGTTGATGGTTTTTGCTGCTTGATTCTGGTTGATTTGAGCAAATTGTAGCCTGTGACGGGCCTGGAGTTTCATCTCTAACAGGGCAAGGCCATTTTGATTTTGCAAAGGGCATTTCTATAGGAAAATTTTGAAGTCTATGGGAAAGGGGCACCAAGGGAAAGGGGCCCCAAGGCCAAGACCTTGGGCAACATAGGCCATGGCCATCATGTCATTCCAGGCCTACCATGAGGCAGAGAACCTACATTGCATGCATCGTCGGCTCATATTTATGAGGTCATTAGTTGCAACTTCAAAAATGTGTATAAATTTGAAGAAATTTAATCAAAATTAACAAATAATGTTTTTACTTAGAAAATGAATGGGTTTTTTTGCCAAACAAATACTCTGAAGACCACTCTTGATCAATAAACCCCCATTTACCAGGAGCTTGAAATCCATACAAATTGCACTAATGACCTTATAGTCCTGAGCAGACGACATGTAGTTGTTTAGAAGCTTACTGTAAGGGTATTCCATTGGGTGTAAATACTTGTTCTTTTTTTGTAATTCTCTAATAAAATACTTTGAAGTAAAGTAGTATAAATAATAAAATAGGCAAAATACCATGCCACAAAATGAACTCAACAAAGTTTAATTCTTTTGTTTTATTTGTTCAAGCTTTCTACATTCGTTATAATTTGTTGATTTTATCATGTGTAAGATACTTAGCTATTATACCCAATTGACATTGTACATGTTCAGTGTTCAGTAGACCGTAGCGGCAACAAGTAGCTTGTACCGAAGTGCCAATAGCAGCCGCAGGTGGTGTGTATCAAGGTGTGGTGACTACAGGCAGCTTGTACCAAAATGCCCATGGCAGCCACAAATGGCTTGTACCAAATGCCCATACTGTATATAGCAGCCAAAAACCACTTGTACCACAATACCCATAGCAGCCACAGGCGGCTTGTACCAAAATGCCCATAGCAGTCACAAACGGCTTGTAACAATATGCCCAAGGCGACCGCAAAACAGCTGCAAGAGTTGACCAATGAACTTGTACTTCCACTCAACCAAAATGTTGTAAAAACAGGCTCAACTTATTATTGAAGCAGTTTGTGTTGTATGTATTAAAAATCGCTTAATGATCATTCCGTCAGCAACTAACAAAGATTGTCCCACAATCGATCGAAATTGGCAGACCTGAATAACTCTAGCCATGCATTTTAGCACTTCTTGATGTACACAAACTGTTTCTGTGTCAGTAAATCTGCTGACCAATGCAGAAGGGCAAAAGTGATTCAATAACATCTTAAAAACATTGCATTTTTTGCAATGAACATGGTATAATATTTAAAAAAAGACAACATAATTATTTGTTAAATGTTCATCAAGGTCAATGTCTCCCCTAATATGGGTAATTCCCAATACAGTGCGCCCTCTACAGTCATCTGCAAAGCAACAAGGTTGTATTTTGTTGCATGTTTTTAGTATAAATGGTATTGTTTGTGGAGCTGGGAAAAAAATAGGTGTAGGCCTAGACTTTTCGGGCTATTTAAAGGCAGGGTATACTTTTGGTAATTGTCAAAGACCAGTATCCTCACTTGTTGTATCCTATTCTCAGATTCAAATGTTTGGGTGGGAAATGTTTTATAATCAACAGCTCTCCAGTGCCCTTTATCAAGTAAGTTGTTATGGTCATTAATTTATGGAGTAATTACCAAAGGTATACCCTGCCTTTAACCACAATTTTTCTGATTTTTCCCATGGGCAAACAAATCGAAAATCAGACTAAAATTGGAGGAATATGACGCCTGTCACTTTCATGTCAGCCAATTAATAGTCCCAAACTGCTGGTGCGGTTCTGAGTTCCAATCGATTTTATTTGACCCCTCTGTAATGTAAAATCACTCGTATTCCTCAATGATCTATAATTTATCCTTGTACGTTACTTTCCCAAAGGGGAATAATCAATTCCTATCTCATTGCAATTGTCATGCAAGTCCAAGTGATAGAATTAAAAATACCTGTATACAGTCAGGGTTCTTCCCAGGATTTTTTCAAAACTGTGGGGCCTTCTGGACCCAAATTTTGTGGATGTTTGGCAGAAGCACGCTGAATTGAAACAAGGTCATTGGAATGTTTTCTACTTGGTGTTTATCTTGGTCTTAAAAGCCCTACTGTGCAATCTTGAGCATTCTATAAGGTTTTCTCCTGATGTTATTTTACATTTGTTTACATGTATGGTTTTTTTTTCATATCGGCCGAAATTTGCACGTATCGGCCCGATACACTAGCTTGTGCATGGGGAGAACCCTGATACACTCAAAAAGAAAATCAGCAGTCCCTGCCATCGCCATCTTTTTGCCAACCACCTATCGACTTGGACCCGATTAGCACCACACGAGGGCGTCCTACAAATGTACACCGATCAAAGTGCAGCCAATCCTTCCTGATGGTCATAATGCTCAAAGCCAATGACTGAAATAATTATTTTTTTTTCAGACACGGAGCACTCTCACTTTGACTAGTCCCTTTTCAAAGGTTGAGTCCTTCTTTTCTCTTAATTAGAAGGCTGCATAATTTCTGAAGATTCTTGTTAACACCGGATACCAGTTCCAACACTCATGAATAAGCCGAATGTCCCACCGCCTTGCACCATGGTCTTCCCCACTGTGGCCATCAGCTCCCTCCCCCTCAGTCCGTATCTGTTGGGTCAAAATTGAGGACAACATTTGAAAAGTCGTTGCGAGCGATCTAGTGCACTGCTCGCAAGTCCTGGGCCAAATTTTATGCTGCCAGGGCTCGAATTTTACACTGGACCGCAGGCCCAAGGCCAGTCATCGTGTCAGTAAACTCAGTTTGTTTCCTTCACGCGTTAAAGCAATGTACGAGGGACCAAAGCGGTCCCAAAAATGTTCAAATACGCGCGAGACTTGCACGGTCTATTGAATATACCTCACAGTGTAAGGGGTAATAACAAACAAAAATTATGTTCAAAAGTTGACTTTGGGTCTGATAAATACCTTTCATTCTATTGAGTAACAAGGTATACTTAATATGAAAGACAAATGAGATAAATCTCCTCATACATGTCTTATTGTGTATATAAATAAAAACAGTTGAATGCATGCTAAACCCTGTGTCAGCAAGTTGTTTTTTCCTCATTTTGAATCTGGTCTTTTACAAACAAATCTGGTAAAGATTTGGAGCAAGCCCTGTGGTCTTGTGCATTTCCCCCCCCCCCCAAATTCAAGCCCTGGCTGCTTAAAGGCATCGTACACGTTTGGTAATTGTCAAAGACCAGTGTTCTCACTTGGTGTATCCCAACATATGCATAATATAACAAGCCTGTGAAAATTTGGGCTCAATTGGTCATCAAAGTTGCAAGAAAATGATGAAAGAAAAAACACTCTTGTTGTACAAATTTGTGTGCTTTCAGATAGGAGTAAAAGGCTTCTAGCTAGAAGTCTTTTATTATTTTAGTGAGAAATTACCTCTTTCTCAAAAACTACGTTACTTCAGAGGGAGTCGTTTCTCACAATGTTTTATACTATCAACAGCTCTCTGTTACTTGTTACCAAGTCAGTTTTCATGCTAATATATATTTTGAGTAATGACCAAACGTGTACGATGCCTTTAAGCAGAAAATATTGCTTACAGATTTGTTACTACCAAATTACATTACAACTAGTAGAATCCTTGTTGTGGCTCAGTCGGGTTTCTGTATTAGTGTGGATTCAGGTACCGGTCTTAACACTTGCATTGTTAAATGTAAGTTTTGCTTCATCCTTCGGATGTGACATTAATGTTGTGTAATATGCACGTGAAAGAGCCCAGTTACACTTGTCGCCAAGAGAAAGGGTTTTGCCCCGGGCCGGTGTTTCTGGCAGTGGCTGCTGAATGCGCTGCAGCACCTTATAAACCCTTTAAGGTGCTAGTCCTACATGTACATTAAATGAGTGTCATACATGTAATTCAATTACTTCAAAACCCTGTCGGATTGGGCGATTTGGGCTATAAAATGGTTATGAAATTGAAAAGAATATGGTTTGAAAGATATTTTAATTAAATGGAATATAATGATTCACACAAATATCCCTCGAAATTGTGGGGTTTTCCTTTTTCTTCTTGAACTAACAGGGTTCACCATTTTGTGAAGTCAAAAATGTTGTTCTACAAAATGGCAGAATGTATTATTAAGTTCGCAAAGTAAAAGGAAAACCAAACAATTTTGAGTTATATTTCTATGGACAGTTGTATTCTACTTCTAAAATATCTTTCCAACCATATTCATTTCATAACAAATACTTTTATACTTATGGCCCAAAGCGCCCAATCCGAAGGCAGCGTGTCCCTTTAAATGTACCTGAGTGCTGAAAATCCACCAAAGAGGGCGCCAGATCCCATGCCCACACAGAAGCCAATCATAAAGCCCATCTTGACTCTGTCAAAGCAGCTTGGGCCACCAGTGGGTGCCATTGATACCGGCATTATTGCTGTCAACAAAACAAGTTACAGTTTACACGATACGATGAATACATGTTACAATACATCAACGCTTAGCCCTTGACTCCATCATGCTCAACAGCTCCACCGCTATGAAAATAATATTTTATCAATCAATTTGTTTGTCAAAAATGTTCACTTCTTTCCTTTAATTATTAAAATTATTAATAGTTGTTGTAATACTCATTAAATCATCTGTCTGTCTGTATCGTATCTATACGTTGCAGCTCAACAAGGTCACGAGGTCATACTCATAGGTGGGCTACTGCCTGTGTAGTTCTAGTAGTAGTAGCACTAGCACTAGCACTAGCAGAGCCCCGGGCATGTGCCGGGGTGGTCTTTTTACTTTTAGGAGAAAGGCCCCTACTTACTTACTGAATTGAATTGCACCAACGTGTAGTTTCCAATGAGAAGAACTTAAAATAAAACCTGTATTTGACAATGACAACCGCTATGCTAGTCGCTACATAGAGTGGAAACTACAACAGAAAATCAAACGCCGATGTTATCTCCGTTACCGCATCAAGAAGGCAGCCATCTTTCATTTGGACTGGTTCCAGTTCAGAAGAAACACAACCCGATTGACTTTGACGGTCCGGCGGCAAGGAACACGTTCACCATGCGATCGTGGTGAATAGGTAAAGAGAGCCTGTTCTAACAAAACTCATGTAAAATATATTGTAAGATTCATCATAGGCTACACTTAACTGTCAATAAAGGAGCCGTACCATTAACAAAAAGAAAAAAACTAATGGAAAATTGAACCAACTTGAGCCTTTAAGGATTATCAAAAACTGAAAGCAACGATGTTTAATTCAATTTAACCAAACAAAATTATTTGCGAAAAAAATGATGCAGTATAGGCCCTACTTTATGCATTTTGTTATTAAACTTCTTCGAGTCTTCTTCTTCCTTGGTAAGAACAGACCGCCAATGGCGTATTATGTACTGTGATAACTTGAACGTTATTAAACCTAACGACGTAAGTCCAGCATTTGTGGGCAATTTTTTTAGTGCGATTTTAGGTTTGAAATTTATGTAGTAGGCTCTACCGAATTGCCGCATTATTCAAGTTGACTTAGGGGGTGTAAGCATGGAGGGTGTAAGCTATATTGTTGGAAATATTGATGCTGAAAAAGGGGGCAAAAATTGAAAAAACAAAACCACAAGGGGTGAGTCCCCGCAGCATTTATATGCAGCATCTCCTGTCACAGGTATCTCGTACAACAGTCGGCTATAATTTCAAGCTCCATTGCTCATTTACAAGCTTGATTATGCTCGCAATTGAAGCCGGTGTGGCAGGAGATTCTGTCCCCCGGAGATTCTGTGGTCCCCCCGCCCCCCCCCCCCCCTATACGGCGAACTGTGTACAAACTTCTTTTGACAGCGCCCTCTTTTGAATATACGGCGAATGCTCGCAATTGAAGCCGGTGTGGCAGGAGATTCTGTCCCCGGAGATTCTGTGGTCCCCCCGCCCCCCCCCCCCTATACGGCGAACTGTGTAAACTTCTTTTGATAGCGCCCACTTTTGAATATACGGCGAACTGTGTACAAACTTCTTTTGATAGCGCCCTCTTTTGAATAATCCTCCTCCAGCCCATGTTAATGTTGTGGCAGGAGATTCTGTCCCCCCGGAGATTCTGTCCCCCGGAGATTCTGTGGTCCCCCCCCCCGCCCCCCCCCCTATACGGCGAACTGTGTACAAACCACTTTTGATAGCGCCCTCTTTTAAATATACGGCGAATGCTCGCAATTGAAGCCGGTGTGGCAGGAGATTCTGTCCCCGGAGATTCTGTGGCCCCCCCCCCCTATACGGCGAACTGTGCACAAACTTCTTTTGATAGCGCCCTCTGATCTTTTGAATAATCCTCCTCCAGCCCATGTTAATATTCGGCGAATGCTCGCAATTGAAGCCGGTGTGGCAGGAGATTCTGTCCCCGGAGATTCTGTGGTCCCCCCCCGCCCCCCCCCTATACGGCGAACTGTGTACAAACCTCTTTTGATAGCGCCCACTTTTGAATATACGGCGAACTGTGTACAAACTTCTTTTGATAGCGCCCTCTTTTGAATAATCCTCCTCCAGCCCATGTTAATGTTGTGGCAGGAGATTCTGTCCCCCCGGAGATTCTGTCCCCCGGAGATTCTGTGGTCCCCCCCCCCCCCCTATACGGCGAACTGTGTACAAACTTCTTTTGATAGCGCCCTCTTTTGAATATATGGCGAATGCCCGCAATTGAAGCCGGTGTGGCAGGAGATTCTGTCCCCGGAGATTCTGTGGTCCCCCCCCCCTATACGGCGAACTGTGTACAAACTTCTTTTGATAGCGCCCTCTTTTGAATAATCCTCCTCCAGCCCATGTTAATGTTGTGGCAGGAGATTCTGTCCCCCCGGAGATTCTGTGTGTCCCCCCCCCCCCACCCCATACGGCGAACTGTGTACAAACTTCTTTTGATAGCGCCCTCTGATCTTTTGAATAACCCTCCTCCAGCCCATGTTAGTTCCCTTATGGGGACAGAATCTCCCGGGGGACAGATTTCCTTGGGACACCAGCATCCTCACTGAATCCATTTCGTATATGACTTCATATTTGTTACAGTTGAAAATGCAAACTCAAACAAGAAAGTACACGCAGTGTCTCGTAGAACTTAGTATGGGCACAAACGTCTTCGAATTAAAAATAAAGCAAGTTTTACAGAAAAACAATTGGCGTGGCGATATTGACTGAAATTTCAACAGTAAAATAAGTGTCTTTACCGACTAATCAGAAGTGATTCGGATTCTCAATTAAAGGCATCGTACACGTTTGGTAATTGTCAAAGACCAGTGTTATCACTTGGTGTAGGCCTATCCCAACATATGCATAAAATAACAAGCCTGTGAACATTTGGGCTCAATTGGTCATTGAAGTTGCAAGAAAATGGTGAAAGAAAATACACCCTTGTTGTACAAATTTGTGTGCTTTCAGATATAGGAATAAAAACTTCTTGCAAGAAGTTTTTATTATTTTTAGTGAGAAATTACCTCTTTCTCAAAAGCTACGTTACTTCAGAGGGAGTCGTTTCTCACAATGTTTTATACTATCAACAGCTCTCTGTTGCTCGTTACCAAGTCAGTAATTTTTATGCTAATATATATTTTGAGTATTATTACCAAACGTACGATGCCTTTAAACAAGGGTATTGATACCACTCATCTCATGCTCAAGGTTATTCAACATTCAAGACAGAACACAAATAAACAAACTGATTTAATTGTATGGTGCTTTATTAACGGTTATACAATAATTGTGCTGATATATTATTCCTATCACTACGAATTGCTTTTTACTTAACTTATTTTGTACTATAAACCGATGAATGAAGAGTTATACCTTCGTTTGTATAACAAAATCTGAAAAACCTGTAACTATACTTGAATTGATTGAATGTCTTATATAATTATATTGATGCATTGCTCATGCATGGTTTGATAAATCTTACACGTGATAGGCCTACACGTGATTAGATAAACAAGGCCAATTGTTGTTTTAAGTTTGAATATCCATGTTTTTAGCCCGGTGTCTTAGAATTCTACCAATTTGATAAACGGTTGGAATGTTACAGGATTAACTGCTATCAACAAATAATTGTTATTTCCAGTTACTGCCCTTTTCAATAAGTGAAAATTACAAAATTAATATATAAATTCTAGTATTAAAGTATAGTCTCAATTAGAAATAATGCGCTGTTAATAAGGAAACAGAAGTTCATCTTGGAAATCACACTAATCTAAAAGTGGCAACATCACAAATAATATTTACAATGTGAATCTAACATTGATATACAGACCAGGTTTAATATAAAGGTGTTGACAATTTCTTTAAAGGCACTAACTACGTTTGGTAATTGTCTAAAGACCAGTGTTCTCACTTGGGGTATCCCAACATATGCATAAAATAACAAGCCTTTGAAAATTTGGGCTCAATTGGTCATCGAAGTTACAAGAAAATGATGAAAGAAAAAACACCCTTGTTGTACCAATTTGTGTGCTTTCAGATAGGAATAAAAACTTCTTGCAAGAAGTTTTTATTATTTTAGTGAGAAATTACCTCTTTCTCAAAAACTACCTTACTTCAGAGGGAGTCGTTTCCTACAATGTTTTATACTATCAACAGCTCTCCGTTACTTGTTACCAAGTAAGTTTTACGCTAATATTTGTTTTGAGTAATTACCAAACGTGTACGATTATAAAGCAGGATATAGATGAATATATTGATGCATATAGTATACATTTGTTATACGTGATAGATGTGATTATAAAAAGTCATTCGTTGTTTATATTTGAACGACCATGTTTTTAGCCCGGTCTCTTTGAATTCTACAATTTTGTTATACGGTTAGAATATTCCAAAATTAACTGCAAAAAATAAAAAAAATTATATCCAGAAATGCCCTTTTCAACAATTGAAAATATTAACAAATAAATAAATACATTCAAGTGTTTAACACAAGACTAGGCTCATTCACGAAAATTAAACTATTTAACAAAGGAACAGAATTTCATCTTTGCAATCACACTTATCTAAAAGTGGCAACACAATTTTCTAAAATATTAAATTTTCAAAGACAAGAAAGTATGCTTTTCTTAGCCTTTCAATCAACCTTGCTTATTTAGGGAAAACCCGTTGACTAACGTGCTAACGTCGTCTGTTTCACCTAGTAGTTGGTGACATAAACATTATCTGAAACTTCATTCTGATCTATACCTGCAGGAGACATTAACGGACAATTTCACCAGTAAACCAGGTGTCATCACTACCAATCAGCAGTGATACGGGTTCCCCATACAGTGTGTGATAGTGGACATAATTAATAAACAGTGTGAACCAGCAGTAGAACTTTATTAAAGTATATTTGTTAATCTACCTTGTGAACTAACGTTGCTTATTTCGACTAACAATTGCCAGTATTGAACACACACAAAAATCCCTGGCAACATTTTTAACAGCAAAAAAATCGTTGTTTTTACTAAAACATGACCACCGAGTTGTATAACGTTATTGGTTGCTTCTTACAGGGAAATTTCCTCGCTGGGGAACAATACTGATCAGATATCTGCAGACCCGTAACTGGGGGGGGGGGGACGGACGCCTCCCCCCCCCCGAAAAGAAAAAATGAAATAAATTATAATTGCCCATTAATTTTTCTTTTTTTTATAATACCTGGTTACGGGCCTGAATATAATTTGTTCATTAAACAACAAAGCAGTACGAATATGCAATGGAACATTCTTTGGAAATCTACATCAGTAAATAAACTGTCTAAAATTACGAAAATGGAATTATTGAAGTAAGTCTAGACTGATACCGAGCTAAGAGGTGTTGTATCAACATGTGATGGGTAACCATTACAACTGTGCTGATAAAATTACAACTAATGAGAACTACTTTCTACTTAAACAGATGCATGAACAAGATACATGTTCCTTTAAAACGTTTTTATTTTTTGTAAATAGAGATGAGAAAAACAACTGTAACTACTTGAACTGATTAAATTGTTTGTTAGGTTAAAATGTTGATGCATTGCTCAAGCAGGGTTTGATGAATCTAGTATACATTTTATCACATACGTGATAGACGTGTTTAGAAAAACAAAGTCGTTCGTTGTTTAAGTTTTAATATCAATGTTCCGGTGTTTTTTTTTACAATAACTAAATTCTATTTGAATCGGACAAAAGAATTACAAAAGTATAAACCAATGAATTTGAATTTTTTATTGTAACCTCAACAATACGCACCGATGATGAGATCAACCTAACCTTCAATAATCTCTCAGGTTGTGGAAAAAGAACGTTAATTTGATTTAATGAAACGTTGATGGAGTTTGGCAAATTGTACCTTCACATTGATGGTCTGTCTAGTTGGCACAATTTTCACATCATTGTTTTTGTCTTAGTCTGATGTGAATTCTGGATTGAAATCATTAATACATGGCTCAGTGAAACTTAATTTAGCCTCAGAATAGGTATACAAACTTACAAACCAGCTGGGCTGAGGTGGAGATGTGACGTCGTAGGTCAGGGTAGAATCTTGCACCCCTTGGACTGCCACCTCGAAGCGACCGTTATCGTATGTGATCATGACTGGTACTCCGATGTAAACGCCACTATTATTAGACTGAACAATTAACCACGATTGAGAGGAGAATCCCCGTTTGGCGATGTGTGCAGAAGCCCAGTACAGAACTGCATCCAAGTAAACAATAGTCGCAATATCATGAACAATGTCGTCGTTTTAACATTTTTCAACAAATATCAAAAGAAAATAAATAAAGTTCGTGAATTTATCCTTGTGGGCCTTCCAGTTAACGTATGTATCATCTAGTATTGACATGATGTACCTGGACAAATAAGTAAGGCTTTAAAAGTGAAAGCATGTGACGTCAAAGAACTCTTAAGTTTTGTGTTAATCTCACTATCCGTGATTTTGACTTAAATGGGGCTGAGATGCGTTCTATCACCTTTGGGACCTGTGTTGCATACACGTTTAAAAATAAATTTTAAGCTGACTATAAAGAGAGAAAGGACACGATACAAGGAAGCCAAGGTGCAGGTATGTATTTGGTGACACTATTGTTTGAATTGCTTTTTGATGGATTGTAGTTTATTATATTTTTGTTTTGTATAAATTCAATGTTATTATTATTTGTTTTTAAATATTGATTTGATTGTTTGTTTTGTATTATTAGTTTCCAATCAAGTAAATAGCAAAGTGTAAAACAATGGCTCTGAAGAAAATGATTGGGCAGAGGGCCATCTTGAAACCCATAGGGCTTGTATCGATGACCCTATGTAGGTGCCAATGGGAAAGTGGGTGTACTCATGCAAAATTAAAACGGAATGTTTTCTTTTGTTTTTGCTTTACGAAGAAAGCGAAAAGAAAAACAGCGAAAATGGTACATTGGATGAACATGAGGAACACTGGGCCGAGAAGAACTTCCCAACCATAACCATTGGCAAATACAGGGTAATGTAAAGTAAGCGAAAAAATGGTGGTTGGGTATGTTCTCTATAAAATGAATTTGTGAGAATACGAATTTTTAAGGTAAATTTTTAAGCGATTAAGTCTGAGGGAGTTGAGGCCCAAACGATGTTACAATAAATATAATAAGGCTGTGCTAGTGTCAAAGAAAGTGTTCTCAGTGAGTTTCTTGATATGTAATGTTTAACTCTGTTTAGGACACGAGATATTATTAGGGAATGGTAATTGATGTGGTAAATCCAAGCTAGTTTTTCGTCCACCACTACTCCTAGAAATCCAGTTGAACTAACTTGCTTCAAGGGTATGTCATTAATATAAATGTTATTGCTGTTATTGTGTGTTTTTGCGCCAAAAATAATATAGTTAGTTTTGTTAAGAGAAAGCTTGTTACACTTAAACCAACCTGTTAATTTAATCACGTTGGTGTTCACAGTTTCGAAAAGTTCTTGCAAGATTTCATGCTTATAAAATATATTTGTGTCATCTTCAAAAAGATGAACAGAAACTTTTTTGCGAGGGTTTGGCAATGTCGTCATTTAGAGGATGAATAAAAGAGGTCAGAGAATTGTTCCCTTGGGAACACCGTACGAGAGCAAACTCGGATTTTACATGAGAGAAAAGAACAATTTGATCACGGGTTTTTAAATAGCTATGAAACCATTCCAAGGCCATACCCCTAATACCACAATGACGTAATTTAGAAATTAAAATATCATGGTTTAATGTATCAAACGCTTTTGACAGGTCTAAAAGAAACACCAAGAGTATTATTTTGTTTTTCAATACAAGATGAAATTGTGTTATGAAGTTCAATCAAGGCATGGAGTATTTAGGGCGAAAACCAAATTGACTGTCTGTTAGGATGTTGTGGGCGTTAACGAACTTAGTTATTAAGCGGATATGAACCAGTTTCTCAAGAAATTTAGAAAAAGTAGGTAAAACTGAAGTTGGACGGTAATTGCCGAATCTTGCAGGGTCGCCTTATTTTTAAAAAGTGATGACTTTAGCCCCTTTCAAAGTAGATGGGACTCGATAAGGGAAGCAGGGTTTTTAGTAACCCTTGTAGGTTTATAGATGACTCGAACAAAAGATTGAGCCGAAAGAGAAGTAATGAAATGACATTATTTATTCTTAAATTTTGATTTGAGAATGCCAACATACTTACTAACTCTGTACAACGCGTCATCTTTCCCAGGACTATCAGGGGAAAAGTACACCAATAGGGGTTGGCCACTACCGATGCTGATTGTGAACTCTAGTAGCATTGGTGACGTCATCGGCAGCTGAAGTTCCATATTGCCATTAACCCAATGCGTATTTCGAGCAGAGATTGTTGTTCCCTCAGATGTTGTTTCTGAAATAAAGGGGAGTTAAAGGCCCGAGAATCAATAAATCGGCAATAAAGACAAAAATACATCGTTATGTGGAAAGTTCAGAATAGTAAATTTATTTTCACCCTCTCAATTTTAATTGTGGGTCAACTTGTAGTGTAGACAACGAGAAATATTTTGTTTTTCAAGGATCTTTCTGCACGTCCAAATTGGGCTTACATTGGGTGATAGGGGTAATGACTTTATAAAGAATTGTCATGACTTTTACAAAATTTGAGAGGGTGATTTTTGTATTATTTTTTTTCATCAGGATTGGTATTGCTCTGGAAAATTATACTCGGTGTATCGTCTGATTATTATTCTTTGTCTTTGGGTGGTTACCACACTGCAGAGACACAGGTGTTAAAATTGACACAATGGGTTTTGTTACATATAGATACCCAGGAGAATCACAATTTACAAATTTATATTTGTTAAAATAACACCAATGTAATTATATTGGCAGAGATTAGTGTTATGTTAACACTCTATTGTGTAAAGTGTGATTCTCTCTTGGGTATCTTATTATGTGACAATACCCATGGTGTAATTTTTAACCCCCCAGTTTTTGCAGGGCAAGCTTATAATTTGCCTATGACAAATGTCTCTAGTACACTCTAAAAAGTCCCGGGTCAGATTTTTGACCCGGCCTCCGAGTCAATTTTTGTTGACCCTTTCCGGGTCAACACGACCCGGAAAAGGGTCATCGTGTTTGACCCGGTGCCGGATCAAACTTTGTTAACCCTTTTCCGGGTTAAATATGACCCGGAGATACGCGGGTCAATTGTTGTTAATGCTTTCCGGGTCAACAACGGGTCATCGTGTTGGACCCGGTGCCAGGTTATACCTTTTCCGGGTTGAATTTGACCCGTAAATGCGGGGATCCATTTTTGTTGACCCTTTCCGGGTCAACAGGACCCGGAAAAGGGTCATCGTGTTTGACGCGATGCGGGGTCATACTTCGTTAACCCGGTGATGCACGGGTCAGCCACTAGTTAACCCGCTTAATCCAGGTCATTACACTCCAGGTCATCGTTAATTCTTATTTGGGTTCGTTTTGACCAAGAGGTGCTGGTTCAGTTCATGCCAGGTCATCGTTGAGTGTTCTGTAGTGTTCAATTTTACCAAGATTTGCTAAATGATGAGGCATTGTTTTTCCGTCAGTTCTGCGTTGAATTAGACCCACTGCAGATCATTTCATGCCAGGTCACACCAAGATGACGTTTACCTGGTCAGATTTTGTAAACTGCATTAAAGGTAAAAAATATCCTGGGATATTCTGAGTCTTAAAAAAAAAATTAAACACCCGATAATTTGACAACCATTTTTCAGTAATCGTTATTAAATGTCAATGGTTAAAACATGTTATCTTTAATATATGATAAACATGTACTTTTTGCTTTTTGTGTTGAGAAATAAAGTTTGATATGGTATGGACTGGATGCATGGTACAATGTGCATTTTATGTACAATAATTGTAGGCCTATGTACAAATGTACATAGAAATGTACATGTACATAGCCTATGTACAAATGTACATAGAAATGTACATGTACATACACATACAGCCCACACATTGCGACACAACCTCGTCCTCATGGCGCCCAGTATTACACTTAAACAAGCTTTGTAACGCGTACGCCGCGGCATGGAGGAAGGTAATACTCTGAATTGAGGTTGCCTATGATTCGCGGCATGATTTTGAGGATGATAAACCGAAAAATGGTGGCCACTGCAGCCACTACCCGTAGACACCTTTTTACAGTGGTGAAATGCAACCATAGGACCTTTCTCTATGCTCTGACAATGCTAATACATACTGGAGAGCCACTTCGTTGCGCAATATCCGTTGGTTGCAATGTTTATTGGGCTAAATTGTGTTTACAAGCGTGCAGATGAATTGACTGGTCCACATGAATAGCTAGCAGCCCGCAAGTTGACAAACGTGGTAAGGGTACCAGTGGACCTCGTAACGTAAATGATTGGAAAAGGTTGATCATGTGACGTCGTGGTGCCATGTACTCATTGATCTCTATTATATTGACTGGATAGGACACGTTGCGCCTCCTCGCGCCAACCGCGCGCGTATTTTCAAGACGATTTGAAAATTGAAACGCGGGGTCGTCACACCATTCTGTACGCAACGCAAACAAATGAAGTTTCGTACTGGAGCAAAATTATTTGCATCAAAATTTACTCATTTCTCCTCAGTTTTTTAACAAGATGTGAAAGAAATTAATTCAAATCTAAAGGTTCAAATACAACTGTTGAGCAGTTATAGGTTGTCAAAATGCCAGACACACAGATGTTCAGAAAATTTGAATTTCCATTCACCAAGTTAGTATTTTAGTCTGTATTGATTATCTGCTTAACGTTAGTCTTTTGTATTCTAGCCGGATCCTTATCGTATACGATATCTTAATTTGAATAGATTCCTCCGCATGTGTATTTTATCCAGCAAACTCCTCTGTTTTAAGGAGGTGATCATCAGACGTAACGTAAACTTTACCATGGATAGGCCTAGACATTTTGTTAAATTAGGTTTCATATGTATGTGTGAGCAAGTCCCTTGCGCGTGCGTGTTTTATGAGCCGTCAAAATCCCCCTTATTCCCCACCTCAAAAAAGAAGTAGTAATAACTAATTAATCGTAACAAACTTGAAATAAACATTTGTGGCATGTTTCATAAAAGTTGCTCGCAATCTCATTATCCTTAACGTTGTCGTTTAATATTGTCATTGTCATCTATTGTCAGCCAGCCCCCCCCTCCCCATCTACAAAAACAATTATAATAAAATAATAATAATAATAATTAATTAATCGTGTAAAACTTGAAATAAACATTTGTGGCAAGTTTCACAAAAGTCGGTCGCAAACTCGTTAACTTCAACGTTATCGTTTAATATTGTCATTGTCATCTAGTGTTGTCATCACCGTTGTTGTTGTCGTCGTTGTTTCTATTGTTATATGAAATTATGAATTATCTAATTCAAAGAATTTCTAAAAGAAAGAAACACAAAGAAAACTAGATCTAAGTTTTTGTTCAAACAAAAACAAGGTGTTCGGTAGACATGTCCAATTAGCGGAAACTCGCGAATGATAATGAGAAAAAGAAGAAGTATTACAAAAAAATAAAAAATAAACGGAAGTAAAGGTCACAGGGGGTCACACTTTGTGTAAGATTTTAAAAATACTCCAGGGTCTTTCACATGGTCCAAAGATCTTGTGTGTAGCAATTATTGTTCTCAATATATGATTTTTCTAAACATTAAACATTACTTGTTATGACGTCATCGATGACGTCATCATCCCGAAAACCTTTGCGGTTTCATCGACACACTAAGGTCTAATTACATGGTAAGTTTAAAGTCGAAACCCTTTTTGGTTCGCTAGATATGATTTTTGCACACATCGGTGGTTAGCATCAATTCATATCCGACAGTTAGAAATCATACCATGATCAAATTAATAATTTTTTTGTAAGTTAAACAAAAAACCACGTGTCAAGTTTACGGATGAAACATATCAACATGATTGTAGACGAAATAAGGAATGCCCCCTCTTTTTTAACGATGATTTTGAAATAAAGCTTACCCCGCAGTGTATCACCGTGTCTGAAGGGCAAACTCGGCGGGCCTAAAGAGCTTTTGGCAGGCATTGTCACGTCGATCAATGTGATGTGGGTCTTGGTGTTTGATGAGAAGCGAATCAATGTCGTTCTTTTTTGGTTTAGCTTTTTGTCAGTTATTTAAAGTCATACAAGTCTCGGAAGCAGGTGGACATCTCAGTGAAACCTCCTCTTCTATTCTTTATTTTCCATTAAGCCATCAGACGGGCAAAACATACATAAATTCACACTGAACTTTGAATGAGTTTGAGATTGTATGCTCGCGACAACGTGTTAATAATACGTACAAGAATAAACAACGCAATAATGCTCAATGGACTTTCAAAATTTGCAGACAACGTGTAGCTGATGCCTTTTGCACAATGTGTGGCTATGTGTACACGTCATCCTGTATTAGTTGTTAAGTGGATGCCACACTGTGCGCTAGGTATTGCCTGAGATTATGAATTTTTGAAATGTTCAACTTCCGATTTGAACCGGCAGTCGGAGTCAAATGGGGTCACACTCAATGCATTATTTTGTAGTATTCAATGCCCTTTCCGATGATGTATAGATTTTACAAATCTAAAATGGGGTTCTCGAGTTATGATTTTTTGAAATAATAAACTTTAAGTTAATGTATTTCAATATCCCATGACGTCATCATGACGTAACTGAAACGGTTTCATCTCCTAATAGATATCTTACTGTATGTGAAGTTTATATGTGCTTGGGAAGTGTGATTTTGTTAGCGGAAAAGCGACGGGGAGAAGAAGAAGAAGAAGAAGTATTAAGAACTAGACTTATATTGTTTGTAAATTACAAACGAAAGGTGTTCGGTGTGTCTTTATAATTTGGTTTTAACCCTTTCCCGATCTGTTTGAAGCAAGGTATACTCAGTACTTTTGCGAGTTTTGTAAAAAAAAAACTAAAAAACAAAACATAAAATACAAACAATTAAACGGAAGTAAAGGTCACAGGGGTCAAACTTTGTGTAAGATTTTAAAAATACTACAGGGTCCAAAGATCTTGTGTGTAGCAATTATGGTTATTCAGACATGAATTTTGTTCAATATTAAACATTGATTTATTGTTATGACGTCATCCCCAAAACCGTTGCGGTTTCATTGACGTACTACGGTCTAAGTACATGGTTAGTTCAAATAGTTACTTGAGCGAGAATTTTTGAACGGGGATGCTATTTAAACTTGTTTATAATGTGTTTGTTTGTCATTTAATTGTAATTTTGATGTGTTTACACTTCTGGATTTTTCGTAATTATCAATCAAAAAATTTGGCCCAAACCTCAAGGTTTTAAAAACTAAAAACACTTTTGCCGTTTGCGGTGCGCTTCCAAAAAACGGAACAAAACCAAGAGGTGTTCCGGGCGGATTGCCCGAACACTTAACAAAAAAACGGACCAAAAACACGAGGTGTGAACACCCTTAAAAAATACGGAAAAAACAAGAGGTGTTCCGGGCGGATTGCCCGAACACCTAAAAACACAAAACAAAAAAAACGGAACAAAAACAAGAGGTGTTTCGGGCCTGTTTGCCCGAGCACCTAAGAAAAAGATAAAGATGAAAGATAATGTTTTGTCACTTTTCTTGTTTTTACCTTCAGTTTGTAATTCTTCATCTCCATAGTGACGACACCCAGCGGATAGCTGTATTTCCAATCCTTTAACGGAGTAGTTGGCTGTTTTGAGATGACAAACCTTGTCACTGCAGTAGTTGAATGACTTGCAGGAATCATCTTGCAGACAGTGTACTGCACATACCACGTCCGAACTTGCTTTTCTCACCTGGTAGATTGTGTCTTTGAGTGTGTAGTCTTGCATTGGGCTCGGATAGAATGCAAGTATGCTTCCTTGACGCATTTGGTAGTCACGTGATGCAGGTTGACACGCTCCATGTACATCAGAAGCAAAAACCATCAGAACTATTTTTGTCAACAGAGAAAGAGCGCTTGCGATGACATTCATTATGCAGTCGCAACTTTAATCTGCAAAAGATTTTTGGGAAAAAAAACATGTTTTCTTATCAAAAAGTCCATGTGAAAACTTGATGGCGGTGTTACGTGAAGAACAATATTGTAATTAATTCAGATGTTGAGATTGGACGGGAATGACGAATTTTTGGGCGCTAGATGGCAGCAGACATACCAGCTGATTTTCCACCATTTACATAATTACAACAATCTCAGAGGATCCGAGGATGATATTAATACAATTTCATTAATGATAAAGGCGCCCGGCTTTAAAAAGAATTGTTTCACGTTGAGTAATAGGTTTACTGCTTATTAATGTGTAATGAAACCAAGAATGCCTCATAAAATGAACTTAATTACAGTAGCTCGCAAGCCTGAGGAAACCTGTAAACAAAGGTGCTTGCTATCAACCATAAACACCGAGGTTAACCCCTCTTCCACGATAAGATTCTGGGTTCTTTTACGTGCACCACCAACAATATTAATTGATATAACAAACGAAATTCAAAAAAATTAATAAAATACTTTCTCGTATTATATGCAGTCTCAAAAAATGTACTAATCTCTGGATTTGAACCAAACATTAATTAAGTTTGAAATGTTTACGAATTGTGTTTATAAAATGATAGGGATATCATCACCAAAATAATGTAGACCATAGCATGTTACTTAAGTTGTAAAAACAAATTGAATGCACTTTCAAAAAATAGAAAGACTCTGACGCAATAATTTCATGTTCACTTATTTACATATTTCTTGCATGGTCAGAGTCATCTCTTTAACCCTTGCTCATGCTTTAACTGTCTTCTTTCAGAGCGATCTGTAACAAGGAAGCAACAGTTGTTTTTACTGGTTCAAAAGCCCGCAGAGTTGGATAATAACACTATCTAGTTACTGAGATACACTCTTTAAACAAGTTTTGTTCAGAATTGACCCACACCCGGATCCCGTGGGGCCTGACCCATTTTTGGATTAGGATGACCCGGAATCTGTGTCAAAATGGCCCTGAATTGGTCAAAATAACAAGGAATCTCATTTAAAATCCCTTTTTCAATGATTGGTCATGCTCTCTGGGACCCGGATTCCGGCTCAATTTTGACCCGGGAGTTTTTAGAGTGTATTATTATTCAGCTGTATTGAAGTATACCACCGTAAAATGACTTACCTTTAAGAGCAGCTGAGCCAAAACGCATCAACAGCACAAGAGTAGTTTGATCCAGTACCATGAGATCGAAGGATGATGGTTTCAGATTACTATTGACCACTAAATTTGAGCATATTGAATCTCTATACTGAATCTCTTGCTCACCACTGTAAACCCTGACTTCAGTATAATACGAATAACTGGGTAGTGCCGCTTGTCTAACAATGACAAATGAGCAAAATTTGAGTGAACTGACTCTCTATACAGAATCTTGCTCACCACTATAGACCCTGACTTTATAACTGAATTAAAAATAAAAAAAAAAATGCTGCAAGTAGTAAGAAAATAAAAAAAATCAGAAATTATAATTAACATAATTAGTTCCGCCATAAGCCAAATAATTAGGTAATGGCGCAGAGGCCGGTTTCAATTATTTTGAGCAAATTGTTCCCAAACAAGGAGTTCCGTTGTAACGCTGTTTAGCCAAGCGTAGCAGTGTGGGTGTGTGACAGCGAAGCTTTGTGTTAATAAGCGATAGGTTCAAGGTTGGGCCCTGTTTCTTCTAATTAATTTCTTGAATAGAAGGGGATGGTTGAAACATGACTTTACATGCGGTTGTTTTGCCTTGGGTATCACGCGTTGACAATTACAAAAGCTTGTATTGTTATTTGGAGAAGGTGATGCGGGCGTGAACGTGACTTTCAGAAGCAATTATTGTTCTTTTTGATACAGTAACTCAATAAGCAGAAACGATGGGTGCAGAATCTAATCAGGGAATACTTGACTTCACACTGAACCAGCCCGCCCTATTCTAAGCTTACCTGTATTGATTTCGACGACTCGTTTCCCATGCAGTCAAGGGCGGTATAGTTTCGGAAGGAATTTACAGGAACGCGCAGAGTGGCTTGCATTGGCACCGAACAGATATTATTTATATGAAAATTGCGATATTGACTGACAATTTCACCAGTAAAATAAGAGCCTTACCGACTAATCAACAGTGATTCAGGTTTTCTGTCAAGGGCCTCAATGAAAATGCTTAAAAGTTCAAACAAAACAACAGGCACTTTGCACCTGGTTCAATTCAACAAAATTTAGATACTTCATGCAGATACAATGCTACCACTCATCCTCAAGCTCAAGGTTATGCAACATTCCTGACAAAACACAAATAACCAAACTTATTTTATTTCAAGTGCTTTATTAATTAACCATTACAATTGTGCCGACAAATTACAATTACTTGGAATTTACTTTGTACTTAAATTACTTTATACTCAAACCGAATGATGAAAAAGTACACCTTCTTTTGAAATGATTATATTTTGTAATTACAAAATACCGAGTAATCAATAAATTACTTTCTACAACAGATGCAAGAAAAATATACATTTTCGTTTGAAAAGATTATCATTTGTATAAATATAGACCAAAAACAACTGTAACTATTTGAAGTGATTTAATTATTTGTTATAATACGATATTGATGCATTGCTGAAGCAGTGTTTGATGAATCTAGTATACATTTATTACAAACGTAATAGACGTGATTAAACAAATAAACCCATTTGTTGTTTAAGTTTGAATATCCATGTTTTGAGCCCGGAGTCTTGTAATTTTACCAAGTTGATAAACGGTTAGAATGTTACAGGATTAACTGCTATCCAAAAAGTATTTTTATATCCAGTTACTGCCCCATTCAATAATTTAAAATATTACCAAATAAATATATAAATTCAAGAATTTGATAAAAGTAGTCTCAATAAGAAATATTGCACTATTTAACAAAGGAACAAAAGTTCATCTTGGAAATCACACTTAACGTAAAAGTGGCGACATCACAATTATTTACAAGGGTGAATCTAGAACATTGATATACAGACTAAGTTTAATATTAAGGTATTGATAATTTCTTTTATAATCTTCAAATCTGGTTAAAGGCGAATGCCAATCATTAAACTTGTTGATTATCAGAAACAATAAAGTATGTTTTTAATACCTTGTAAATCAAAGAAAGTATGTTTGTAATACCTTATAAATCAACGCTGCTTAATTCTATACAACCTGTCGACGTGGAAACGTCGTTTGTTCAACCTAGTAGTTGGTAACATAAACATAATCTGACGAATTCATTCTGATATATACCTGCAGGATATATTAACAGACAATTTTACCAGTAAAATGGGTGTCATAACTACCGACTCATCACCAGTGATTCCAGTTCCCCATAGTGGACAAAATTCATATTACAGTGTGAATCAGCAGTAGAACTTAACCTATTAAGTAGAACTTTTTTAATACCTTGTAAATCAATGTTGCTTATTCCGATTAACGATTGCAAATAATCATTAGCACAAAACATTTCACACATGTTTGATACACTTAAATACGTGACATTATTAATCTGTGCATGCATTTAAATAATCATAAATAAAGTGCTTCACTCGTGGTTAATATTTTTGTGCTAAGTTGATAAAAGGTGCAAAGTGCTCAAGTTCCCAAAACAAAAAAATTAAAAACTTGTCATATTTAATAACTAGTTTTATTTTACCCCAAAGATACAAACCGATGATGGGATTTTCCTTAACTGTCAATGGTTATGACAGATTTTAGAAAAGCAAAACTGCAATATATGGCTTAGTTTAGTAGGCTTACCTTGAATAGGCCCTACATTTAAAACTCACTGTATATTGGTTGGCACTTCTCTTAAACTTTCTCAGCAAAATTACCTCCGGTTAAATTCTAAAGGAGAGGATTTAGACAATGTAAGTACTTTTACATATTTTGTGGTATGGATTGATGAAAATCTTAACTGGTATATCAACACATTCAGAAAACTGCCAAATAAGATATCCAGTAGGTTAGCTCTACTCTAAGGCAACTTTGTCAATTTTTAGATAGTAATTATATAAAACTTCATCGCAATTCTTTGGTTTTACCCCCACTTTGAGTATTGTAGCCCATCATGGATCCCGGGATGTACTCAGAAGGTTAGACATATTAGACAACACAAACAGCTTGCTAGAATAACACTCGGTAGACTACACCGCACTCCTACATCAGATTGTACCAGCGACTGAAATGGGCTCCGATAACAACTAGGTGGGATTATCATTTGTGTTCTCTTATGTTTAAGGCTGTAAACGTGATTGCTCCGGATTATTTAACTAACCAATTTACTCTTTCCAGTTATAAGCACATGGTTACAATACACGTACTTCAAAGGGCAACAATGTGTGTCTACCTTAAACATAATGTGAACATGGCCAGCAACAGCCAAACTTTCAAAAGCATGTATCTGGGGAGAGGGGGACGGGGTAAGGGCTGCGCCTACTCTGGGTAAATTGCATGGGCCTTTTTATCCTGGTTGTTTTGGTGTATTTTATCTTGTTATCTCTTTTTCCCTTTAAAACAAATTATGGATATGGTTATTTGTTAATGTTTGGTATCCTTTTTGTTTAATTTTTGTTTTATTGTACTATGAAATTGTGTATTTTTTTAATGTGACCCCAGGGCCCCCCAGTGAGAACAGATCTTTGATAACTGATGGGGCTATACCCTCGTTAAAGGCCCTGTACACTATTGGTAAGATCGAAAAACACAAATGTTCACAGATTCACAAACAACTTACATGATTTAAAGTAAGTAATGGTTGAAAGGGTTCCTTAAAATATTTCTGCCTAAAATGCTATCGTTTCTGAGAAATGAGTAAAACACTAGTTTTTATCACGCGCAATATTTTGAAAAAACAGAAAACACATAAGGTCTCTTTTCACTATTTTCTCGTGATCTTGATGACCAATTAAGCTCAAACTTTCACAGGTTTGTTTGTTCATGCATATGTTGAATCACATCAAATGTGGACACTGATTTTGAGCTTTTACCAAAAGTGTACAATACATTTAAACAAGACCAAATAAAAAATAAATAAAAATAACTTGATTTGCATCCGGCTATTTTAACGGTCATACGACGGTCTTTGTATTTGACACAGGAAACCAATAATTTGTATCTTATTCAAAGTTAAGGTACTTTGAAATGTGGATTGAAATCATTAATGCATGGCTCAGTGAAAACGAATTCAGCCTCATTTGGGGTCCCAAAACTAACAAACCAGCTGAGCTGAGCTGGAGCTGTGACGTCATAAGTCAGGGTAGAATTTTGCAACCCCTGGACTGCCACCTCGAAGCGACCGTTATTGTATGTGATCATGACTGGTACTCCGATGTACTTTATGCCACTCTTAGACTGAACGGTTATCCACGCTGGAACGGAGGGTTCCCGTATGTAGATACCTGCATACTCAGGGTACAGAGCTGAATCCAAATAATCAAAAGTAATCACAACATCGTGAACAGTGTCATTATTTTAATTAATATAGTTCAACGAATATCAACTTTAACGTTTTTGTGTGTGAACAGATTTGAGATAGATGATCGATAACTCTTCAGTTTGGTGTTAATCTCAATATCCCTGAATGTATCCGAAGGACAAAGCAATTATGGTAAAGTATCTTGCTCAAGGATACAAGTGTCATGACTGGGACTCGAACCCACACTCTGCTGATCAGAAACACCAGAGCTTGAGTCCGGTGCTCTTAACCGGATCTCAAATCTCAATATCCCTGAATTTATCTCATAAGAGCTGGGATGGGTTATGTCTCCTTGGGGACCTGTATTGAATACATTCTTCAAATGAAATTTTTACTGACTTTAAGGGAGAAAGGTCACGATAGAAGAATGCTAAGATGCAGGTTTTTCTTTACAGCCTGGGTATCAGATGACAGTAATTGTTTGAATTGTTTATTGATTGCTTTGGTTGGCCTTTGAGAATGTCAACCGTATTTATACTTACTAACTCGGTACAACGCTTCATCAAAACCAGGACCATTGGAGGAAAAGTACACATATGGGCCATAATCACCAACTATGCTGACTGTGAACTGCAGTCGCATTGGTGACGTCATAGGCCGCTGAAACTCCACGGTGTCCTGAAGCCGAAGCCGAGTACAGAGTGAAGTTCCCTCAAATGTTGTTCCTGAACATTAGACAAGTTAAAGGACTGATAATCGAGAAATCGGCAATACAGTATAAATTACAACGTTTTTTGGAAAGTTTAGAAAATAAAATCTATTTCCACCTTCTCAGTTTTAATTGACATACCATCCAGCCAGTCGGTCAAAGTCGGTCAAATTGTTGAGTTAACAGCGACATTTACACATTCAAGGTTTTTTTGTGCACGTGAACATCGGGCTGAGGTGATTCAAATGCTATACTCCTAAATGTTAAAACATTTGAGAGGGATTGTTTGGGGTTTTTGAATTAGTTATTATTATTTTTAAAGAATTAGTACTGTTATAATCAGGTGGTGCTTTTTTGTATTATTATTGTTTCTGTGGATAGTTTCCAATCCTATAATTATGACGTATTTCTTAAGCAAAACATCACTGGGTATAAGAAGTGCCAGGTCATCATTGACCTGGAGAAGGATCCGCATGGGCCATACTCATTTTCGGCTCAGCATGACTCGTTTTGGGATCAGCATTTACCGGAATCTGAGTCAAAATGTTGATCCCCAAACCAGGTCGAGTTGACCTTGAAATTAGTAAGGCACACAACGAATTTTCCTGCAAACATTAAATGTGATTAATTGTTTTTAAATTAGGCTAATGCAACACTAAAACATGAACATGAAACATAGTATTTTCAGCTAATAGTTACTGGTATTCAAGATGAATTTTTAGGTTAGTGTTGCAAATTCTGGATACCCTTGAATACTAAAGTATCATTTTGAGGCACCTCTTGGTAAAATAATAATAATTAAATGCCAGCAATAAGATGTTATTCTTATCACGTGATAAAGTAGCACACCAAGAGGCTCGATTCAAGTCATTGGATGACGAATGATTTCCCGAAGCAGAGTAAAATGCAATATAAAGAAAATATAAAGAAAATAGCAAAACAGACTTGAATCGAACACAGTCGTAAGTGTTGTTGTTTCAATAAACAAACAGCGCCAGGTTTCGACTACATGTTTCAGTCAATCATTGAGGAAAAGTCATTTCTGCTCTTTACAAATTACCGTACAGAATCAACCCGGATCTCGTGTCCCTTGGGACCTGACCCATTAACTGGTTAAAAATGTGAGTTGATAGCTCGGATTCTACCTAAGTTTGACTAATATTTGGGTCAATTTGACATATTCTGGGTCATACTGACCCCAAAATGGGTCAGGACCCCTGGGACCTGGAACCGGGTCAATTCTGACCCGGGAGTTTTTAGAAACTAGTGCCTGCTTAGCTAGTCCTTTATTTCTTGTTGCATAATCCTTTAAACTTTAAAAAAGCAACTGTTTCCTACCGCTCTGGTCCTGTCTGCAGTCAGGTGACTGTATAATATGCCCTTGTTCGTTGATGGACACGCGATTGAACACACCAATCTTCACTTCAAAAGGCTTTATTTGAGGCTTGATGTTCACTCCACCCAGACGAAACTCGGTGCATTCACACGGTCTCTGCTCGGCTAGTGACCAGCCGTATCGCTTACCAGTAGCTCCAACCGGTTCCTGACCAACGTAACAGACACATCCATAAACTGCAATCAAACAAAGAAATAATAGGCGAGCTTGTTTCGTGCAATAAATCAGCAAACGAATATTGCATTTACTGAAAAAATCGTTATGAAGCACTTTCTATTTTTATTTTTTTATGAGAGGCGAAATTTGTTGTTCCCCTTTTGCTTCAAAATAAACGTTTGGTATAAAGGCGAAAGTGTTTCTGATTATCTTGTATCTTTTATCTCGAGCTTAAAATGTGATTGTATATGAAGAAAACGTCGAGATAATATGTATATTTATGTCCTTAAAAAAAGGTTAATTGCATCTTTTGGGTTATAACGAAAAACAGTTTATTATGGCATGATGCCGAAGTGGTGATTTCTTCCCCAAGTTAAAGCTAAAGATTTGAATTCGTGATCAATTCTACTTTTTGAATATAGGGATATGGTCATTATAAGTAAAAAGTACAGAGCATTGTTTTGCACTTGCGGCAAAAAATGAAGCAGAATCTTTAACCTAAATGTTTTAAAAGCATAAGTTATGAACAGAGATAATTCTAAACGCACTTATTAAACGCATTTAAATTCCATCAAAGGAACAACAAGATGGCAGCTCATGGTGCTTAAATTTTCATGGTTTATAAACCATGATTTGTAAACCACATTTTATGATGCTATAATTTTTATGGTTCATAAACCATGTTTTGAAAACGCTTAAATTTTCATGGTTTATAAACCATGTTTTGAAAATGCTTAAATTGACATGGTTAATAAAACCATGTTTGGAAGGTGCTTAAATTTTCATGGTTTATAAACAATGATTTGTAAACTATGTTTTATAATGATATTATATTTATAACCATGATTTGTAAACCATGTTTTATGATGCTATAATTTTCATGGTTTATATTAAACAATGTTTTAAAGATGCTTAAATTTTCATGGTTTATAAACCATGTTTTGAAAATGCTTACATTTTCATGGTTTATAAACCATGTGTTGAAGGTGCTTAAATGTTCATGGTTTATAAACCATGATTTGTAAACCATGTTTTATACTGCCACAATTTTCATGGTATATAAACCATGTTTTGGAGATGATTCAATCTCCATGGTTTACATCTAATTGTTACAAACCATGGTAAAAACATTTCAAAAATACGCTAAACAGTTAATTGACAAACGGCGCCCCATAGTTAAATGGTGTAGGCTTTATGCCCTCGCCCTTTGGTGTACCAGGTTGTAAGCTGTATCGTACGGAGAATTTGCCTTTTTTGGCTATTTTCTTTCCTTATTGTACCTAAAAATTGAGCCAATAAATCAACTATTTTTTAAGACCATTCGAAGTGGGAATTAAGGAAACACTGCTAACATGTTTTCCTTCAGAATGGCTGGAGTAAGAAAGAACAAAATATGTTTGATCAGGTGCTAGTAAGGCAAATGCTGAATGATTCACGTAATCGCTGGGTTTTTTGGTAGTTTCAAA
The DNA here is from genome assembly GCA_021014325.1 of Plazaster borealis. Classification (NCBI taxonomy): domain Eukaryota; kingdom Metazoa; phylum Echinodermata; class Asteroidea; order Forcipulatida; family Labidiasteridae; genus Plazaster; species Plazaster borealis. The sequence goes on along the minus strand of CM037455.1, from coordinate 13,516,556 downwards.
ACAACATTACCACTACTTACCTTTCAGAGCGGCTGTGCAAAACAGCACCAACAGTGCAAGAGCTGTTTCATCCGGTGCCATTGTAGGACAAAGGGTGTTGGTCTCAGATTATCTTTGACCACTTAGTTAACTACAGTACCAGTCGCTACCACAGCAGAATCTCTTGGCCACCATTGAAGACACTGACTTCAGAACTGTGTAGTGCCGCTATTGTCTACCTGGAGATATAGATTTTTTGATTTACAACCAAATTACCACGCCAAGTACAGAATAATTACATGTAACGTTAGTGCCGTGCGGCTGTCGCCAACCTAAACGATTTCATAGATTTTATGATTAGGTGTTCGTGCAATATGTGCACGGACACCTCTTGTGTTCGTTCTATATTTGTTTGTTTTGGGGCTTTCTTAGGTGCTAGACCAACAGCCGAATACCTGTTATTATACAGTTTTGTCTTCGTCTGTGTCTTCTTCTCACTGAACCTTCTGTACAATATTTCGCAAAAAGTAAAGGTCGTACAGACTTGAAACTTTACATGTACTTATAGACCGGCAGCCCAGAGCATTTTGGTTAAATGATTAAGGTACCAAAATCCAAGTACAGGAACATTAGTAAAATATATCAACTGCCAGACAAATTTGCTGCTGCATAAAGCCAAATTTCACCTGTAAAATAGGTGTCATAACTACCGACTCATCAGCAGTGATTCATCCCCCATAAGGTCATAAACGGTGTGAATTAGCAGTAAAACTATTAAAGTATTTGTTTTTGTCTATATACCTTGTGAACTAACAATGCTTATTTCGACTACCAATTGCCAATAGTGAACACACAAAAATACCTAGAAACCTTTTCAACAGCAACAAAATCGTTGTTTTTACTCAAACGTGACAAGTACAACCGAGTTGTGTAAAATGTGTACATATTTGTTGCTTCTTCAGGGGAAATTGACTCGCTTGGGACCAATACTGATCAGATATCATGCTCACATTCTATTGAGCAACTAAACAGTCTGAATATACAGGAGAACATTCTTTAGAAATCCACATCAGCAACTAAACTGTCTAAAAATAAGAAAATTGAATTAACGAAGTAATTGTAGACTGATACCGAGCTGTTTGTTATAACACGATATTGATGCATTGCTCTAGCAGGGTTTGATGAATCTAGTATACATTTATTACATACGTGATAGCATGATTAGAAAAACAAAGTTATTCGTTGTTTATGTTTGATTGTCCATGTTTTGGGCCCGGTGTCTTGGAATTCTACCAATTTGATAAACGGTTAGAATGTCAAGGATTAACTGCTATCAACAAAATTATTTTTATATCCAGTTACTGCCCTTTACAATAATTGAAAATATTACCAAATAAAGATATAAATTCACTATTTAATAAAAGTGGTCTCAATTAGAAATATTGCGCTATTTGACAAAGGAACAGAAGTTCATATAATCTAAAAAGTGGCAACATCACAAATATTTACAAGGGTAAAATCCAGAACATTGATATAAAGACCAAGTTTAATGTAAAGCTATCGGCAATTTCTTTTTAAGGGAATGTATACGTTTGGTAATCAGTCTTAAAATTAATGACAATAAAAACTTACTTCGTTAGATTATGTGGTTATGGAAAAAGATATTATTGTTTATCCTCCAAACTTTGAATCTGATAAACGTCAGAGACGTTTCTCAGATTGTGTATTCCAATTTCGGATTATTCTTCCTGCGTGGACATATTCGCTCCGGGTTTTCGGCGATATCTCAAAAATTGCGACCACCTTTTGAATTAAGAACGGATCCAAAAATCAAAGGTACACTTTCCCTTTAAATCTTTAAATCTGGTTAAAAGCCGATTGCCAATCCTTAGACTTTAGGGCCTATGATTATCAAAAAATATTATAAAAGACAAGAAAGTAGTTTGTCATACCTTAAAAATCAACGTTGCTTAAAGGCAGTGGACACTATTGGTAATTACTCAAAATAATTATTGGCATAAAACCTTACTTGGTAACGAGTAATGGTGAGCTGTTGATAGTATAAAACATTGTGAGAAACGGCTCCCTCTGAAGTAACGTAGTTTTCGAGAAAGAAGTAATATTCGACGAATTTGATTTCGAGACCTCGGAATTAGATTTTGAGGTCTCGAAATCAAGCATCTGAAACCACACAACTTCGTGTGACAAGGGTGTTTTTTCTTGCATTATTATCTCGCAACTTCGACGACCAATTGAGCTCAAATTTTCACAGGTTTGTTATTTTATGCATAATGTTGAGATACACCAAGTAAGAAGACTGGTTTTTGACAATAACCAATAGTGTCCAGTGTCTTTAATTCTATACAACCCGTTGAAGTGGTAACGTCGTTTGTTTTACCTATATAGTAGTTGGTAACATAAACATAATCTGACAATTTCATTCTGATCTATACCTGCGGGAGACATTAACTGACGATATCACCAGTAAACTAGGTGTCATAACTACCGACTCATCAGCAGTGATTCGGGTTCCCCATATTCAGTCGACAAAATTCATAAACAGTGTGAATCAGCAGTAGAACTTTGTTAAAGTATTTTTCAATACCTTGTGAACTAATATTGCTTATTTCAATTAACAATTGCCAAAACACACACAAAGGTCCCTGGCAACATTTTTAACAGCAACAAAATCGTTGTTTTTATTAAAACGTGACAGCCGAGTTGTATACAATTTGTGCATATATGTTGCTTCTTTAAAGAGAAATTAAATTGCTTGGGACCAATACTGTTCAGTATTATGCTCGTATTCTATTGGACAACTAAACAGTATAAATACAGAGTAGAACATTCTGGAAACCCAACATCAGCAACTTAAACTGTATAGAATTAGGAAAGTTTAATTAACGAAGTAATTGTCGACTGAAACCGAACTAATTTGATTTAATGAAGTGTTGAGGACGTCGGACAAATGTTACAAAACATTTATTGTCTGTCTAGTTGGCACAATTTTCCCATCATTTTTTTTGTGTCTTAGTCTGATGTGAATTCTGGATCGAAATCATTAATACATGGCTCAGTGAAACTTAATTCAGCCTCAGCATGGGCCATAAAACTAACAAACCAGCTGGGCTGAGGTGGAGAGGTGACGTCGTAGGTCAGGGTAGAATCTTGAACCCCTTGGACTGCCACCTCGAAGCGACCGTTATCGTATGTGATCATGACTGGTACTCTGATGTAGTTTACGCCCCTCTTAGACTGAACTGTCCACGATTGAGAGGAGGAGGATCGTTTGTCGATGTAAGCATAACCAGTGTACAGAACTGCATCCAAGTAATCAATAATCGCAATATCATGAACATCGTCATCATTATTACCATTGTTCAACAAATATCAAAAGAAAATTATTTTATAAAATTCGTGAATTTGTTCTTGTGAGCCCAGTTAATGTATGTCTTCTTATCTATCAACGTTTACACAAACGTTTGTACTTATTTTTCAATTGGAAATAATCTACCTGGACATTTCGTGGCTGCCGCTTTGTTTGATTGTGGTTTTAGTACAATTTTAAAGATATGGCTTTAAAAGTGAAAGCATGTGTCAAATAATTCGTACTAAGATAAGATTTAAAAGCGCCTCCCGAGGGAAATTACGTTAAACCGTTAGGAGCAAGAACATGGAAAAGTTTAATAGGAAAAGTCTCAATAAATCAAAGCGCTGTGTTTATAATGCACAGCGCATTAACACTGTGTGCGTGCGCGCGCGGGTGATATACACACAGAGGTCAAATTGTAATACATTGAACCGTACCGTGGTGTAAGTTACATCGCATTTGATTGGAAAACAGTTTTGATGTTTTCACTGTTTTATCCTGTCCGACGAAAATATTCAACCAATCACAGCAAAGTTGATACACAAGGTAAAAGAATAAATACAGTGGTAAATGGTGGAAACCCCACCTACACAAGTGATTTAGTTAACGAATGAGGGCGTCTCACAATCGGTGTGCAGAGTTGTTTATTGGAAGTGCGCCGTGTAGGCCACACAATATTTATCTAAAATGCTGCGTTTTGGGTTATTTTGAAAAACATTTTGCATGACCGTCCGACGAGTTATTGTGATCATTTTAAATAAAATCACAATGATTTTAAAGACAAATTAATATAAATTAGAATGCCGAGCACCCCGTTCTTGTACATCTTTTTAATTTTTCGTGGCAAAGCATTTTGCGTCGAGATACTGATTTTCAGCCTGTACTTTGAGTGCGTGTATAATTATCGAGCGCAAAAGAGACTACTTTTCCATATGGGCTGCACCCTTTTTGTTTTATTGATGTAACTTCAATTGTTAAATTATTAAATCAACACAAAATGACCGTATACACCAATCCTTCACCGATCTTGAACTCTTGGTGGCAGCAGACAAACTGCGGTGGTACTGCGGTGGTACGACCTTGCCACTAATGTAACTATTATTTATAAACAACCATTATTTAAATATAACCATTTATAAATTAACTAGTGTAGCCCAGCCCTTAAGCTCATCGATAGGCAGCACAGTACCACCCAGGTACCACCGCAGTAATGGAGGCGTTTCTGCTGCCACCAAGAGTTCAAGATCGGCGAAGGATTGGTGTATAAGGTAACTCCACGGATTGAAAACAAGTACATCAAAACTACGCACAAGAGTATGACAAGGGTATAAGTTTTCTTGTCTACCTAGAATCAAAACGTAAAGTGAAATTATTCACAACCTGCTTGACGAGAACACAAATATTTTTTAACAGTTGTGTGTAAACAAGATTTGAGCTATATACAATAACTATTCAGTTTGGTGTTAATCTCACTATCCCTGATGTTGACTGATAGGGCTGAGCTGCGTTCTATAACCTTTGCGACCTGTATTGTATACACGTTTAAAAATGAAATTTTAAGCTGACTTTAAATAAAGGGAGAAAGGACACGATACAAGAAAGCCAAGGTGCAGGTTTGTATCCGATGACACTATTATTCATTGTTTGAATTGCTTTTTCATGGATTGTAATTTATTATATTTTTGTTATGTATTAATTTTATTTTATTATAATTTATTTTTAAATATTGATTTGAGAATGCCAACTGTCTCATACTTACCAACTCGGCACAACGCTTTATCTTCACCAGGACCATAGGGGAAAATACACATCTAGGCGTTCCTCACTATCAATGCTGACTGTGAACTCTAGTCGTATCGGTGACGTCATCGGCAGCTGTAGCTCTATGGTGTTGTCGTCATTAAGCCGATGCGTATTTTGAGCGCAGGGTGAAGTTCCCTCGATTGTTGTTCCTGTAATAAAGGGGAGTTAAAGGTCTGAGAATCGAGAAATCGGCAATGAAGAAAAAATACATCGTTGAGTGGAAAGTTCAGAATAATAAATTTATTTCCACTCTCTCAGTTCCAACCAGTCGTTCAAATTGTAGTCGGTCAAAGTGGGTCAAATTGTAGTGCAAACAACGAGAAATATTTATTTTTTTCTGCACGTCCAAATTGGGCTTACATTGGGTGATTGGGGTAATGTATTTATACAATATTTGTACGACTTTTACCAAATTTAAGAGTTGGGTTTTTTATGATGGTTTTTTTAGGATAGGTACTGCTGTGAAAAATTATAATAGGTGTTTTGTCTGATTATGATTCTTTTCTTTGAATTTGAATAGTTACCACACTGCAGAGACAGGGGTGTTCAAATTGACGCAATGGATTTTGTTACATAATATAGATACCCAGGAGAGAATCAAAGTTTACATTATTTTTGTGTTATAATAACAACAATGTAATTGTATTGGCAGAAATTAGTGTTATTTTAACTATTTATGGTGTAAATTTTGATTATCTCTTGGGTATTTATATTATTTGACAACACCCATAGTGTCAATTTTAACACCCCAGTTTTTGCAGTGCAAGCTTATTAATTGCCTATGACAAATGTCTCAAGTAAAACACTGCTGGGTTTACAAAGTGACGGGTTATCATTGACTCGGAGGATGTCAGCTTATAGCTCAGTTTCTGCCAAGTTTGACTCATTTCTGAGTCATTTCGACACAGATTAAACCCAGGTCACACTAACCCAGAATTGGGTCAGGACCCCTAACAGTTTTTTAGAACCAAGTGACTGTTCATAAAGCTACTCAAAATGTACAGTCTTCTACTTCTTGATACACAATCCTTTAAAACTTTAAGATAACAACTGCTTCCTACCTCTCTGATCCTCTCTGCAGTCAGGTGGCTGTATAATCTGCCCCTGTTCGTTGACAGACACACTACCTCCACCAATCTTCACTTCGAAGGGCTTTAGTTGGGGCTTCACGTTCACTCCACCCAGACGAAACTCTGTGCATTCACACGGTCTCTGCTCGGCTAGTGACCAGCCGTATCGCTTACCAGCACCTACATTTGGTTCCTGACCAACGTAACAGACACATCCATAAACTGCAATCAAACAAATAAAACAATGGGAAGGATTGCTTAGTCAAATAAAATAATTATAAAAAAAATAAATAAAATAAAAATAAATTGTTTTTATCAACGTTATGCTAATTCATAGGCTAAATTTTCATGAAAGATACAATAAAAGTCATCTGTAAAATTTTCAGAGGAATACAGTGTCTGCTTGTTGAGAAAACAGCAAAAAACTGTGTTTTCATCAAGACCGTCGAATCCATCCACGTTTAGGAAGGTGACAGCGGGTACCAACCGCATCTACTGCCACAGCATTCACAAAGGGACACCACGGAAATTTGAGTCCCCAGGAGTCGCCTTGAGGTGAGTTTTGGAGGTTCACATTTTTCGAGACATACTTTTATTGATTTCTAATCAACAACCGGGCATTTCAGTGGAAATAATGTCGGTACCATCTTTATAACAAGGAGGCTTCCGGATGCAGTTTTTGGGGGTCATTACCAAAGTATGACCCAACCTTGAAGGGGTGGCTGCAAGTTGGAAGGAGGGTGAGTGAAATGAGAGGGTTGAGATTAGGCAAGACTCACAGCACTTATCGTACAGCTGGTTGGGTTGTTTCCCTACATTTGATTTTGTTCACCCTTTTCCTCTCAGCGGTCATCGGTGATTTAAAAAGGGAGGGAATTGTCGAGTTCTATTTTTGTGATGTACCTATTTTCCAATAGATAAAGTCCTCATGTGAGTGGGGGAAAAAAACACAATTCCAGTGCAAAATTTGTCAACATCCAAAACATCTGATGACATCATTCTAAGAAAAAATGGGTCTCTACATTTTTGTACGGGGAAATTGGTTCATAACTGACCTTTTCAGAGCAAAATTTGAATGATCACTGGATTTCAAAAACTATTGGATCTATACATTCCGAGGAGGAATTTGTTGTCAGGCAAAAGGTCAAATTCATGGCTGTTTTGATTAAATATTATCGAAAGTCAGTTATGAACCAAAACATCCCTATTCAAAAATGTAGAGACCCATTTTTCTCAGAATGATGTAATCAGATGTTTGGATGTTGACAAGTTTTGCAAGGAAGGGTATCGAATGCAATGGCAATTTACACCATTTTAATGGTTACAGACTTATTTTTTCCCCACTCACATGAAGACTCTATCTATTGGAAAATGAGTAGGCCCCTATCATCACAAATAGTTAATTTGACATTACCCTTCCTCTGGGGTCTCTATAAATGAATGCATTTTTCCAATAGCGCCCTTAGGGATGCGGGAAAATGCAAGTCTCTAATTAACGTCACATCAAAAGGGTTTAAAATGCCGATGTGTTCAATACAATTCAATTGCTATTTTTGTCAAAATCGAAAAACAGACCCATTTTGTTTTTGATGTTTGATGGCGTCAATTTTCAAACTTCGCTCTGGCAGATTGTCAAATAAAGTGGCATTTTACAACATTTTAACGTGAGGTCTAAAGACCTGTTACCCCCCCCCCCCCCCACACACACACACACTTTCATGAGGAAAATGGGTGCACCTGCTGGAAAATGGGTGCAACACAAAACCTTGAAGCCCCCTTTAACTTGTTTCTTTCGTAATAATGATAACACTATAATAACTATCAAAAGAAATGTTGGAATGTTGAAAAACAAATTAATTTTTGTATTCAAAATCATTTCAATTCTATTGAAGTATAACTATTCTCAGAATGCACCAAATTTTGGGGTTTTCAAAACAACATTACCATCGCACGCCTTCTTACCTTTCAGAGCGGCTGTGCCAAAAAGCACTAAGAGTGCAAGAGCTGTTTGATCCGGTGCCATATTATAAGGCGAAGGGTGTTGGTATCAGATTATCATTAACCACTCAGTTAACTACCAGTCAACACCGGAGCAGAATCTCTTGACCACCACTGAAGACACTGTCTTCAGTATAATGAATAACTAAATAGTACCGCTGATGTCTAGTTTGAGACAATTATAATAATTACAATCAAATTACCGCGCCAAGTTAGGCCTTCAGAAAAATTAACGCTAGTGCCGTGCGGCTGTCGCCAACCTAGTGATTATTAACTTTAGTAATTTTCAGCAAAATGCTTTGTTACGGAATAACAAAGGAAACCATAGACAATTTTCCGGCCATGCCAGAAAGGGAGAGCGGTGGTTTTTGAGCCACGTATTCTAATTTTCTTGGTGGACAGCATCAAGGTTGCGGGCTTTACTGGCCTAATTTCTAGGTTGAAAACCGGACACTTTCCAGCAGAAAAAGGGTAATTATGGCTAAATTAGGCCTGCCATGGGTATCACGCATTGAATGCGTAGCAAAACACAGAGTTCTTTGAAAGGAAACTTCTTCTTTTTTTAATCCAACACAATGTATAACGACATTCCCAAGTTCACGTCAAGAGTATCTAATCCTGACAACAACAACCCCCTCCCGAAAAAACACCATAAAAATTATTGATAATAATGTTAATTGTTAGGCCTAAGCGTTTTATTTGCTCACCTTCAAAGACCCTTACTTTAATAAATATGAACTGAGTGGTGCCGCTAATCTAATATTGACTACTCAGCTAAAATTGAGTGAACTGACTGTCTACACCGAATCTGTTGCCCACCGCTGTAAACCCTGACTTCAGAATTATGTGAATAACTGAGTAGCGCCGATAGTCTAATAATTATTGCTACTCAGCTAATGAGTGAATTGAATCTCTATGCTGAATCTGTTGCTCACCACTGTAGACCCTGACTGCACGCAAGTATGAAGGAATAGAAGGTTCAAGTGAATAACAAATTACAGTCCTGTTTTATTACAAAAACTGCTATATTATTAATTGGAGAAGGTGCGCGGCCGCGAACGTGACTTCTAGAAGCATAGGCTATTGTTCTATTTTTATACAATAAGCAGAAACGATCGGTACAGAATGCTTGACTTGATCGGAGTCAAACTAACCCGCCCTTCTAGATTCTAGGCTTACCTGTATTGATTTCGACGACTCGTTTTCCACGCAGTCAAGGGCTACACCGCGGGTTAAGAAAACAAAATTGTGTAGGCCTACACCTTATTGACCTTTTCTACGCGTAAATTTATACAAGTTAATTGTAGGGTCACTCATCGCCTAAAATAACCCTTATTTAAAGGGTACAACCATGCGGCACATCATAAAAGAAAAGTAAGTTATTATTCGCAACAAGCTGGCTTTGTACCGTACATTTATGTGTGAGGGGGAAAGCGAATCAATCGTGTAGCCTTGTGCAAGCAGACCATAGTGACTAGTGTGACCACAGAAAACATTCCCTATTACCCTCATACGTTCTTTAAAGCTTTAAATTCCCTACATGGTTCTCCATTAACAAGGGAAGAATTTTATATACTATAACTAAAGCTTTTTGAACACTTTGAGTGCGTTCCGGTATTACTATATTTTTTTGTGCTTGTCCTCTAAAAGCACTCGGCTTATACAAACCATCAAAATGTTTTCTGTGGTCACACTAGTCTCATCTTATAGTCTGCTTGCACAAGGCTACACGTTTGATTCGCTTTTCCCCTGTTCAGCTATTTATATTTTATTTTAAATTTCATGACCTAAGCTTTGATATAATGGTATGTAACTCATAATAATAGGACATTGCTAAGTAAGTCTCATAACAAAATCCGTGTATAAAACATTATGGGGAAAGGCCGTTAGAGAAAAGAAGATTTAATTTGTTATTAACAAAACAATTACCTAATTTTCTGTGTGAAGCAGATAGCGCAGTGGGGGGACCCCAGTGCGATTCCTGGACGAGATTATAACGTTGTTTTGATTTTTATAAAATAAAAAAAAATCATCATTACATCATTTACTGCAATTATTAATACCTTGTTTTCTGTGTGACGTTGGTATTAAATTTCAGATTGTGGTCAATGGAGGGCGGTATACAACTTGAAGCAATACACCTTTTGGGTCTCGATAACACTGCCGTCTGTCTCTTGTGTCGTGGTGCTTCCAGCGCTAGCCCTGCTAGTGCTACTGTTCCTGTGTTATAAAGTTTGTGGTTGAGGTAAGTGGATAGAAGACATTTTGTGCAATAGGGGGTTTCACTTTTTGAATTGTTCATTAAAATAAATTGGCCTAAAAACGTGAGTAGCAATAGCATGGAGCTGTGCCGCCCTAGCCCAGGTTGGACTCCTCCGTTGCATACAACGCGACGGAGTCCAGGGTATAAAGGTCCTCAGGCATTGCGACAAAATTTATAACAATTTTTTATCATATTTTTACCTTTTTGAGGAAGCTAAAACGTGACTCACATGTTTCTTGTGTCCTGAACCTTACGCCTGCTTTATTCAGAATTGCCAATTTTATCCTTGGATGACATTATTGTGAAAATAAAATGGAAATTGACGCATTCGTTGCGACAACCTCAACTGACATGGAACCAAGTCCACAAAAGAGGGCGCTGTCTAACCCGTAACACTGAACGCTTTTTCTTCGGGGCGGCAACACGACGGAGTCGCAGCGCCAGTGCACAACTTGGACTTATTTTCGGAAATAATGTCATTCATGGATGTATTTGATTGGTTTTGAACTCAGCAAAAGTGTAATTAAAGGCACCAAGAATAAGTGAATGGAGTTTCAGCTTCTCAAATTAGGTAAAAATATTTTAAAATGTTACTCAAAATTTTGTTCGCATTGTAAAGGATCTTTATACCCAGGACGTCAGTGCAGTGGCACTGACTGACGTCCTACCTAACCAGGGCTAGTTCCGCCCCAACTTGACAACCGCACCAGAACTAGGCCTAGTATCAATATGACTATTTATCTATCATGTCTATACTAATAGTCATAGTTGGGACTGGCATCCCAACTGTAGTTGGGACAGTAGTAATTGTACAGGGTTCTACGAATAAGAGCAAGCAGGGGAGAGATATCTTATCTGCATTTGCAGAAAAGGTTAGCACCAAAACCACTGGCACATAAAAAAGTCATAACAAGTTTCACACTCATCTAGTACCGTAGGAGGTCCTGTTTTCAGGGCATCCCTGAAATCGATGCAAATCTTTTACCTCTCTGCGCGCGATGTAAACAGTCCCTACATACAATCTCCTTTGACCAAAACTTAGAATTATGTGAGGCTCCACTGGCAAGTTGCACTTGTATTGCAAAAAATTGTGGTATTTTAGGCATTTCTACAAGGTACAAAAATATGTCATACTGTCGGGGCCATAAAAAAAAATTTGCCCGCCGAAAAAGTTTCATCGAACAATTTTTCAATTCACGATGATAAAATCATGTGACTTAAAATTCTGCTGAGCATTCTGGGGAAAAAAATACAGAGGCTTAAAGAAGCCATGTGCCTTATATCATTTTCTAACAGTCTGGAGTTTTTTTTTAAACCCTCATATCATTTATTATTAATAACATTAAAATTTAAACATTGGCTTGGTGATTCAAATATCACTGTTTATTAATATGCTTTATTATAAATGTTAAGAAACATAAAAAGATTCAAAACTTTTTTAAAAATCAGATTTGAAAGCCAAGACTTATTGACACTTTTTTTTTTATTTTTTTTTTTTTAGTTTTTGCAAATTACCATTCTTATTTTTCAAATTAAATAAACATATTTTGAATAAAATGAAGACAACTGCTGGCTATAGAGTCATACACAACGTCTCACAGAACACTTGAAGTCACTGCAGATGTTTCTTCTGCGTATGGCTTCACCAGGACACCATACTTTCTTGTTTGCCTCGAAAACAGGTCAAACTCAAAACACGGGGACGCTATTGAAGTCATCGAAGATCGGTGCATGGTGTGAAAGTTTCAATGTCTATCAAGTTTTAATATATTTTTACATACTTCTTATAAACAAAGGAAGGTAATTAGGGCATCAGTTGATATATGGCATCATTATTTTTTTTTCAATTCAAAGAAAAAGGCATAGTACATCGAAAACCGGACACGGGAGGATACTATTCTAAAGCCAAAACTGGGCTCAATATCCACATAATCAATCAACAAGTTGTTGAGGGGGAGCTCCATGCCCGCATGTTGCAGTCCCGATCCGCACAATCGATCACGGTTCCTTTCGCGGATGCTATCCTGTACAGCCTGTACTGTATGGGCGATCCCAACTACAGTTGGGACGCCCCAACTAACACTCAAGTTGGGACCAGTCCCAACTATAGTTGGGAAGATTGTCAAGTTGGGACGGAACAGAGTCTCTATCTAGTCTTGGTTGGACCTAGACCTAGCCCTGGTAGGACGTCAGTCAGTGCCACTGCACTGACGTCCTGGGTATAAAGATCCTTTACAATGCGAACAAAATTTTGAGTAACATTTTAAAATATTTTTACCTCATTTGAGAAGCTGAAACTCCATTCACTTATTCTTGGTGGCTTTAATTACACTTTTGCTGAGTTCAAAACCTATCAAATACATCCATGAATTACATTATTTTTGAAAATAAGTCCAAGTTGTGCACTGGGCGCAGTGACTCCGTCGTGTTGCCGCCCGGAAGAAAAAGCGTTCAGTGTTACGGGTTAGACACACCCTTTTTTGTGGACTTAGTTCCATGTCAGTTGAGGTTGTCGCAACGAATGCGTCAATTTCCATTTTATTTTCACAATAATGTCATCCAAGGATAAAATTGGCAATGAGCAGGCGTAAGGTTCAGGACACAAGGAACATGTGAGTCACGTTTCAGCTTCCTCAAAAAGGTAAAAATATGATAAAAAATGGTTATAAATTTTGTCGCAATGCCTGAGGACCTTTATACCCTGGACTCCGTCGCGTTGTATGCAACGGAGGAGTCCAACCTGGGCTAGACCTAGACCCAGTAACTGGGCGCTGTACTCCTTTTTCGAAATGTTGACATCATCGGTCAAACTAGCGCCCTAGATTAAGATTGTATTTTCCACGAGGGATTGTTGTTGGAACATACATGTACATAGGGGTGTCGGAACATAGGGGTGTAACCATTACAGCAGGCAAAATTGAAATTCGATCCTGGAGGCCTTATTCTTCAGGCTTATTTTAAAAAGCTTAGATCATCAAGGGATCTACTATTCAAGACTAGAGCAAGACTAAGTCTAAGGGACAAGGTCCGTTTTGGAGGAAATATACCGCCATTTGTGATTGTCTAACCATGAAACACAGTTACTCTAAAGTAAAAAAACTTATGTTTCTGATCTGCAGCAGACTATCAGTTCCAGTGAGTCCTGGTCGCAACACTTGTGTCCTTGATCAAGATACTTTACCATAAGTGCTTTGTGGGTATCGTGGAAGAGTGGGGGTTAACCCCGGTGTTTCTGGTTCACATAGCAAGCACCCTTGTTTCCAGGTTTCCTCAGGCTTGCTTGCGAGCTACAGTGATTAAGTTCACTTATGACATATGAGGCACCTTGGTTTTATAACCAGAAATGTACAAATAGGCCTTAGAATGATAATAAAATCGATCAGATTTCACAAGGTGACTCCACATTCAATGTTACTTTGTGCGTTATTCATTGATTGACAGATAACTAGACATGGACAAGTCCCAAGTGTTGAGCCCATCCTTGATGGTTGGTTTCATAGGCGGAGGTAACATGGCACAGTCAATCATCAAAGGACTTCTCAGAGAGGGTATGTACTGTGTGACTCCTGGAGGACTAGGTCAACTTGTTCTCCTTTTAGTGATTTTCTTTAATAAAAACTGAACCATTGTACTGCTAACATTCATCCTACTAACCTTCAAAGCCATTCATGGACTACTTCTAAAACTATGAGGTTGTCTCCTACTGTCTCCACTAAGAAGATAGCTTAACAATTTCATGGTTCTAGGAGTGTCCATGGAGTATAACTGAGATGCCTGCATTTATCGCAGCCAGGCTCCTGTGATCCTCACCACAAAATCTTCTGTAAGGTGTCTGCTGCATGAACATACAGTTTAAAGTCATGGAGAAAGGACTTTTGTCTTTGGTGCTCCATGGTTATGGAACTCTGTTCAGGATGCATTTTGTCTTCACACAAATGAAGAACAAACTGAAAAAGCAGCGAGAAACTTAACTTGTTTTGAATTTCATATTAACTGTAACAACATTATCTGTGTTTATTTCTTCATAGTAACTTTGTACAGCCCATTGAGGAATCCTTCAGTTTTTAAACAATAAGGGAGTAAAAGAGTGGCAACGAGGTCTTAAATGCACATTTTAAACAAGCGTTTGAGACCGAGTCACCACTCTTGTATTCCTACTCATAAATACTTTTTCTTTAAAAAAAACCCCAAAACCCTGTAAAAGTTAAGAACAAAATTGACAATTTAGCCTCAGCTCACCCCAACACTCTGCGTTGAATTTCTATGGGTGTGTTGAGGCTAGCGATGAGTACCTTGTCGTTTCAAACTTGCGTGCTTAGGTTTCAAACTGTCGAACGCAAGTTTCACGAGCAAAATCATGCGACCTACCAACTTAAATTGGGCCTCGACATTTGCGTGTTCCGCGCAATTATCTGTTAGTGCCCTCTTTTGACCTAATAAGGTAGTGTCATGTTTAATCACTTTTGACTATGTTTATATCGCACATTTAAACACGGCCACGTGCTCTCCTCTCGACCTATCACAAGGAATAACCTGTTCCAGGGTTTCATGAATGCCGTTATAGGAATCTATTAATTTATTATTAATTGTTATTATTATTTTTACAATTAAAATCAGTTTTCAGTTTGTCCCTGCCTGTCACTTCTGTCACCAGTGAAATCCCACTACGGACCGGGTCCTTGCATACTACATGTAGATTGGGTTTTCAGTCCCTACCTGATTGCTTGGGGTTGGGTTATCCCTCCCACATAAAAGACTGCTTTGATTTGTATAGTTTTTGCGGGAGATGATTTTTCTATTTAATCACCTTTATCAATCTTGTCTCCATGTTGCACAGGTGTTTTGAAACCGGAACAGTTTTATGTTAGTGCACCAAGTGACAGAAACCTCACCAAAATTAGGGTGAGTATTAAAGATGCACAGTAACTGGTTTCAGCGGTCTAGTGCACTGGGCTCAAGTTCTGTTGGCGAAGTTATTAGGGTGTGGGTTCGAATCCTGGTCATGACACTTGAGCAAGACACTTAGCTATAATTGCTTCTTCTTCACCCAGGGGTAAATGGCAAAGTCATCAGGGTGTGGGTTTGAACCCTGGTCATGTATTTATACATTGCCACGTGATCCCTTCTCGACCAATCAGAATCGATAAACTGTCCCAGGTATTTATGAATTGCATATATAACCAGGGATCACCTTACCAAGTTTACGATACAGCCGGGGAAGCAGCAGCACAGAGATCCTTACGGGGACCAGAATTTTTATCTCAAATATCAATTATAAACCGCAAGGGAAACTCAGCGGGTAAATTCTCTTTTAATTTGTGGAAGCTTTTCATTGTTTTCTCACAGGAATTGGGAATAAAAGTAACACACAGCAATCGCGATGTTGCCACGAAATGCAGCGTTTTGTTCCTGGCTTGTAAACCTTACCATATGGTGGCAGTGATGAAGGAAATTAGGGAAGAAGTTGGGCAGAAAGGGAAGCTGGTTGTTCCGATAAGCGTTGGGACAACGGTGGAGCTATTTGAAAAGGTGCGTACTTTTGTAATCAGGCTTGATATACGATATATTCTTGTTTATTCTTGATACTCATATTACGGGTAATACAACACAATACAATACAATAAAACTTTATTGTCCCTGTATGGGAAATTTCTTTGGCCTTTTACATAAAAACACACCTAACATTAAAAACACACAACAATAAACACCAAAGTAAAAAATATTAAACGGAAAACAAAAGAGAAAGAGCAAGCCAACAACAAAAAAGTTAAAAATTAAACCCTAGAGATACAAAAGACAGATACTAAAAAATATACATCAAACATACATCAACAATAGTAAAACGAAAAAAGTATAAAAGGGAAATTGTAGTAAGAACCCAAGTGGTACTGCAGCTCACCGTTTCAGCTGCCCATGGTACAACTTAATGGCAGCCAGAACAAAGGAACTGCCATACGTCCGGGTTCTGATGGCTCTTTGAATGAATCGATTGCTTCTGAGGCTCTTCTGGAATTTCAAGTGAAGTGGGTGAGAGTTGTCTGCACTAATGAATTTGATTTTATTTGAGACGAGGGATTTGTATAAATCATTCAGTACAGCCTGCTGAATACCGATTATTTTGTTAGCCTGTTTGACTACTCTACCCAATTTAACCTTATTCTGTGCCGTCATGTTTCCATACACACAAATTAAACAGAATGTCAAAATACTCTGTAAGACAGACTTGTAGAACAGTTGTAAAATTGCACGATCAACATTAAAAGTGTTAAGCTTATGCAGAAAAAAATAAGTGTTGTTGGAGCTAGTTAAACTTGGATTTGGCTATGGAGTCAATTTAAGTTTGATGTCGATTTTCAGTAAGGTATTTGTAGACTTGACTCAACCTTTTCACAAACTCGCCCTTTAATAACAACTAGGGGAATAACAGTCTTGTTTTTCCTGAAGTCAATCACCATCTCTTTTGTTTTCTGTACATTAATTTCTAAAAGGTTGTCATCACACCACTGAACGAAACGTGACACTTCATCTGAAAAATGAACATTAGAGTCTCGCTTATTATTTTAAAAAAACAACTATGGTAGTATCATTGGCATATTTTATAATGTCATGTGATAGGTTCAGAGATTTACAATCATTTGTGTATAAGGAGTACAGAAGAGGTGACAAGACACACCCCTGGGGAGCTCCTGTGTTTGTGAACTGAACAGATGAGATAGTGGAGTTAACTTTGACCTGTTGGCCTCGATTTAACAACAAGTTATAGATCCATGAGATGATTGTGGGATTGGCATTTAAATTGATTAATTTTGTAACAAGAAGATAACTTTTTTTTATCCAAAATTGTTTGTACCTGAGTTAAGCGTTTCTGTCAGAAACGTTTCTCAGATTGTGTATTCCAACTGCAGATTATTCTTCCTGCATGGACATAACCAGTCCAGATTTTCGGCAATATCTAAAAAATGCTACCACCTTTTGAAATGAAATTTTCACAGGTTACTGTCAATAACGCTTCTCAGATTCAAATTTTTTGGGGTAAAAAGTGATATCTTTTTCCATAACCGCAGTACTTGTAAGTGAAAGGTTTTACTGTTTTTTCTCTCTCTGCAGGGGTTACCTGAGGGGTGTCCAATTATTCGTGTCATGCCGAGCCTGCCCAATGAAGTTGCAGCCGGTATAGCTATGTACACGAAGTCGGTCAATGCCTCGGCGCGGGACATCAGCATCGTGGAGGCGCTCTTCAAACCTCTGGGTTGCTGTGAGGAGGTGCAGGAGCACCTACTGGATGTAACAGCCCAGCTGGGCGGGGCTGCTTGTGCATGGGTTGGTATTTTAGAGTTTTTTTCCCTCAACTTGTTTCTGTTTCGGATTTAATTCCCTCCTCTCATTACGGGAAAGCTCCAGTAAAAGCACTGAACATGTTTGGTAATTGTCAAAAACCAGTGTTCTCACTTGGTGTATCCCAACATATGCATAAAATAACAAGCCTGTGAAAATTTGGGCTCAATTGGTCATCGAAGTTGCAAGAAAATGATGAAAGAAAAAACACCCTTTTTGTACAAATTTGTGTGCTTTCAGATAGGAATAAAAGGCTTCAGGCCTGAAGTCTTTTATTATTTTAGTGAGAAATTACCTCTTTCTCAAAAACTACGTTACTTCAGAGGGAGTCGTGTCTCACAATGTTTTATACTACCAACAGCTCTCTGTTGCTCGTTACCAAGTTAGTTTTTGTGCTAATGTATATTTTGAGTAATTACCAAACGTGTACAGTGCCTTTAAAGAATTTCCGAGTTTGGCCAACAAAACTCGGAAACTATACATCCTTTTCAGTGAGTGAGTGTTTACACTGTCATTACTTTGGGTCATTAAATTAAATTGGCTTGTTCATGATCCAATTAAAAGATTAGGATCCACTGTTTGGAAAAGGAATTAAATAATTTTTGTATAATAAATTTAATTTTTTTAAATTAACATTGAAACAAACTTAAAACTTTGCACGAGGATGCTGATTGTTAGAAACCCCATTTACCAATCATGCTGAATGTGTGCGTCTATCCCAAAGGTCTAATGACAACATGCCTGTCAGTTGGGCAGCATTCTTAATTTTTTACGAGTAACTGGGAACGGAGGTCAAGTCTTATTCTCGGGTTTTCTACATTATTTTGTTGAATTGGTTTTACTTTCATATTGTTTATCACTTAGTATTACATTCCCAACATCATATGTAATTATCATGGCCATAAACTACGTTGAAATTAAAATATTTGACGAAACAAAATCTCGCCCACGTAAAACTCCATTTGGTCGGGACCACAGTGGTCCCGGAAGTTGGAATATGCGTGAGACTTGCATAGTGTATTTGCTCATAATGGTTTGATTTTACCCTTGCACCAACCATGAATTGTGTTTCGACTGGGTGGTATGGGCTCATGAAAAAAGACAGGGCTCACCTACCTCTCCGTTCTGTCCACATGTTGCTAAAAGAAATGTTGTATCGTGTATTTTGACAGAATTCTATTATCATAGAGGCGCTTGCAGATGGTGCAGTCAAGATGGGATTGCCCCGCGTTCTAGCCAACAAACTGGCTCCTTACTCACTGCTGGTAAGTATAAGATGTTCCCAGGTCTTTGTTTCCGCAAAATTTTCAGCCGATAACTTAAACCTTCTGCCAACAAATTTACTTCACAAAAATGGGTCACCAGCCAAAATACCATGGGCCAACTGTTTACAAAGTCGTAAGTGAAGAAGTTGCTTCAAACAACTGCAGGGCATTTAGCAGAAATAGCAGACATGGCAAAATAAGAAATAAAGGATAAAGATATCATCATAATCACTATAAAACAAAGGGTTTGTGTGATTTTGATGTTTTTAATTGTTGTGTTAAACCCTTTCAAATCCTAGATGACATTTTCTTTGAACATTTTCAAAAAACTAAAATGCAGCCTAATAAGTAAATATTGGAAGAATTGTTCTTGTTTTGCCAACATGAATAAACTTTCTTCAATCAAGTATTTCCGACCTATGGATTTTGAAAAAATATCAGCTGAAAAATCTGGGAGCCAAATTTGACTGAAAAGATCATTAAAACACCGTTTTTTATGATTTAAAAAAATTTTTAAAAAATAATAAAAAAAATATTGGGTTCAGGGGGGTTTTGTAGGGTCGGGCGGGGACGATCAACAATTCTTTTTTTTATGTGGCCTTTTCTGAAGAAATTTTCACAAGTTGGTTGTATGAAACCAGAGGATTGGAATGATTTCGCTCTTCAAAAAACTGATGATGTATTATACTTTTGTTGACTGTTTAATTGACCACTTGGCCATTTGTAACTGTGACAAGTCTCTTTACCATTGTAACGAGACTTGACAAGGGCTAGTTTAACCAGAAGAGAATGGAGACAAAATCAAGAGTGGGAAGAGGGAGAAAAAGTAACTGGTGAATGAGACATTTGTTTATTTTTTATTAAACAACACAAGGGACCTGCGGCTTAACGTCCCATCCGAATGACGAAGCAAGTACTTGCAAAAATATGTCACCAGCCAAAATACCAGGGCCCAACGTCCTTCGGATGGAATGCGTGTTGTGTAATGTTGGTAAAAGAACCCAGGACCCTTATTGCTAAAAGAAAGGGGTTCGCCCTGGTGTTTCTGGCATGGTCGGCTGTATTAATTTTGCCTCACAGTTAAACATAGTAAGTAAGGTTTGCGGTGACACCATGTAAGTAATCTCTTTTGATAGTGGTGGCTCGATGAGAAGAGCCGGTGTCTGCTCAATGTTCAATTCAATTCAATTCACATTTATTTCCATACTGTCAAAAACACAGCATTACAGAATGCATATACATGTACAATGTAATGGCGAACAGAGAAGTTTAATGTTTAGACAGTCAAAGAAAATGAACAGTATGGAGGCCGATTTGATAAGCCGAGGCTTGTAGTTATCAGCCTGTGGACAGACATAGACAAGACAAACGGACAAACAGAGGACGTACGAATAGGAACAAAAAAACAACAACTTACAAACAACAACAACGCTTATTTAACTTAAGAAAATATGATGTATATATGAAAAGACAAGACAGTGATGATAAACCTGGCAAAGCAGTCAATGGAAAGAAAGCTATGTTACATACTGAGAGATAATGACTCTTTTGAAGGAGGCTTTAAAACGGTCCACTGACGGTTGGCTTTTGATTACCTCGTCAATGGAATTCCACAAGCGAGGACCATAGAAACGAATGGTGTTCATGGAATAGGTGGTTCGAGTGAAAGGAACCAGGAGATTATGACAGGATCTGGTTTGATAGGTATGCAAGTCTTGGACAGAAGAAAAATAAGCAAAGAAAGTACTAGGAAGAAGATTTCTGGAATACTTGTACATAAATATCCCAGTATGGAGTTTATTTATGTCAGGAAGTGTAAGGGTGTTGAGCTGTACAAAAGTGGTGCAGTGTGTGCACGAGGATGTGAAGAAGTACAAACGCGGATAGCCCGTTTTTGAGTGATAATGAGGGAGTGCAGTTTGTTATTGCTTGACCGAGCCCAGACAATATTACAATAGTTTAAGTAGGGCAGAATAAGAGTATTGTATAGTAAGACCATAGAAAAGGGTGGAAGAAAATAACGCAGTTTAGACAAAACACCGGTATTACGAGAAGTGATTTTTGTAAGAAAAGAGATGTGATCAGACCAGGAAAGTTTGTGGTCAATAATGACACCAAGAAATTTGGTAGAGTAGACCCTGGTAATAGGAATATTGTCTATAGTAACAGGGGGAAGATCAAGGTTCATTGAAATATTAGATTTGGAAAAAAGAATAAAGCTGGTTTTGGAATGATTTAAAGACAATTTATTTGCCTTTAGCCACATGGAAACGAGAGTAAGTTCTGAATTCAGTGTGTTGATCAGAGTAGTAGAGTTGGTACTGGAATGGAAAATGGTTGTGTCATCAGCAAACAGTGTGAAAGATAGCAAGGAAGTAGAAAGATACAGATCGTTGATGTAAAGAAGAAATAAAAGAGGACCAAGAATGGAGCCTTGGGGCACACCATGAGAAGTATTAAGGCGGCAAGAGTCGGATTTATTAAAAGTAGTAAATTGCTGCCTGTTGTTAAGATAGTCGGCAAAACATTGAATAGCGACTCCTCTGATCCCATAGTGCTCCAGTTTAGAGAGAAGAATAGTATGGTCGATAGTGTCAAAGGCTTTGGAGAGATCCAGGAAAACGCCAATAGCGAAAAGTTTGTTAGTAAGAGCAGTAGTAACTTTGTCAATGAAATCGATGAGAGCCATATCGGTGGAGTGTTTACTGCGAAAGCCATATTGGTGATCACATAAAAGATGAAATTTAGAGATGAAAGTGTAGAGACGATTATAAACAAGTCTCTCTAGAAGTTTAGAAAAACAAGGAAGAATGGAAATAGGTCACTTTTAAAAATAGGAACAACTTTAGCGACCTTAAGATTCAGAGGAACAGATCCATTGAGAAAAGAAAGATTGAAAATGTAAGCCAGAGGTTCAGCAATAAGAGAAATAATAGACTTAACAACAGAAGAACTAATGTCATCGAAGCCGGGACTAGTATTAGTCTTCAATGAGTCACAGACACGTATTATTTCTGCTGCATTAGTTGGAGTAAGAAAGAAAGAAAAAGCATTCGAATTGTGCAGGTAGCTTGAAAAGTGTGCGTTAGTGGGGGGAATTTTAGTAGCCAGTGAAGGACCAATGTTAGTAAAGAAAGAATTGAAAGAATTGGCAATGTCAGCAGGATTAGAATACAGACGCTCACCATCAGTGAACTCGTCAGGAAAAGACGTCCGCTTCTTCTTACCCAGTATACCATTGATTTCTTGACATAATTGCTTGAGACTCGATTTTCGGAGATCCAATCTGTGGGCGTAATGATCTTGTTTCGCTTTCCGAATAGTAGCGGTGATGCGATTACGGAAAGTTTTATAGTTACGCTCATTAACCTCATTAGGATTGCGTAAAAAACGCCTATAAAGCCTGTTCTTATAATGACAAGAATCAATGATAGACTGGTTAATCCAAGGCTGGTTTTTATTGGTACTGCCAGATGTTTTGGTAACATAGGGAAAGTGAAAATTATACAGAGAAGTGAGAATAGAGAAAAAAGAATCATAAGCTGCATCAGGCTGATCAATTTCATAGACTTGATGCCAGTCAGCACCAGCTATGTTTGATTGGAAGGAACGAATGGTGGCTGGATTGATGTTCCTTGTAATGATCGACTTCTGAGGAGTAGTCTTAACATTTGAAAGACAAGAAGAACTTATTTGAAAGACAGGAAAATGATCCGAAATATCAGAGTAGAAGATTCCAGCTAGAATATCCTGGTCAGAATTAGTAAGTATATTGTCAATAAGTGTGGCAGTGTGAGGTGTAATGCGAGTTGGTTTATCAATTAAAGTGTGGAATCCATTGGCGAAGACGGAGTTAACAAGGTCGTCAGTTGGCTGATGCTCCGAACAATTGAGTAGATTTAAGTTGAAATCGCCCATTATGTAACACAGCTTCCTTTCATTAGTAATGGTATTTAAACAATAATCAAAAGAAGTATTGAAGTTATCAATTGAACTACCTGGAGCCCTATAGACATTGCCAACAATGATGTTACAGGCATGGTCGCGTTGAATTTCGATAAAAATAGATTCAAAATCACCTGAGGTGGAACCGAGGTCACCACGGATTTTGAAATTCAACGTGTCTTTAACAAACATGGCAACATGTTTCGATCAGTATACTCTGACCGTCTTCTTCTGTCAGATAAACATGTTAAACAAATTTATAATTCCAAACATGGCTCTGCATACCTGTAGAAAATATAATGAGAGCTTTTGGGACGCCCTTTGGGTGCGCTATATTAGAACTGAGTTGTAGTGATATTATTATTATGTTATCCAGGGCACAGCGAAACTGATCATCGAGACCGGAGTGCACCCAGCACAAATCAAGGACAATGTCACCTCGCCTGCAGGAACGACGATTTGTGGGGTACACGTCATGGAGCAGAGGGGGGTAAGGGGGGCAATGATGGATGCCATGGAGGGCGCTGTTCTCCGTGCGAGAGAAATCGCCAAGGACAAATGAAAAGTTTGTTTACTTTTCTGAGTTTTCTGTTTACAGAAAATGGCTTATTTTTTTTTAAGAATGAAAATATCATTTTGTGTCATGAAATGATGCTTTACCAAAACTATTTTTGAGACCATTTTGTCACAACCCCAAATCCCCAACAATTTTATTCAGGAAGTTGCCTGACTATGTAGGATATTGACCAGTCATTCCCATGTCAACTTCAGTGCGCATGCCCTACGTATGTCACTAACCAACCACTATGTAAACTTTTGGTCCTTTGCATGAACTTGCTTAAACGTTTTCCGAGTCCAGTAGAGTTACCCGGTGAGTCTGTTACCACCTAGCCTCCACAAAAGTCTTCCATTGCTTGCCAATTCATTGAAACCAGTGTGGCAGTTGATTCCGTCCCGGCCCCCGGAGATTCTGACCCTCATACGGCGAATTATGTAGAAATTTCTTCTGATAGCTCCCTCTTTTGAATAAACTTCATTAGCCCATGATAATTTACTGTATGGGAGACAAACACACCGGGGAACAAAATCCCCTATGACACCAGCATTTGTACACATGCGTGCTTATAGGTTTTGCATTGAGTACCGTATGTATTGATTGCATTAAGCGTAAATTAACGCCAGCGTTAGCTAGTGGGCCAACATGAGTATGGCTATGCGACGCTCAATGGTTATGTGTACGTGCGCGTTAATAAATTTTATATTGAGAACCAGTATGTATTGAATGCGTTATGCTAGTGCACCGAATGCTCATTCACAGCTTCTGTTATGTCTTTATCAGCTGTTTAAAACCGGCCTTAAATGGTCATGTGACCACCTTTCAACCAGTAGGACTGCCTAAACTAACTGGGGTAGTTTGTGAATACTTTCAAAACCCTTGACATTTATTAAATAAAGAGAACTTTTCCACAAATGGTTCATCTGTACACATTTGTATTCTTATTTCGGTAATTCTGTGATTATCATATAAAAACAAGATAGGACTTGAAGTTATGCATGGTGGTAGTACTAAGTAAGGTTTGTGGTGACACCACGTAAGAAATCTCTTTTGAGTAGTGGTGGCTCTGAGAAGAGCAGGTTTCCGCTCCACATTTCGATCAGTGTAATCTGTATATTCTCCAGAAGACAGTCAGAGTATACTGATCGAAAGATTTCTGAAAATGGTGTCACCGCAAACCTTAATTACAGTGTGATATAAGTTTGTAAATGATAATGGAAGATGGAAAATGAAAAGAAAAATGGACAAGTCTTATTGGACAAGTCCATCTTGAGTTCAGGGATTCTGACAGAGTGAGGTTGCTGTTTGGAAATTCTCCTTACCCTTTTCAAGAGTTGTTCATGCACAAAAGCAGCTCCGACAGTGTTTGGTTATTAGTGAGTAGTGATTGAAAAAACATATGGTCCGCCATTTTGGTTCTTCAAAATAGTGGACTGTATTCTGTCATGAAATTACACAACAAATTCTACTTTCAAAAGTTTTTTCCAACCAGATTCATAAAAAAACAAAAACACTTTTTATAGCCCAAAACGCCAAATCCGAAGGCAACGTGCCCTTTTAATAGTCTCATTTAATTACCTGACTACAGAGGTTGTCATGTTGGTGGGCTATGTATTGAAGAGTTTGTGCTTGCAACCAATGTACAGGTATCCAGACTAATTTTTGTTGGGTTGGCAGGGGCAACCTCTTGTTGAACTATTTTGGTAAATAAATTGACCCAAAAAACAACAAAAAACTGTATAGTGTCAAGAATGAAAAGGTGCTTGTTCAACATTCCTTGCTCGTTATGGGGTATTGTGTACCCCATATTGTGTCTTCATTGTGTGCTTGGAATCTCAGGAATTCTTTAGAGGATTTTAGGGGAGTGACATCATTTAATACAATAATGCTTAAAATTACCCATTTCATTGATAAATAAATTGTGATGACCAAAACAAAAAGTATACATACATGTATGTATTATAAAAGAAAGGTTGAAATATTGTATTAAAAAAGGATAAATTTGTGCAAAAATGGTGGTCAGTGTTTGTAAAACAAAAGAAAAAAGGTGTACAACAGGCCTGGATATTCGAGTCCTGGACTGGACTAATGTGTTTTAAGTTTGTAGCCCCCCCCCCCAACAATGATGTACAACTCCCCTTTCCATCCCTACATGTAGGGCCAAGTTCGTGCAAGGACTATCTTTGACCATAGTTGTATTACATTAGCACGAACTCTGTCTGTAGTCGACGATAGTTGGACTAAGTAGTCGTCTATTTGGAACCAGCCTACTGGGAATGGTCGCATCACTGGTTATCAATAGCTGTTTTCATAGCACAGTGCAGAGTGGACCAGTTATCAGAAAATGATAACGCACATTGAGCCGCTGGTTGCGTTGGAATGACGTGACATCGCACTTCAACTTCTGTGCCCATGCCCTACGTGTATGTCAATAAACAACCACTAATTAACCATTGGTCCTTGCATGAACTTGACCTAGGCTAACAAAATTTACCCCCCCCCCAAAAAAAAAATAAAATAAAATAAAATAAAACATGTTTGAGTTTCCAGTTATTTAAAAAAGAGGATACCTAATATGCTCAATTACAGTGTGTTTTTAAGTTGATGATCGAATAAAGCAGAGCGGCCAAAAACTGTCCAAACTCAAAAACACAAACTATCTTGCTAAAACCATATAGTATGGCCAAATTGAAATACAAAAATTAAATTAGTTTCTTGCCGACCCCCATACACACACAAAAAGAGTCTCTTTCCGGTATATTTTTTTTTAAAGCCCAGGCGATAACTTTTATTTTTACTTGGCCTAAGGGACCATTTTCAATCCATTGGATTGCTGACACAAAAGGCTTAATACTCTAATCTCGTTTGATGCCGACTGCAGATGAATGACGTCCAGAATGAGGCACTAGTACCCTCTAGGCTGGTACCCATGGAGTCTAGGCGTGACAATCCATTTGAAAACATCTGAGGCCTTCTTGGAGCAATACCAATATGGCTGCTGCCAGTGGTCTTTACTTCTAATCACAACCTCGCGAAAGGAAAGAGTGCAAGTTCTTGGAAATCACAAGCTAGTCCGAGGAATGGAGCTATCTGTTGTTCTCTAATGACTTGAGGTAGTCTCTTGCCAGAACCTTCTGGGGCAGAACATCTGAGGAATAAAAAAATGTATGGACTTTAATGTTACATGAGAGGATCACAGCATTGTGTGCCCTAACCCGGAAAAAAAAGCCTTTAGCAATTAATACAGGGCTCAAATTATTCACTGGACCGCAGGTCTGAGGCCAGTCGTTTTAGTGTCGGGCCAGTAAACTTATGACCAAACAAATCCGGCGGTCTTGTGTTTTACGATTGAATAACAATACCTCACTGTGTAATACATCCTGAACAGAAACAAATTATGTTAAAAAGTTGACCTTGAGTCTGGAAAATACCTTTCAATTCTGTTGAGTAATGAAGTATACTTAATACCTCACAAGACAGATGAGATCAATCTTCTCTTACATGTCTTAGTGCTTAAATGTTCAAATAAAACAGTTAAATGCATGTTAAACTGTGTCAGGAATCATGATTTGTTTTTTCTCATTTTAATTCTGGTCTTGTACAAAAATGAACAATATTAGCAATGTCTGGGCATTTTGTGATGATTATAACTAAATAAAATTTAATGAATGGTCTCTAAAGGGTTTTAAGCGTGACTGCTCAGCAAAGTGTGATGTCACAATACAATTCACTATGGTAATACTGACAATTCATCGTACAGCAAATGTACAACATTGGTAATTGTCAAAGACCAGTATCCACACTTGATGTGACCCAATATATACATGAAATAACAAGCCTGTGAAAGTTTAAGCTAAATTGGTCTTCGGAATCATGAGAAAACAGTGAAAAACCCCCATTATATATTTTCACTGTTTTGAAACATCAGATTTTATCACCGGTGATAAAGACTAATTGTTTTACTCATTTTCTAAAAACCAAAGCATTTCAAGCAAAACTATTTCAAGGGAAGTTTTCCACCATGACTATCTTTATACCATGTAAGTTATACGTGCAAATCTGTGAACATTTTTATTTTCAACCTTACCATTCCAATGTTGTACACACCCTACAGATGAATCTTAGTGCTTTGTGAAATCGAGTCTGGGGGTGTCTTGGTTAAATGTACAATGTACTTGCCTGCAAGGAACTGGAATGCAATATCTTCTTCGACAACCTGGGCTAGGTTGCCGTACACTACACTAGTCTTATTTTTACTCCGTTGGTACGACTCCTGGGCAATGTGTTGCACAAATAGCTCCTGGAAAGGACGAGAGGGAAGAATAAAGAAATTATCAGAAAATAACCATCAAAGCATACGTGCATCCTTTTCAACTGCTCATTTATAGGCCTAGGCTAGGCTAAGCTATCAAAGTACCATAGTAGGCTATGTCTGAACCAACTATATGTCAGTGCTTACACTGCAATTATTACATCCAATACATAGGATCCTCGCCCTAAAATTAGACTACATCAACAATATGACACACTGGGCTCAATTTCTCATACCCATACTCCTTCAATTGCGGAATAAACTGCAAGTGCAACTCTTGAGTCTAAACTTAATTGTTAACCCCATCACCTACATCATGTACATGTACATGATCTTTGGTTGTGGTAATTGTATTATTGCCGATCCTCCTGATGGATTGGTAGTACATTGTGTAGGTCTACTCTACTAAGAAGTAAAGGGATGTGACCAACAAGACAAGCTACGAGTTGACTTTCGCAGCTACACCCCTGGCCCTGCCTGGGTGGCACTACGCTACGGCTACAGGTCACACTCATTTTGTTAAGGTCATACTCATCAGTCAGAGGTCACACTCATACGCTCGCCAAATCAAAACCAAACTTATATTAGACATCAGGAAAAAAGTCTTTAGCCAGAGAGTGGTCAGGTGGTAAACCCATGGAACCAGCTACGTACCACAAAGTGCGGTCTTCGCCCCTACTCACTGTACTGCATACCTGCACAGTACACTCCTCCTAAGCTTCAGCCTTCAAAACCGAGTGTCACTTTCTTCCTCCATGATATGGGCTACAACTAGCCTATATTATTATAACCACACTCTCGCTCGGACTCTCACTATCATGCTCATCAAATGAAGATGGAGATGTGGCACTTCAACTCAAGCATGTCAAGGTATGTTAAAGGTATGTACAATACTTTATTCTACACTAACGTTACCCTCACATTCATTACTCAACCCAGTGCACTGTCAGTCATTTGTCAGTTCACTGGTTCACAGGGGGACAGTTGAGTTTGCGTTTCAACATGTTCAATCATAATTCATTGATGTTCAGCATATTGTCATAACATGCATAATGGTAATAAATAAAATAAAATAGCACGTTTTTGTTGTTGTTGTCAACATGACATAATAAATTTCATAAAGGTGCATCCATACCGTTGCCTTGGTTATCATAAATAATGACTCTTGTCCAATAACTGTCACATCTGGGGAACTTTTCATGATAGTTCGTATTCTTGCTACCGGCAAGAGCGTAAGTTTCGTTGATTTATCCGCCATTTTTCAGTGTTAACGTTACCCTGACTTCTTTAATGTTATCAGCCTCGTAAAAACCACAACGTTTTCTACACAACCTTGGAAGTGTACCCGACTAGTTGAAACACAGTTATGTTTTTGTTTTAATTTTAGTGTAAAATCGAAGAAATAACAAATTTGTTTTATCAAAAATGAGAACATGAGTTATTGCTTTCAGAATTTATCATAAGAGAACTTTTGGTTGTAATCTAAAAGTGAATTTATTGAGTTTTTCAAGAACGGACACCGTAGATAATTTTGTCAACCTCTTTCTCCGGTGGTTTGCAATCGTTTTACCTTAACGTGAAGCAGATGGAATAAAATATTTTTTTACCGAAATACGGGGACGAGCGAATTCATCAAAGCAAGGTGAATTGAGGTCGAGGCCGCAAACTACAGAAATGGGGAGAATATCTAATCTCTGCACGAAATAATTGACTGTTTTTCGGCTCCTAAAATGTAGGCGTTCCCTTACATATACTCCAAGAACATCTCCCAACAGATCACAGAATGTCCCAAGCTACATATTCTACTCGTGATATCCATGTGTGAGAAACATTGAGGTTTGTATGTTAAATTTTACTTCTGAATCTGAGGATTCTATTTCTATCTTGTTAAAATTAAAAAGTCTGCGTTGAGCATGTTGAGCATGTTGAGTCGACTTGGGTTAGTTAGTGCATGGAGGGTTAGTGCTTGGATGTGGAGGTAGACCTCCATTTGACAATGGTAAGTGTGTGTGTAGCCCCATAAATTGGGCCAATCACTAAGGATACAAAGTGATTGGCCCAATTTATGGGGCTAGTGTGTGTGTAGTCAGTGCAGATTGTGTTAGACCATTGGTAGACTCGGCCATCCCATGGTGTGTCAATTTTATTATTTACTCTTTTTAGGTCAGTCAGTGTCATACAATACAACCCTGTCTGTACAATCACAATGATTATGAAGGTATAAGGAAACAATCGTTTTCCTTGTTGCGAATCGCTAGTTTTGTTTCCTATATTATTTTTATCCTTTTTATAGTATTAATATTTCATAATAATAATATTTATGTCTGATGTATGTAAATGTACGAAGCCTCCCTCCGTGATCGTGTATTAAAAATGAGGCAGTAGACTGGATATTACAAGCTATTTTTAGTTAGGGCCTAAGTCAGTGGCGACAGTAAAAATTCTGAATCGCCATTTTACCTCACAGCAATTTCTGACTTTCTTATTTCCCTCTAAAACCAAAATAATCCTTGGCAGCCACAAGTTAGAGAAAGAACTTGCTATTTAAAGTTAAATGACTCAATCGTGCAACAAGGTCTGAATGCTTCATAGAAGCGGTTGCCCCAATGCCCCCGTACATTCCCTTGAAACATTCAAATATAAATTTACAGTTTCCTCATGGCCTAAATATGATTGATCTAAGAGTCTTAAGACTAGAGTTGCCCTTTTTTTTACAAGGAGAAAACGCCTTGGTGCCCTTGGATTTTCAAGAACGAAGCATCAGACTTGTCATGCCTGTGCAATGTTGCATGTGAAGGGCAGTAACATAAACAAAAAGATTTGAAGAATGTTCTTTATTTATTTATTAAAATTTTACTCCAACCTTTAAGTGGATAGGCCCCCAAGTAAATCCTTTTCTGATTTGTGGAACTCCCAAGGATTTTTGTTTCCTTCAAATTTTGTCTTAATGTGAATGGTCCAAGTGCCCCAAAAACAGTCACTGCGTTTGTTCAGTTTGGGAAGAAATCCACAAGACCACAAGGCTTGTTTCTCAAAATGATTACTGGACCAGAATTGTTTTTACAAGACCAGAATCAAAATGAGAAAACAAAAAACTGATTCTTTTTATTTGAGCAAGTACTAAAAGACATGTTATTTTGAGAGGATTATGGGTCTAGTAGTAGTACACTTTGTAGACTAGAATTGAAATTTATTTTATCAGACACAAAGCCAACATTTGAACACGATATTACACAGAGTGGGGTATTACTATTCTTTTGAAAAACACAAGATCACTGAATTTTTCTGGTCTAAGTTTACTTGCCCGACACTCAAGCTACCGGCCTCGGGCCTGTGGTCAAGTGTAAAATTCGAGCTGTCAAGGTAAAAGCTCTCTGGATCCCAGCTACATGTATGTACATGTATGTACAATGTATAGTTGGGCTGTCCCAACTGTAACACTCAAGTTGTCAAAATGGGTGGGACCGGTCTCAACTATTGTTGGGATGATTTTAAAGTTGGGACAAAACTTTGATTTCAGGCCTGTGTGCAGTGTTTGGTAAGCTCAGCGTTGCCAAGAATCCATTGCAGTAGTGTCAATGATAAAAATGAATCAAACAGTAAACAGTATGTATGTACATCAAAGAAAGTGCAATTTAATATTTAATCAAATACAGTCAATTACAATTCCATGTACATTACTAACTGCTAAATTATTATTTTGTCATTCATGATCATCAGACATGGTTTCATTTGGACATGTCGGAAGGAAGCAGTAAGGCCATACAAATAAAAAAACAGTTGTTTAGCATCCTTGCCCAACCATCATAAACGCCCTGACCTAAATGTTATTATTTCAGGCCTGGAGTTTCATCTTTGAGAGGGCAAGGCCATTTTCATTTTGCGAAAAAAGGCACTTACATTTGAAAATCTGTTGAATGGGCACCAAGGCCAATACTAGGGCAATAGAGGAAGACAAAACACCAGACCTGTACAGAAATTGAAGGATCTGCTGAACAACTGTTTTTGTAAAAGTCTGTCAATTAATATGTAATACAATTTTGGGGTGCATGGGTGGGTCAAAACAATTTTTAAATTTTTTTTTAGAAATATTTTATCATGTTGTATTCTGAATGACCCCATAAGTTTAAATGCAGGAATTTGAACCTCAAAGGCCAGACCGACCAAACATAGCCAGGGCTCGAATTGGGGGTTGGGGGGGGATCCACAAGACGGTAGGGCTTGTAGCTCAAAATGTTTACTGGACCAGAATTTTTGTTACAAGACCAGAATTGAAATGAGAACAAAAAATACCTACCGTACAGTATGTACATGGTTTAACATTTGAACTGTTTTAAAATTTGAATGAGCACTAAGAGAAGATTTATCTCATGTTTATGTATAAATGGGTAAGAATTCTTCAATACCTGACAGAACTGAAAGAGATTTATCAGACTGAAAGTCGACATTTGAACAAAAACACAAGACTGCTGGACTTTTCCAGTCATGAGTCTACTTTCCCGATGCTATAATCACTGGCCTCGGGCCTGCGGTCCAGTGTAAATTTCGAGCCCTGACATACCGCCCCCCCCCAACTCAACATGCCCGATTGATGTACATAATTTGTAAGGTTCATTGGCCTACTCTGAATGTTGCCTTTTTATCATAAAAATCTCTTGATCTGAAATGTATTTCTCAGCCACAGAACTCCAGACGGCTAGTCAGTGCAGTTTAGCCTTAGATAAACCTCTTCATGGCTGCTGTTAACCATTCCCCAAATTCAAGGACTTCTGGTATAATAAGAGGCGAGTGGGTTCCAGCTAAAACTCTTTTACATTTATGTAGCTTGAGATAGATCAGTTGATCTCTCTAATCCATGCTTGTCATCATTCATGTTTAAACCATTTAACAAAATCATCCATCTTTTACTACCATTGTTCATTGACCCTCTTGCACTGACATCCAACGCGGCTACTGTCTGCCCATGGTTTGTCCATTTCGGTGTCAAATTGTTTGTAAAGATATGGTGAGCGTAACATGTGCGCACCTTGCCTTAATTGCACACTTCACAGTGTAACCCTATCCCTTTCCTTGCCAAATTACACGGAGGCCTTGGCCTCTGTTTGCCCTGAGTCTTGGCCTTGGTGCCCTTTCAAAAGTTTCCCATAGACAGAAGATTTTCCCATGGAAGTGCCTCCAATTGCAAAACTAGAATGGCTTGCTCTCTCAAAATTCCAGACTGATGGCTGGATGGTCTGCAAAATGTGCCAAATGGTAAACGTTGTCTACATGTAGCAGTCAACTGAAACCCCATTCTCTGTTGCAGCCAAGTTTTTATTACATTATTAAGTGTGGAAAATTGACATCAGATGAATTGGGCCAATTATACAATGTCCCTAAACGTTTGTGTAGAGAGTTAATGTACATTGTTTTAGGGAGTTTCATTTCGTTTGCATCCTGAATAGATTGTATTTTTCAAGAAACACCATGACTAACAACAATCACCGAGTGTTCTGACATTTTGTGGGAAAAAAAAGTGTGTGTTAAAATAATTAGGCCTACATAAATGTGTACATGAGTACGTGAATTCTTGAAATGCTTCATTAACTTCAAATTACTTACAGATTTGGCTTTCAGTCGCATTGTACTAACAGATTTGGCTTTCAGTCCCATTGTACATAAAACACTAACAATAACATCCACAAACTGTAACTTGCTTTTAATTTTAAATCCATCTTTTTCATGAAAATAGGCAGTAAAATGCATAATCTAAGAGTGTATTTTTGTGTACTACAGGGTGTACCACATGTCGATGTAGGCCACTACATCATAAATGTACAATGTACATGCACATTACATGTATCCCATGGGCCGTGTCACACGAGGCAATTTACTGGCAACCAGTTCCAGGCAAAAGAAAAGGCATTCACATTTGATAATGCACATATTTTTCTGTGGATTGTAGGACATTGTTTGAAAAATTACTCATGTGCTACCACCGAAGTGATCCCAGTTGGTTGCCTCCAAATATTATTGTGTGACAAGGCCCATATGAATGAAATGACTACATGTACATACAGGCCTGCGCATGTTGGTGAAACTTGCACACATTTAGTTCTTCGCATTCTCTTTAGATTAATTTTCAAAAACACCAGTTGTAA
The DNA here is from genome assembly GCA_021014325.1 of Plazaster borealis. Taxonomy (NCBI): domain Eukaryota; kingdom Metazoa; phylum Echinodermata; class Asteroidea; order Forcipulatida; family Labidiasteridae; genus Plazaster; species Plazaster borealis. Next base: position 13,482,520 of record CM037455.1, on the reverse strand, counting down.
TGTAATTTTCAAAAATGTCTGCGGTCTGTAGTGCTCTCCATTTGCTGTATTCAAAACAGGACCTTCTCATTTACCACCAGGCCTGGAATTGTATGGAGTGTACATGTATGGAGGCTACAGAGGCCATGGCCTCTGTTGCCCCTGGTCTTGGCCTTGGTGCCCCTCTAAACAAAATTCCCACAGACTTTCAGATTTGCCAATGGAAGTGCCCTTTGCAAAATGAATAGCCTCGCCCAATCAAGTATGAAATTCCAGGCCTGCATCATTCACCTTTGCACTTTGTTTACGGGCATTTCAAAGCGGTTTTTTTAATACATTTATCAGTTTATGGGGTTTTTTTAAAGACAGGTGCTCAAGGGTTTGCCCTTAACTTTTTCAGTGACTAGCCAATACAACCAGTAAGCTTAGTCATTTCACTAGTCTATCACCTGTTTACTTATTCCATACTTTCAAATTCAATACGGATGCTTTGGCCAGCGGACCACTGTTAAGGGAGAATGCTGGTGCTAAAGAAAATATAGCACCATGTAAGAGTTTACATGGTAAAAGTTTACATGGTGCCAATCATACCAGAGACACTAACAATGGCTTAAAAAACAGGTAAACAGTTACGTTACCTTGTGAAAAGGCACAAGTCGTACTACGCATGTTATGATGGATAAAATATCGTGTCAAATCTAGTGATCGGTCTGTCATGCTTATTTTGTGTAATAAAAAAAAACTATCTACAGGTGTTTTTTGTATGTGTGCATAAGCGCTGCATTATTTTCAGTTATACAATGTATGTCAGTGAGTATGCAGGCTGCATCAATTTTGCTTCAGTCAATTTGATTTTGTACTACCTCGCTCAGTTAGCCAGGGGAATCACTGGTACATGTACATACAAGTATGTAGTTAATTGTACAGTTTGTCCATGCTGTGTGTTTACGTGTAAATTGTACATCTACCGATATTACAGTACACAAAAATTAAATGCACAGTGAATTGCTTCATACAGCAACGCCAAGACATTGACCAACACAATTGGATACAATAACACTGTCATACATTAATACATTGTTCCTCTGATCGCAATTTGTAGACAACTTAAGAATGAATGTGAAACAATGTTTAGTCCATTTGCTTTGAATCTGTTGTTCACCGAGGGACACTAAAAACGGCGCACGCATCCATAGAGTTTCATTCAGCACTCGCATTGTTATAAATACAGGCCTACATATAAAGTACACTGTGTACTTGGGTGCATACAGCTTGCTTGCAGTCCCCGCTTTAAGATAATGCTGAAGTGACTGATTGGCTAGTCTTAAATATAACATGAGTCACCCCCTCTCTGACGCTCTCCATCTCAGACACATTATAATCTTAATAGATGTCTTCCCAAAAACAGTTTCTGGTATTTTTCTATGTTAATGATGCACACACACCACAAGGACCAGGCTAGACTGCTAATTTATAATCCCGTCCAGAAGTGGGGAAAGTGCAGTCTGCAGTTTTCCCCCGGCTGATTTGAACTGCTGAAAGTGGGGAACTTTTATTCGCATAATAAAGCAACATGTGATCTGACATGCATAAAGGTGTACCTGTTTGTTGACGAACCATAATGCCTGGGTGTGAGGTTGTAAATTACGCTGGTACTCTGGTACAAGGTTTTAGCCAGAATTTGGTAAACATGGTAAAAGGGTTTCCAAATTTGCTGGAAATTTAAAAACTGGGTGTCAAAATTGTTCACTTACAATACAATACATTTACATGAAAATGACAGATAAAACATGGTGTCCAAATTTAAAACAGGGTGTCCAAAAGACACCCAGACACCTCTCGGGCTAACACTATGCTCTGGTCATGTAGTTAAATTGCGTTTCTGTCGGTTTATTGTGTGACGACTTCCAGTGAGGTCAACTGTGCATTCACCCATGATCTGGTTTAGTAAATAATGAATAACAAAACTTTGGTGCGGGCTGTTAACCTGGTATGTTTTGAATGAATGAGGGAAGCAGAGTGCTAACTAGTTCAGTCTAGCGTCCTCTTGTGGTTGCTTGATCCTTACTTTTGTATTAACCTTCGTTTCATGTTAGTGTTTATCTTTGCCCCGTTTGTCGTGTTAACAACTTTAAAATAATAATTTATAACAATAATAAATAACAATTTTAAATTTTATATTGCGCACTTTACATTAAAAATGATCAAAACCGCATAACACATGTTTTAAAGTACGTAGAATGGAAGATAAAGATCCAGAAAAAAGATTGGTCACCAGGCCAGTGCCCAAACCACAGTATGGGGATACGTCTGTCCCGCCAACAGAGAACTAATGCATGTAGTTACTTATTACATAAGCCTAACCCTGCTGGCTTTGGTGATATGTTGATCTTTGCAGGAGAAAGACGCCTCTAATCCTACCTAATCTAAAAGTAACTGGCAAGGCGACAAAAGAAGTGTATGACAAAAAGACACAAAGAACACAATCCCATTACAAATTTAATTTATAGTCAGGCTGATGGTGTGGTATTAAAAAGATGGATTTTTAACTTTTTATCTTACACTTTAAAACATTTGGTGCTTGCTATGGGGCATGGTGGTACCCCCTTCTATTGTGTCTTCATTGTGTGCTTGGAATCTTAGGAATTCTTTAGAGGATTTTAGGGTACTGTATAAGAGGAAAATAGTGCGTTCATGGTTCAAGTATGGGAACATTGGGGGGGGGTTATCCTCTGCCCCATATTGGGCATGGTATATTTTAAAAGAGGAGAGTTGCTGTTAACATGGTTAATTACGTAATCTGCAATGGTAGAGCATTCCCCCACTTAGGGGTTGCCATAGACAAAGCTCTATCACCAAGTAGGCAACATTTTGCCATTTTTGGGATTTTTTTATTTGTTTTATGAGATATCGCCTTACATCACAGGGCCTGACGGCCACTTCAAGGTGAGGGCTCTATTTAACTGATTTGGGCTGTCAACCCAAATCAACTGTCACCAGGGTCACTCTGCCACCTACTCCTGGGGCTGAAACAGGGTTACCCCCTTCAACTTCCGCAAGGAGGTAGGCATGGGTATCATCAACTAGGAGCCAGGCTGGTAGAGCAGAATGCAATACCTTTCCAACTTTTTACCAAGCAATTATGGTTAAGTGGCACGAGTGTCATGACCGGGATTCAAACCCACACTCTGCTGCTGACAGCACCAAAGCTTGGGTTCGGTGAACTAGACCGCTCGGCCACGACATGCCAATCTAAGAAGGACCATTATTGCCTGACGTAAGTCTTAAAGTATGCTGAGAAGAGCTTTCTAAGCGTTTGATATTGTGAAGATGGAAAAAATCCGCAGAACAACTCTTGTTGATGTGGGTGTTCATTGCAAGCTCAAAATCAAGTCATGACCCCAAATTGCGAACATGACATGATGTAGGAAAATCTTTAGCGTCGCCTATCATGATAGTGGGAATACTGCTGCTCGGATAATGAAAAAAAAAAAATCACTCTTTGTCATGTTTGTAGCATCATTTATCATGCTTGTCACGCAACATCCATCTGCCTGATGTCCCCGACGCAATTCTTTATTATAGTTCATATTGTGATTGTCAGGGTCTTAAAGATGATATAGTGCCATCGACATAATGTACGCACGCAAACATATGAACATGTACGCACATAGTACACGTACATCTTGTACTGTATACGTACATGTAGTACATGTACACACACACGTATACCATGTATACATGTACATGTAGTAGGTGTACAAAGTTCACATATGTACGCATTACGTTCATGATACAACGTACGTAGTTAACGTAAGTAGTTAACGTAAGTATATCGGGGCTCAAATTTTACACTGGACCACAGGCCCGAGGCCAGTGATATTAGCATGGGGCCAGTAAACTCAAAACCAAACAAGTCCAGCTGTCTTGTGTTTTACAATTGAATAACAATACCTCATTGTGTAGTAACAAAACAAATTATGTTCAAATGTTGACTTTGGGTCTGATAAATACCTTTCAAGTCTGTTGAGTAACGAAGTATACTTAATTTGAAAGACAAACGAGATAAATCTTCTACACTTCCTTGTATTTATTCAAAATGAATTTAATCTAATGCATGCTGAATACTGCATGTACTGTGTCAGCAAGTTTTTTTTGTCATTTTGAATCCGGTCATGAAAAACAAATTCTGGTCCAGAAAATATTTTGAGCTACAAAGCCCTGCGGTCTTGTGGATTTTCCACCAAAATTTGAGCTCTGTATTTATATGTACGTACATGATAACAACGTTCGGACATGATTACAATGTACATATTACAAACGTACGTACATGTTACAAACGTACGTACATGTTTTCATTGACAGTTGTGCTCGGGGCCTACCATTCCATCATGTTATGAGCCATCTGCTGCAGCATACATGATACTTCATTAGCGCCGACTATTTGGAATCTAGCAATCATGAGGCATTTCCATTCAGCGTTTTTCTTGCTTCGCTTCTGTTTCAAAGCAACTGGTCCTGTTAATAACAATGTACCAGTCATGCCAGTTGTGGTATAATTTACATTTAGGATACCAAACACACAGATTGTCATTTGATTTGCGTCATGTGTCATCCTCTATTTTGCCATGTACATGTATACTGCCGCAATGCTTAAAGGCAGGGTATACTAGTGGTAATTGTCAAAGACCAGTATCCTCACTTGGTGTAATCCAAACATTTTGATATGCATAAAATAACAAACCTGTGAAAATTTGGGCTCAATTGGTCATCGAAGTTGCAAGAAAATAATGAAAGAAAAAAACCACCCTAGTTGAATAGATTTGTGTGTTTTCAGGTGCCTGAGAAAGGCTTCATGTCTGAAGTCTTTCTCAGATTCAAATTTGTGTGTGAAAATTGACCTCTTACTCAAAAAACTACATTACTTCAAAGGGGGGCCGTTTCTAACAATGTTTTATAATATCAACAGCTCTCCAGTGCTCTTTACCAAGTAAGTTTTTGTGGTCATTAACTTGTAGAGTAATTACCAAAAGTGATTACTACATGTATGGTCTAATATGGATAATTACATGTATAGTAATTTTGGTTTGAACAATTTATTTTTACTAGAACAAGGCTTGAACCTGCGACCTCTGGATTAACCTGCCGGTGCTCTACAAGTTCAAGTCCTGCTCTAGCAAAATTTTCTTTGTTCAACCCCAAATTATTAAAAATTTACCCACTCAGTTTCCCTTGTGGTCCATTACTTGATATTTTATATGGATAATTATTGGGCACTTCGCTTTGTCGTTTCCAAAATAATCATTCCCCGCTTGTTTGTCCAAACGAGGCAAGGTCGTGTCACAAGTAACTTTATACATAACAAATTGAAGGCATTACGTTCGTGCATTGTCACAGTATACATGGTATATTTACCCCGTGAAATCTGGCTTTTCCATTTCACTCGGCTTCACCTTGTGTAATGGAATCTAGTCCAGATTTCATCTCAGGATTATATTCCACGACAATGCACTCAAATGCATCCAAAATTTGTATAGTATGTATACATTATTGAGTCCTACCAAGCTAACCACTGATTTCACAATGACTAGAATAAGTATTGTCGTCTAGTTTACTGAAGCACAATTTCTTGATTTGTGCAATTCATAATCATAGGCGTTAAACCAATGTTTGTATGAGAGAGATTGGCTATTGTGGGAGTTTGCCGAGTTATCTTGACGGGAAGGTCATCTAAACAAACAAACAAACAAACAAACAAGCATACGCATATGAGTAACCATTCAAGAACATGCAGCCTGCACAATGCAGTATGCATCAGGGCTAACCCTGCATGTAAGGCCGTATCCGAATTAGCGGCTACAGCTACGGCTAATGTTGCTAAGGGTGTTGCTAAAGAACATACTATACTTCAACACATTGATGATGCGGAAATCTAGCCGTAGCCGTAGCTGTAGCTGCCAATTTGGATGGCCTTTACTGCGTTTTTGTCTGTTGCCCAACCGCTTGTCTAGTCGACTGAAGACTTCTAAGTTAGGAGTCTTCTCAAAGTGGCAGCAATACTGGCAAGTAAATTGCATGGCATCACGCATGACATTTTGCTGTGGTAAAAACAATGTTTGCAAGTTTGCAGGACGTGTTTTAAATCTACATGCTGGGGAAAACCCAGCGGAAACAGGAATGTATTAAAATGTTGAATGCATTAAAATGATCAGTAAATAATAGGAGGGCATTTCAGTAAAAACATCATTAGAAAATGATATAGAATGCTCAATGCTCCAGATTGCACAGTAGGGCTTTTAAAACCAAGATAAACACCAAGTTTGAAGTAGATAATATTCCGAAGACCTTGTTTTAATTCAGCGTGCCAAACATCCAAAATTGGGTCCAGAATGCCCCACAGTTTTGAAAAAACCTGGAGGGTTTTAAAAGGTTTGTTGTGACAATCATACTATAATAATGAGTCATCTAACAATGTGTATTTTCCGAATCACTTGCGTAGGAATATCCAGTAAAGCCATGAGTATTGCCGACTACAACCAGCGGGCTGAGGACCACCAATGCCTGCTGGTACTCGTCAAGCCGATCATCCAACTCAAGACCAAGTTGTACTCGCGCATCATCGACCGCGCGACGAGCGTGACGTACATCCAGCTACCGGACTCCAAGCGAAGTTTGTGGATCAGATACAAGCAACACATGCACCTGGAGAACAATGACTGGGGGGAGTTTCAGGTAGGTTTATGTGCAGTTCCTCCATCGATGAAAGAACTTGTGACCACTAGGTTAACCTATCGCAGGCCTGTAATTACACAAGGGCCATGGCCTCTGTTGCCTCTGGTCTTGGCCTTTGTGCCCCTTCAAAAGTTTCCCATAGACTTTAAGATTTTCCAATGGAAGTGCCCTTTGCAAAATAAACATGGCCTTGCCCTCTCAAAGATGAAATTCCAGGCCTGCTGTTCCCTTACCCTATGTAGGACTCTTCCTCTGTGCTGTACACAGATACAGAGTCCTAGATATGAGGTACCATTTCTCAGGGCAGTGGGTTTTCGACATCAGATATTCCTCAGAAATATACATCATTTTTGTGAAGTAATTCAGCTCTCAACATTTAACATTTCTGAGATTTCATCACACAAACCTATTATTACTTGTGTGTTTGCGCAGGCGCCGCTAACGCACACCGCAGTACGCACTCAATTCAAATAAACGTCATTTGACCGTCCTGTGCCTAACACACAAGAGTATACATGTATGGGTGTATGTGCACGACAGGCATGTTGAGGAAACAAAGACAACAGAAACTTTCCAACTTTGAGCTACTTAGCGCTCAACATGAATAGAAATTCAGCGTAGAGGTGGTAGAGTTGAGGCAAGCTGAGGCTAAACTGTCAGATTTGTTCTCAACTCTTAAAGTTTTTTTTGATGTTTTTAATTGATAGGTATTTATAAATGGGAATAAAGGAGTGGCAACTCAGTCGTTCACGGCTGTTTAAAAACCTTGCAGGGTCGTGGCCGTGTGATCAATGACTAAGCTGAAGGCCTTTATTGCACAGCCAGGACCCTGCCAAAGTTTCTCAACATTAATGTTCAAATGCCCTGGCTTCTGCATATGGCGGTCAAGCACACCGGACTCAAGCTCTAGTGTTTCTGGTCAGCAGAGTGTGGGTTCGAGTCCTGGTCATGACACTTATGTCCTTAAGCAAGACACTTCACCATTATTGCTTCATCCTTCAGATGGGACGTAAAGCATGTAAAGCCGTTGGTCCTGTGTGTTGTGTAATGCACTTAAAAGAACCCAGAACACTTATCGTTAAGAGAAGGGGATCGCCCCGATGTTCCTGGCAGTGGCTGCCTAGTGCGCTGCAGCACTTTGTAAACCCTTATAAGGTGCTACATGAATCGGTCTCATAATTCATAATAACTTTTTAAAAACCTGTCTTAAAAAAGTGTCTCTCTTTGTTCAAGCGCCTTGAGCACCTTGTTGGTGGATACGTGCGCTAATGACTACATTATTATTATTATTATTATTATTATTATTATTATTATTATTATTATAAGTATTTCTGCCACAATAGGGCGACACTTCATACCAAAAAATGCTATAATAGGGCGACAGTGAATAATAGGGCGACACCTAACTGTCGCCCTATTATTCATGAGGCCAATCAATCAGAATTAATTGTTAAATGTGGTCAACTGACCAATTAAAAGATCAAGGGCCATCTTCTTTCTGGAAAAAAACTTGATATGTGATTTTGATGTGTCAAGTAGGTTGCTATGGGAATGCAAAAGTCGCCCTGATATGATAACAAATGCTGCAATATGGCGACACATTGTTTTCTGGGATAACTTAGAAAAAATACATTATCATTTCAAGATCTCTTCTGATTTAAAAAATGTAAACCTTTTGGAAGTACGTGGACTTAAATATGATAGTCTATAAACTAGGTTTTAGTGATTTACATAACAAATAGTAACTGTCGCCATATTTTGGTGCTTTACATAACAAATAATAACTGTCGCCATATTGTGGTGCTTTACATAACAAATAATAACTATCGCCATAATGTTTCTTAAACGAATCATGAATGAATTATATCAGAAATAAAAAAGTACACCCTTTGCAAGAAGATGGGGTAAAGTATGGAACTGATGTCACATTATATCTCGCCCTATTGTATCATTTTATATAACGTACATGTATGTGAAAATGCCACAATAGGGCGACAGATAATGTGTCGCCCTATTGTAGCACAAGTTGTGTAACAAATAATAGGGCGACACCGAAAAAAGTTAGTTTCTACATAAATGATTTATTCCATGACATTAATCACAAAAACAAGTTTGTCAAACAAATAAATCATTAATTTCATTTAAAAATGTTTAAAAAGCACGTGTTTTTTTAGATACACAACTGTCGCCCTATTGGAGCATTTTTTACACTGTCGCCCTATTATAGCAATTAGCGTTATTATTATTATTATTATAATACTGGACTCTGGACATGTTTTTTCCCTCATCAGGCCCATAGGAGAGTTGCAGGGGTCATCTGCCTAGGCAAGGCATCATGTGATATTGAACTCGCCACGATATATTCCAACTTTGAGACCCTGAAACAGACATACCGCTACACGCTTTTTGATGCTCGCTGCTTCCTCTTCGGGATGACCCAGGCGGACGCGGAGAAGACCGCCTCTGGTAGCCGGCCGGACGTCATCTACTACTCTGGGTTTGACAACTGCGAGCAGTTGGAGGATCACGTGAAGGACTTTGCGTCGTCGTTGTTCTGGGTGCTGGAATCCAAGAGGCTTGATCGGAAAAACGACAAGAGCGACAAGTTGCCTTTGCTGATGGCTCCCTTTGAGAGGAAAGACATGGTGGGAATAGATACAGAAACACGGTAGGTAGAATATTTATTTATTTATTATAATTATTTATAACACATCCAACAGCACAAGCAGCGCCAATAAGAGGATGAATAGGAAACGAGAACAGTGTTAGGACATCAATAAAAATACCTGGGGCAATTTTTGTAAAGCCTGCAAGGGGTCTTGTCAAAATTAATCCAGGACTAGTGGTAGTAGTAGTCTGATAACAATTCTCCGATGTCAAATTTGTTTTGGACTTCCGTCTGACTGTATTTATATCAGAGACATGGTTTTATCCGCTGAAACTGAAAGGTACACAGTTCTCCGATGCACCAAAGACATGCCCTATGCCAATGCACCCCGCTGAGCGCTCTGCAGTTTAAAAAGGCTGATTGTAGTATAAACAAACTTGCGGTTTTGGAACGATTTGGAAGGTTTGGAGGTCCTGCACGTAAAAGAACCTAGTTACACTTATCGCTAAGTGAAGGGGTTTGCCCCGGTTTGTCTGGCAGTGGCTGCTAAATGCACTGCAGCACCCTGTAAACCCTTATAAGGTGCTGCTTAAAATTTGGTCTCATAATTTCAAAAATTTCAAAATCTAGTCTTAGAATATTTCTGTCTGTTCAAGCGCCTCGAGTACCTTATTGGTAGATATGTGCGCTATATAAGACTATTATATTATTATTATTATTATTATTATTATTATTATGTAAAAAATGTCTGATTCGCCAGAACTTTCAAGCGCAAAGTCCAAGGAAGAATGCGCAAACACCTCGCTGACCTGCACCTCTTGGCTGGGCTGACCCAGGAGGCGTTCGGTCACTACCAGTCTGCGTTGGAAATATTACGAGGCGCAAACGACTGGCTGTGGATGGGAGGTATGTAGCATGTTATTCTTCTCCTTTGTTAACTCTTTCACGCACCAACCCGTCGCGTTTAAATCCCTTCCAAAAAAGTAGTTGTTACACACTCAAACAAAAAAACGGCCACACAGTTTTCAGAATGGGAAAGAGGACTCTTGAGGTGCGCTATTGTGACCTGTTTTTAGGGGGGGTCGCCATTTGCACAACATGAGTAAACAATTAATGTGTCCATATGATCAATTTATCACTAAAATAAATGGTGCATTAAAGGGTTAATATAAAGGTAGGTTCATACTTTGGTAATGACCCCGAAAAAAGATTGTGAAATTTTTACCAAAAGCCTACTTGTTATGAAGATGGTAATTGTGCAAAATCATTTCGGTGAAGTGCCCCCGTTGATTTAGAAATCATTAAAAATTTATTCTCCAAAAGATCACCTGAAGGAGACATTTGGAGATTTGGAGATTCAAACTTCTGTGGTGTCCGTTTGTGAATGCTGCGGCGAGAGATGTGGTTGGTACCCGCTGTCTCCTCGCGACGTTCTTGATGAAAAAACGTGACAGATTATTCCCTGTTTTATCATCAAGTAGACAATGTATTCAACTAGGCAGTTCCAATCCTATGTGTTAGCAGTGATTTAATAGATGTTAATTTTGCATCGGGGATATAGAATATTTTGTGCTTAATACACAGTGGTGTAAAGGTAAAAACAAATTATATGAGGTAAATTTATTACTCTTTGTTATTTTTGTATCCTACAATCAGCATGTTGGGAGGGTATGTGTGCTGCGTCTATCATTCAGACGTACCCGCCCAAACCTAAGAGTGGAATCCCTCGGAATGCTTCCTTCAGCGGTGGCAACGCCCTCATTGGTGGAGAGAGGAAACATAGATCAGGTAGGAATATTCGCTCGGTCCCCACGGGTCTCATCCAAAACCGCTGGGATTGGCTGATGAGCTTGTACAAATTCTCGTTCTCAAGATGTAGTGATGGATGATGAGAGTGATTGTATTGCTGATCGGCCAAATGTGCATGATCACAACATTGTGTACACACATGATATGATGATGCATTGAGGCTCCATGGATAATGTAGGCAATCTGTCAAAACCAAAGTTGATAGAAGAATGTTGCTATTGAGCCCTATTTTTAGTGCAAGGCAAAGATTGACAATAATTATTTGCAATGGATTTACACAATAGAGCTACGTTACTATATGTGGCGTGTCGTGGCTAAGCAGATAAGAACACCAAACTCAAGTTCTGGTGTTTCTGATCAGCAGAGTGTGGGTTCGAATCCCAGTCGTGACACTTGTGTCCTTAAGCAAGACACTTAACCACATGTTTCATCCTTCGGATGGGACGTTAAGCCGTAGGTCCCGTGTGTTGTGTAATGCACGTAAAAGAACCCAGTGCACTTATTGTAAAGAGAAGGGGTTCGACCCGGTGTTCCTGGTTTGATTGGCTGCATATTGCGCCACAGCACCTTGTAAATCATTACATGGTGCTATGTAAAGGAGTAGGTCTCATACTTCAACACGTAACTCCACTTACCTTGTAGGAAAAATACTGAGCGCTTTGAGACACCCATTGGGAGTGTAAAGCGCTATATAAGAACTGCGTATTATTATTATTATTATTATTGATAGTCGAATCTTTTGTAAGCAGGAAGAGGTGACTGGGGGTTATTAGGTCAGGGGGAATGGTCCAATGCACATGTGTATACATCAGCCCATCCCAGCGCCTTAGATAAGGCACTAAGTCCAACCGAAATAAGAATACCACAAAGAGATGGATTTTTGTCTTTTGTGTTACCACCCTCGTGGTTTAAAGGAACATTACAGAATTGGTTTTTGCTAAAAAACAGTTGCTGGCAGTGTAAGCACTTCATATAATCCACCATAAACATAAACTGACAAACCTGTAGAAGTTTGAGATCGATCGGCCATCTGGGTCACGAGAAAATTGTGAAAAACCGATTACACATTTGCATGTGTTATACAATGCATGAATAAAACGATCATGAGCGATAAACTCCAATCGGAAATTAGTTTTATTTATTTCTCATCAAATATGGCATTTCAGACAGAAATATTTCTAGGGATGTTTTCTACTATCATCATCATTAGACCGTGTAAGTTTTAAGGAAATCTGTGATCTCAAAGAAAATTTTAATTACCAGTTCTGTAACGTTCCTTTAACTAGTCCCTTCCCTTCAGCCCCCAATGTCTCCTTTTCGTTGTTCATCCCTTTTACTGACTGCATTGTGCTCCTCTCTTTTCACTTCTTTCTTTTGGACTGCTTCTGTCATGTCTGTTACACAAGTTTTAATACTCGTATGTGTTTCATTTAGCCTTTGAGAAAGACTTGGCAAGGGTCGAAACGTCAGGCCATTAAAAATATTTTGTTTTTATATAATTATTATGGCTGATGAAGTTCAATATGGGAAAGTAGGACAAAGTAGTTTAAAGTCATGGGTCAGTGGAAGCCAATGCATGTACCTTTCCCTACAGTCTTAATGTCCAGTAATACAAATGCTGTTGTCTCTCATCAGATTCCTTTGATGTTGCCAACGGTCTCCCAGACTTTGTCTCGGAGGAGCGACCCCGGAATTGCCTGTCCGGAGATGACATCATCGATAAATACAAAGAGGCCATCAGTCACTACAGCAAGGTGAGATTGACAGAGAGATGACGAGACACTACTGGAGCCTACTTGATTTACAGTGCCCATAGAAAATGCACACTCTACAGTAGGCCGTAACAGGCCTGTAAAAATACCCACTTTACATGGTGCAGTAGTAAGCTTACGGCCCATAGAAACACTCCTTTTACAGGGCGCCATCAGCTTACGGTCCATAGAAATACGCTCATTGCTGGGCGCAGTAAACTTACGGCCCAAGACGCAGTAAACTTATGGCCCATAGAAACACTCCTTTTACATGGGGCCGTCAGCTTACAGTCATAAAAATATGCACTTTACAGCCTGTGCAGTAAGCTTATGGCCCATAGACACACTCCTTTTACAGGGGGCCGTCAGCTGACGGTCCATAGAAACTTGCACTGTACAGTGCGCCTTTAGCTTCAGTCCATAGAACCACGCACTCTATAGTGCACGGTGAGCTTATGGTCCTCAGAATCACATGCTTTACAGGGCACCGTCAGCTTATGACCCAAAGAAACACGCACTCTACAGTGCACCTCAGCTTCAGTCCATAGAAGCATGCACTCTACAGTGCACCTTCAGCTTCAGTCCATAGAAGCACGCACTCTACAGTGCACCTTCAGCTTCAGTCCATAGAAGCACGCACTCTACAGTGCACCTCAGCTTCAGTCCATAGAAGCACGCACTCTACAGTGCACCTTCAGCTTCAGTCCATAGAAGCACGCACTCTACAGTGCACCTTCAGCTTCAGTCCATAGAAGCACGCACTCTACAGTGCACCTCAGCTTCAGTCCATAGAAGCACGCACTCTACAGTGCACCTTCAGCTTCAGTCCATAGAAGCACGCACTCTACAGTGCACCTTCAGCTTCAGTCCATAGAAGCACGCACTCTACAGTGCACCTCAGCTTCAGTCCATAGAAGCACGCACTCTACAGTGCACCTCAGCTTCAGTCCATAGAAGCACGCACTCTACAGTGCACCTCAGCTTCAGTCCATAGAAGCACGCACTCTACAGTGCACCTCAGCTTCAGTCCATAGAAACACGCACTCTACAGTGCACCTCAGCTTCAGTCCATAGAAGCACGCACTCTACAGTGCACCTCAGCTTCAGTCCATAGAAGCACGCACTCTACAGTGCACCTCAGCTTCAGTCCATAGAAGCACGCACTCTACAGTGCACCTCAGCTTCAGTCCATAGAAGCACGCACTCTACAGTGCACCTCAGCTTCAGTCCATAGAAGCACGCACTCTACAGTGCACCTCAGCTTCAGTCCATAGAAACACGCACTCTACAGTGCACCTTCAGCTTCAGTCCATAGAAGCACGCACTCTACAGTGCACCTCAGCTTCAGTCCATAGAAACACGCACTCTACAGTGCACCTTCAGCTTCAGTCCATAGAAGCACGCACTCTACAGTGCACCTCAGCTTCAGTCCATAGAAACACGCACTCTACAGTGCACCTCAGCTTCAGTCCATAGAAGCACGCACTCTACAGTGCACCTCAGCTTCAGTCCATAGAAGCACGCACTCTACAGTGCACCTTCAGCTTCAGTCCATAGAAGCACGCACTCTACAGTGCACCTCAGCTTCAGTCCATAGAAGCACGCACTCTACAGTGCACCTCAGCTTCAGTCCATAGAAGCACGCACTCTACAGTGCACCTCAGCTTCAGTCCATAGAAACACGCACTCTACAGTGCACCTCAGCTTCAGTCCATAGAAGCACGCACTCTACAGTGCACCTTCAGCTTCAGTCCATAGAAGCACGCACTCTATAGTGTGCGGTCAGCTTACGGTCCTTAGAATCACATGCTTTACAGGGCACCATCAGCTTATGACCCAAAGAAAGACGTGCTTTACTGGGCGTATTTATAAGCTTTAAACGGCCCATAGAATACAGTGCTTCACAGGGAGCCGTAAGCGCAGAACCCTGCGCTAAGCACCTCCATGAAATTGGAACCTGGTGTAACATTGGGATTGGTACAAGAAGCCACTGTAGACGGTTGGAGTGTGTGATGCAAAAGAAAGACAAGCTCAACTGTATTGATTGAAATTGAGTGTTGATTTGTGTTTGTTTACAGTACACCAATGCGGGCATTGTGGAGATGGAAGCTTGCATCAAGGCAACTCAGGTGCTCGTCCAGCAAAGGGTCAGTTTCATCTCTCTTGTCGCAAATCTTACTGGGGATATGTGAAAAGCAATCATACTTTTTGAATAATTTGGGGGTTCTGATCCAAACATTTGTACCAGTACCTGTTTAAACTTTTAAATCGATCCAGGAAAAGTACACATTGTCACGTCAGTACAACAAGTTCGAAAGTTTGGTCTAAAGGTTAATCCTGCACATTTGTAAAACTATGCAACCTTTTTTCAAAGCAACAAGGTCAGAAGATCTCAGTCCATTGGTTTTGTGCTAACCAGGCCAGGAATTTCATCAATGAAAGGGCTAGGCCATTTTCATTTTGCAAAGGGCACTTCCATTGGAAAAACAATAATTGAAAGTTTTGAAGGGGTTACCATGGCCACCAGCAACAGAGGCCATACCCTCCTTGACCTCGACATAAATCCAGGCCTGGCTAATTTCCAGGAATTTTTAACAAAGATACGACCTTATTGTACAACGAAAAACCGTGTACATCAAAATTACATTAAAATACAAAAAATACAATAAAGCCTACAAATACAATGTACTAAACAACAAACAGATGCAGCATAAAATTACATTGTAGAATGTTTTCAAAAACAGACGCCCTCACCCCTAACAAGAGACAACAAGGTAAGACCTCATCATAAGACCTTGTTGCACTGATTTGAGGATATGCTTCTAATGTATACTTTATCTAGTCTAACATGTCTAAAGACAATTTTGAATTGGTTTGTTATTGTTGTTTCAAGTGTGATTGAGCATGTCTTTATATTACAGGCATGATATTTTTCAGACGTTAGTCTGATTTCCGATTTGTTTGTCCTCAGAAAGGCCAGCAAAATGGTTATTAACTCTATCAGTGCCAAGATCATACATATATACAATCTATTTTATGTATTTTGAAAGCGCTAATTTCGTTCATATACAATCTTTTTTTATCAGCTCAAAAAGTGTCATCAATTGTACATGTGCGACCCATAATATACATGTTATCAGGAAAGGGCATTATCACTCGAGAAATACTATTGCCTTTGGGATGTACATGTACATGTACCAAGGCAACATAAATCAGCAAGATAAATTTTTATTTGGTAAGGAAGACTTTTTTGAAAACCCCCTTCAAAAAACAGGCACTGAAAGAGTTAAAGGCATCGTACACATTTGGTAATTACTCAAAATATATATTAGCATAAAACTGACTTGGTAACGACCAACAGAGAGCTGTTGATAGTATAAAACATTGAGAAACGACTCCCTAGTGAAGTAACATAGTTTTTGAGAAAGAGGTAATTTGTAAAATAATAAAAACTTCTTGCAAGAAGTTTTTATTATTCTATCTAAAAGCACACAAATTTGTACAACAAGGGTGTTTTTTCTTTCATCATTTTCTTGCAACTTCGATGACCAATTGAGCCCAAACTTTCACAGGCTCGTTATTTTATGCATATGTTGGGATACACCAAGTGAGAACACTGGTCTTTGACAATTTCCAAACGTGTACAATGCCTTTAAATAGCATGAAAACTATAGAAGCCTACCATATGTACATGTAGACCAGCCATTTCACTAATTTGTCCTACTTTTTTCCCAAGGGCCAAATATCATGCCTGAAATTAGAGAATGCTTTCAAGTGGGAAAAGGGCAGATTTCCTGAGAAAATTGTTTATGTCATGTATGTTGTGTCGGTGCTACAAGGTCGTAACTCAATATTGCAACAGCCTCGTATCTCGCGCGAACACACTCCGCGCAACAATGTTGTATCTCGGCGTCCATTGACTTTGTGTCTTCATCCAGGTTATTTTAAGCGAGACACGACCAATTGACATTCTAAACTCATGTTTCACGTAAACGCTATTTTAGGAGATACGACCTTGTTGCACTGACACAACATAAACAATTTTCTCAGGAAATCTGAGATTTATTATCAGTGATGGTTTCCGTCTATACATGTCTCTCGTGCATTGATGTTTTCAATTTAATCATGTAATAATTTTGGGTTGAACAAAGAAAAATTAATTAGAGCAGGACTTGAATCTGTGACCTCCGGCTTACGTACCTGTCCAGATTTAAATGGAATTGTCTAGCTTTGTTAGATTACAGGCCGCAAAAACAACAAAACATTCCTATTTCTGACAAGAGACAACAATAAACAAGATCAAGAAGTTCTGACAAAAGAGGGTGCCATCAGCTTGTGACAGTAGAGATTTTCTTACCGGACACAGTAATTTTTGTACATTGTTTTAGATGCATACATCATTTGTATGTGTACATGTAATAAGCTTAGCTCGTACGAATTTTTGCGTCGCTATCTGTGGACTCGTAAAACTGGTGTTCCTATTTCTGAGGTTTCAATATTGGAAGGTATGGTAACGTGCTGGTGTGGCAGGAGATTCTGTGTGTCCCCCCCCCCCATACAGTGAACTGTTTACAAACTTCTTCTGATAGTGCCCTCTTTTGAATCAACCTCCTTCAGCCCATGTTCATTTCCCATATTGGGGGACAGAATCTCCTGGGGACAGTATTCCATAGGACACCGGTTCTACCAACTGATCTATCTGGCCCTAATGTTGGCGGTCTCCCTATATTGTCAATCTCTTTGTTTAATTATTGCTTAATGTTACTAACCACTTGGTCCATTATACTGAAACCCGACAGGCTTGTTACTGCAATCACAAGGTATACATTCAGAATCTCTTCTTAAAATCAACTATGAATGATATGTGAGCATGTCTGCATTGTGTTGAATTTTATTTTGCATAGTGTCTTTGATCGTGACAGGGGGGGTAGAGTTTTGAGGAAGTCTTCCACAACGAGCACATTTTAAAATTTGTTCCCAGTTTTTATTTTCATTGGTCGTTGTGTTCAATGTGGCTGTGGCTGATGGAAGTATTTATAGCTGCTGTAGGCCTGTCATATGTCAGGATTTGTGTTACTTTATTTCCCCATTGGCTTCAAATATTCTTTAGAAACCCTAACTAGGGTTCTTCCCATGCACAAGCTAGCGTATCGGGCACGAATTGCATGCCGAGATGCGCGAACTGGGCTGATATGCCAACAAAATAATAATAAATGAAAGGAGTTCAGATCAGATTAACACAGTAAGACTACTCCCCGTTTGTCAGGAATTTTTTCAGTTTGTACAATGACTTGGCATGTTGCATTGTCATGAGGCATGCCAACATGCCAATGTCATGAGGTTGGGCTCCCATTACCTCACCCACACCACACTCACCTCAATACACTGGGGTTGTGGTTCAAGGGCATCAGAGTTGTGGATTTACATGTAATAAGTTAAAAAGGGGTCGCTTCCCCCAACTGCCCGATCCCAGCTCCCTATTCTTCACCTCCCATCCTCCAGCCCCCAACCCACTCATCAATCCCAATCACTGATACATTGTGCAAAATATGTAGGCTTTCAGTTTACTGTGTGGGCCTATGGCATGTTTTTCTTTTTTTCTTCTTTTTCTCTGTTGTCTTAGATGATCTTTGATGCAATCAGGCACAGCAGTGGTGTTTTAATTTATTGGATGTTGTTTTATTTTTAGATGGTCTGGAACCACTGTACATAGTTGTCTGAGTTTTTTGGGGGTCATCTTCTCCTTTGTTTTAATTTCATGTTTATTATTAAATTTTTAATTGAAACAACCAGAAACATCGGTTATGATGTCAATGTGATGTGATGTCTTGAACATTGATGATGATGAATGCACTTTGTTGTAGCGCTGGTATCGGTAAATGTTGACGCTCATGGCACATGAATATTATAACCCCGGTCAATGGGCCGTTTATTTTACTCTTCAAACCATCTCAGCTCCTTGGGGAGTATACAGCCTGTGCTGCCAAGTATGTAGTGCACTTAACAATCAAAAGAACCATCTCTGCCCTCACAGGTACCCATTTACCCCCTGGTTGAAGAGAAACAATTATAGTTAAGTGTCTTGCTCAAGGACACAACTGTCAGGACCTGGATTCGAACCCACACCCCAATGATTTTATACCATGCCCGATTTGGGGGCAGAGGGTACCCCCCCACAAATGTTCCAATACTTTAACACACGATTTTCCTCTTGTACAGAAGTAGAGCCCCCCCTAGAATCCTCGAAAAGAATTCCTGAGATTCCAAGCACACAGTGAAGACACAATAGCTGGTTTACCACCATGCCCCATATCGAGCAACAAATGGATTGTTTGGCCACCAGACTTTGAGTGCGGTGCACTAGACCCTACCGCCATGTATTGTTTCAAAAAAATAGTTTTCCATTTTGGTGGTTAGCGAACGAATCAATGACTTTCCTTTTATGTACTTTTCTAAAGAAAACTTTAGAGGCTGCAGAATTTCTTCAAAACGTCATCTACATCAACGTCAACCTGAGCGATCAGGAGAAAGTGGAGCGCTACAGCGCCCTCTCCAGGCTGTTTTCACTCATCGGCTTCCATCGTAAGGCTGCGTTCTTCAAGAGGGTAGCGGCCATGCAGTGTGTCACCCCACAGAACCAACACCCTGCGTGGAACATGGTAGGTGCCTGGACTGTGACATCAGATGCATGTAGGTGTGGGCTGGTTTTCCGGGGTTATCCAGGGTTCAACCTCGAGTTACCTCAAGTTACCGCTTGTTAAATTTTGGCATTTCTTCCTAATGCTTATAATCTTTTCCCCACTTTAGTGCAACCAGTTACTGATGGAAGCATTGAATGGTTACAAGCTGACCCTTGACCCCAGGGATTACCCTACAGGTAAGGACACCTTTTACTTCTGGCACATGTTTTGCCGTATCTTCTCTTCTCGTCCCTTCACTGTATCCATTCCAGAGGCCAGTACTGTCAGATATTCTGCTAGTTTTTGTCCCCCCGTACTGCTGTACTGTGGAACTCCCTACCTGTATCTTGTTTTTGAACCGACTTCTACAATTTAATCCAGTTCAATAGAAATGCTACAGATACAGGTTTTATATAAGTAGAGCCATGAAGTTGTTCCGGTATTTATAAAAGTCAACCGTATTTCAACCCAGACATATTTTGTGTGTACACGTCATCATCCGTGAAGTGAAGTGGTTAATTTAATCTATGCATGTATTCCTGAAACTGTAGCTGTGACCTTTGGTTATCTTCGTGTTTTACAGTAGAGTACTTGTGTTGCACCAGGAGTGCCATTCTTGACTGACATGGCGTATTACAAATGTCCGTTATTATTATTATTATTAATTAACCCATGTCCGCCTGACTGGTCACAGAACATAAACCAGAGATGCCCTTTTTTTCTTTTTTCTATTTTCTTTTTTATAAATCAAGCCTGAATAAAGTTACAATTGTTTGGCCTCTAAAGCAAGTCCGCTTTGCAATAAGTGTTTTTCACTGAAAATATTAGTTTATATCATAAATGTCGTAATTTTCCTCTTTTTACGACTCTGTGAGTTGTATGCCTGACTTGGCTACTCTTTTTGGGAATTCAATGTTGGCATCTGTGCGATGATTGCTCTGCGATAATTTGTCACAATGGTTACCACTCGCGACATTCATTCAGTGGCTTTCTGCTTTTGTCTGAGGAAAAATATATATATATATATTTTTTTTCGTTACCACAGTGGCATCTCTGATAAACAATATTCCTGTCTAAGTCCATGTACATGATGTAGCACTTAATTGCTGCATTACAATAAACATTCATTATTTACTGCCTTGTAATTAAACATACCCCAACAAACTGTATACACTGGAAAGAGTACATAATTCTTTTTAACTTTTTAGAGACTATTTATATCTATATAATCATCACCATACGACCAGACATGGCTGATTTTATTAAGTTTTTGTACACAATTTTTTCTTTTAAAAGTGTCTGAAAAACATTATATGAAACAGACATTCGGTTTTGTTTTAGAAACATACACATTTACTGTGTTAACATGTGAAACATTGGAAAATGTCAATTCAGGACGTGACCTTTGCTCTGACCTTTTTGTTTGAGTGGAAGTAGGTCAGATCTTGCAGCCGTTTGCAACCGCTATGGGCATTGTGCCGTTTCTGACCTGTTTGTTTGAGTGGAAGTAGGTCAGATCTTGCAGCCGTTTGCGGCTGCTATGGGCATTTTGGTACAAGCCGTTTCTGGCCGCTATGGTCTCTAAAGGGTTAATGTAATATTTATTTTGCCATGATCCCCCACTCGTACCACTAGTAATGAGAGTATAAAGAAAGACACTTACTTCTGATCTTGTACAACGGGTTTTCCCGTAGTCAGGCGCTAACAGCATTTGTGTGTTCTACGGGAAATCCCATAGTTAGGAAGATGTGTCTGAAACATTGACTTTTTATAACCACTGATTGCATGATTTGCTGTTGTAGTTCGTCCGTGTGGATGGCCAATACTACAGACAAGAATACTGCATGAGCTAGTCTTCTCAGCAAGAAGGATGGGAGAGTACGGACTGGCTATAAGGTAATACACACTTTACTCTGTGATTGTTAGGTTTTTAGCCCTGCACCAATGCGTGCTCAATCTATAGAATCATTTAAAGAGTGTCTCCAAAGTCAAATTGAGTTATGTGTTGCACTCATAGAAAAAGTCCTTAGGAAAGTGTGGAACAAATTAAGTCGCTGACCGCACGTTAGATGTTTTTCCAGTTGTTGTAACTACTTTAAGTACTTGAAACCACCCAAAAGTGTTTCGACATGTGAATGGACATGCAGGGTTTTACTGAAAATAATTTGACTTTGTTTGAAATATAAATTGTTTACAAACGAGCCACAGAGCCAGGATGCAGCACAATTTGTACACAGCTCAACAGGAGAGATAACATAAAATCTTACATTTTTTGTAGTTTGTAAAAAATGACTTTTGTCAACTTTTGATTTTGAAGGGGGGTTCATCTCAAAGCTTGCACAGCTGTTTATTTTTTACAAATCTTGATTGCACGTGGCAGTTGCAACACAAAATGTAACATTTCTCATTCTTGGCGTGTCGTGGCCGAGGGGTCTAGCATAAGTTCTGTACTGTACCACTATATTTTGTGTCCAATGATTTTGTCTTTTGTTATTGTTAGTACGGAAATAAATGCTGCATTGAATTAGTATTGTTATTACCAGTGTAGTATTTTGCCTGCCAGGAAATGCCCAGGAATGCACATGGTCACTATTATTTTTTAATAAACGAGGTGAGGTCAAATTTTGATACTTTTTTTTAACATGTCTTTTTAGTGTATTCCAGTGTGGGGTTTTTTCTCTCTTTTTTTTAAATTTAATGTTTTGTCTTCTTGTGTGTATTTTGAATGTATTTTTTATTATAGATGACCACAATGGAAATAATCTTGTTTAGCTTTGTTATGTTATCCTCGGATTCAAATTTGTTGTTTTGATTCTTGTCTGTACTTTACTTATTGTTTTTGTCCATTGAAAGAATTCTGTGGAGATTGTCAAGTAAAAACAAACAAACGAGGTGGTTTCCACAATGATTTGATTTGTGTGTATTTCCTTAGGGTGTTATCTTTCATGATGCATGTTCTGCATGATATGCTGTCAGGCACAGAGAAGAGAGAGATAGCAATCTCACTGGGTACGCTGACCACCAAGGTGGCCGGTGTGCCGCACCCTATAGCCAGGGACAACGGTACCATCATCCCTGCTGTACCATTCACAAGATTCCCAACAGTAAAGTAAGTTGTATTTATCAGGGCTCAGTTTAGAGGAAGGGTCATAAATTGTTTTTTTGTCAATGTAGTGCTGATTTATAGGCAAAATGATAAAGAAATATACAATTAAAGTCACATGTATACA
This sequence comes from Plazaster borealis, assembly GCA_021014325.1. Taxonomy (NCBI): domain Eukaryota; kingdom Metazoa; phylum Echinodermata; class Asteroidea; order Forcipulatida; family Labidiasteridae; genus Plazaster; species Plazaster borealis. Next base: position 13,459,731 of record CM037455.1, on the reverse strand, counting down.
GTGTCTACTTTCTACTTGCTGAGAAAACAGATCAAAAAAACTGTCACGGAATGTTCTCAAGAACGTTGAATCCATCCACGCTTAGCGAGGTGACGCTGAGTACCAACCGCATTTCTGGCCTCAGCATTTGCGACACACCAACCCTCAGAAATCTGAGAAACGACACATGCATGAATGGTTTCTTAGATTCAAATGTTTTGGGGGTGAACATTTTCCAAACCATATTATTTGGAAGGAATCCTTTCTCAAAATAGTTTATACTATTAAAAAGCTGCAGTGCTTCTCACCAAGTAGCGTAAAAGTTTGCTTTTAAAGCGTAAGCGTATTTTACAGGTTAGCAAAGAAATTAGAAGTTTGCGGGTTCACCACGGATTTGCATTGTTACATCATTCATTTTCATACAGTTAGCACCGGAAGGTTAGCATGCTTTTTCATGTGCTTATGGATAGCAGTGCTATGAAATGGAAGCTCGTACAGTAAGCACAAAATCAGCTGTTAAGCAGCTCTATGCAATTGGGCCCTGGTGAAATGGGTAAATAGACCATCCTGTTTCATTAATTTTATCAAGCATTCAACATACAGTACACAAACGGAATCGCATTTCACCCAATCTTTTTCCTCATCTGTCTGACATACAGAGCCTTCAAGCTGGTAGCATTGTCACGGCAGCTGATGCCGCTGATTCACAAATCCAGTCTCAGCACCAGTCCGTCGAGTGAATCCCTCGGTCCGTTCATCTACTCACCGATACAGAATCGCAACGGCAAAGAGAAGAAACTCAAGCCAAGAGTGGGTAAGTCTTAATTAGTTTTGATCTGAGATTTGTCTTTTCTTTGAGAGGTGGGTATGTATGGAAGCCAATTTTCCGACTGACTCTTTTATTAAGGGATGGGAGGGGGGTGTCTGGAAGCCAATTTCCCGGCTATCATCATTCTCAATATTCATTCACAGCAGGAAAATCGCTTATGAATTAACAATTGCACATTTTTTGCACTACTTTTCAAAAAGATCATCTTTTGCTATTAAAATATCTGAGGACATTGTTTGGATTGACATAGATATTAAGACTGTAAGTTATGGTTCAATGTTATTTCACAGTTTGCTGTATTAGCTCTAATTTGATTTGCACTGGATTGTTGTTTTCAAGGTTGACGTCATTACCTTAACATTTCTGTTTTTACAGTGCATTTTTATTTTGTTTCTATTTCATCACTGCAAAGTAAAACAACTGGTCTGTATTTATGTGTAAATAATGGTTCTAGTTTTAACCCTTGTAACGTCCTAAAATTAGTATTTTTGTGTTTTAGAATTGAGGTTTTCGGTAGTTTTAAATTGTAAAAGCGCATTAAGGAAGTCTTTGATTGATAAAGGGAATAATCGTATCAGGACTTGATCTTCACTGCGTGGTAATAAACAGGTTGGTGGCTGCCTGCTGTTAATGGATCAAGCTGAAGGCCAGCCATCAACCACCCATTAATAACACTACTGAAAAAAAGGCAAAAGTAAACTTTGTGATTTTTCTTTCGCCGAGTTAATTCACGTTGAAGGGCCTTTTCGTTGGCTGTTAGTTTTTGCATGACACCTCATACACAATTTATGCTGGTTCAGAGGCCCTTTGTTTGGTAGTTCCCATAGCCAAGCTTTATATCACATGTTAATACACACCCACTTGACCAGTCTTCGACCAATCAGAGTGCACAACATCGCTGAGATATTTATTCATGTGCTATACAATTCTGTTTTATTGTTATTATTGTTGTCATACACTGTAGTCTTCATGGTTGTATATCGTTTGCAGATTTCAAGTGGGTGGCCGAAGACGTTTGTGAGATGAGTCTAAGCTTTTACAACCCTCTACCGTTTGAACTCCGAGTCTCAAACTTGGTAAGAAACATACCAGAATCTGCTTGTGGAAATGAAGTGTTTTATAAACTTTTCGTGTACAATACCTTGAGACATATTCTGACAATTCTTTTACTTGTTTAGTAACTTCTTAATAATGGTTGAAGTTTTACTTAGCGTGTTGTGGCCGAGAGGTGTAGCACATCGGTCTTAAGTTCTGATGGATGGCTGAGTCATCAGAATGTGGGTTGGAGTCCCGGTTGTCACGACACTTGTGTCCTTCCTTGAGCAAGACACTGAACCATAAATTGGCTCTCTTAACCCAGGTGTATAAATTGGAACCTGTAAGGTCTGAGAGAGTATTTTGTTGTGAATGCTGAGAGTGTTTGTGGATTGATTTAAGTATGCCTGATTGTACTATAGTGTACATATTTTTGTATTGCTTGTGAAATTGCCAAATAAATAAGTAGTTATTAGGATATGTGCCCTACATAAGAACCCATTATTTGTGTATATTGTTACAGTACGAGATTAGTGTTTTCTCACAGTTTTCATGGACAAGCTACATGTATGACTTTTTCTTTGAGCTATTTTGAAGAAATTCCTGGGTTTGCCCGTATTTCTCTGTTACATGCTTGTATTTATTTGTTGACACAGATGAAATGTTTCCCATCACTCAGAAAATTGTTTTGTTCCTTAATTATTGCACATATTTGTGAAGTGTGTTAGCGTTGGTACACAATGTAGGTATACACATTCAAACCGGGGACCTATAACTAAAGAGGACAATAGGGTCCCCGGGTGAAGGTCCCATAGTTGGAAAGTGTGTTCCAAACCAATGGAAGCTGTTCCCAAAAAGTTAGTAAAACAAAAGAGGGACAATAGGAGGTCCCCGACTGCAGATGTGTAGTGTATTTAAGCTGATCTTATTTTGATGTTGTAATTTGTCCCTGCAGGGCTTTCTGACTGAAGGGTTGAACTTTGACCCCATCCCAGCCACAGTGACCTTACCAGCAGAGTCTGGTCCCCATAGTGTCTCCATTATGGGAACACCCAAGGGGACGGGAGTCCTGACTATACTAGGTAAGAGATTGGAATGAAGCTGTTCAGTAAACATGTAAACCTGCAAAACATTAGTGGAAGGCAAGTACGTAAATTCTCAAAGAAACCCTTTGCTCTATGGGTTTTTTGTAATCGTTGGAACCAGTTTGTGTGGAGTTGGCGTGGCTCACAGTGGAACCCGAACCGAATAACTTCTTGAGGTTCTGGGTCAATAAGGGGGAACTCAGACCTGTGAGCCATTTTCAGGAATTTTCAAATTCGTCAAATCTCATTCTTGCACAAGTCTTTTTACACTTTTAACATTGTTTTTAGTAATTTTTTATCCATGATCGTATCAAGGTCAACTCATCGTGTCAGTGCAAAAACCTTGTATTTCCTAAAATAGCACTTACGCGCAAGTTTGAAATGGTCAAAATGTTGTATCTCGCTTAAAATAGCCCGGATGTACACACAAAACAAGTACACGCCGAGATATGATGTTTTTGCACTGAGCATTTTCGTGCGAGATACAACGTTTTTGCAAAATCAAGATACAACGTTTCTGCAATATCAAGACAACGTTTTTGCAAAATCAAGATACGACGTTTCTGCAATATCAAGACAACGTTTTTGCAAAATCAAGATAAAACGTTTTTGCAAAATCAAGATACTACGTTTTTGCAAAATCAAGATAAACGTTTTTTCCCAAATCAAGATACAACGTTTTTACACTGACGCGACGAACTATACTTTATCAAAGAGTGTCGGAATCTAAACTAAGCTATCACAATTTCTGTGGCAGGTTACACCACAAACGTCCTGGGAGTGGAAAGCCACTGCCGCTTCAAACACATCAAAACTGTCCCCCAGAACTTCTACGAGGTGGAAGTGGTCCCCGCCCTACCTCTCCTGAGGGTCAAAACCTCCCTCCCGCAGGCTGTCAGTACCCTCAGCTTGGACCCCTCGGACAGCAAGACCAACACCAGCGCAGCTCTTAGTTTATACACCGGTGAAAGGTGAGTGGTGGATGATCATTTGTATCTCTCTAGCCAATTTTCTAGCAAATGTATGTTTTGTCTTTTAAACCTTTTATGTCATTGTAGATCTTCTTCTCTGTGATAACTTTTACTTTTGCTTTTGTATTTTTATCATAGTAATCTTGTGTTTTTTCTTCTATCTGGCTGATCCGGGTTTTTGATTTTTTGATTGTCTTTGTAATACCTAGTGTTTTATTTTGTAAGCATGTCATTTTTAGTATTACTTTGTGAAACTACTGACCATGTTTTATGCTTTTAAACCAAAATATATAAATAAATCTGTGGAGTGATCACACTGAAAAGAAAATTTATAATGCAAATTTCTCAATAAAGCACCTTCTCAAGACTATTCCAGGATTAATTGCGGGGAATCTTTATCTTTATCTTTAAACCATTGTGGATAAGTTACGGATGGAATGTATTTTCATAGTAAGATGTTTGGCATGGAAGAAGTTCAGCAGGCTGGTAGAAACTTTCAATTTAATTTTTTTAGAACACAGCCAAAAACTGTTTTAAGTCTTGACTTGTTTCACTAGTCATCCTTAGAACAAGGCTCTACCCAGAGCTGTGTATTGAGAGAGTTGCAACATGGTGGGACCAGTTTTCATTGGTCACGTGGTTGCTGGACGTCATTTTCGGTCCAAAGGTATAACAACTTAATATGCAAACTGGTCTGGCACCCTGTGTGTGCATATGTGTTTTTTGTACCGAAAATGGCTTCTAATTGCAAGTTGTCGCAACTCACTCAATACACAGCTCTGGCTCTACATGTTGGTTGGTGGCGCTGTTTACTGTCTCAGCCATTAGGTGGTGGCCCGACACCCAACTGAGCAGTTTGTGGTTTGGCCGACTGATAAGATCTCATAGCTCTTGGCAATGTTAACCTCTTGTAACACGTCTGATTTACTGCTCAAGGACACTTTAGTCTTCTTTTTTTCACTCATTTATGTATTTTGGTAAAACAAAATTAATTCTCTAGATTTTGTCTATTTTTATGTTTATATTTTTTTTAACTCTTCTGAATATTTGGGGTTGAACAAAGAAAAATTGACAAGAGCTGGATTTGAACCAACGACCTCCGGATTTAAGTGCCGGCGCTCTACCAACTGAGCTTTCTAACCCTATGTTGGCAGTCTTCCTATTTTGTCAATATTTTTGTTCGGGGGTGCCAGTCAGAAGTCATACAACCGTGAACTGTCATGTAGCCAGGGATCACACCCAAATTTACAATACAACCTGGGAAGCGGCAGCCAGGGGATCACCTTAAGGGGATGCAACTTTTTATGTCAGATATCCAATAATAAACCCCCGAACAAAGATATTGACAAAATAGTGAGACCGCCAACATCGGGCTAGATAGCTCAGTTGGTAGAGCACTGGCATGTTAATCCGTTGGTTCAAATCCCGCTCTAGTCAATTTGTTTTAGTTCAACCCCAAATCATTTAAAATGTACCCAGTCAGTTGCTCTTGTGGTTTTTCTTAATGTTGTAAAAATAAAACTTAATTCAGCCTCCTTAAAGCTGTGAAGTTTTTATAAATTACCAAGCAATAAATTTAATTAAGTGTCAGATCTAGACCACCTGAACAGTATCCAGTGGATAAGAATCTCAAGGTCTGTGGTTTTGTTGTCTGGTAAACAAACTTCCCGGTCTTGTTACAATACTTTATTCTTAAACTTATTCGCGATATAATTGGACTGCTTGGGGATATCTTGAGGGTTGGAAAATCAACTGTGGTCTATCCGCAAGTTATCCTGGAATAGTTTTGAGAAGGTGTCTAGAAACTCCATACCAAAGTTGAATGGCCTTTTTGTATTGGTAATTATTAGTTCATTCCTGAATTTCCATTTTGTTAAATCAAAACGTTGTGGATTCATACCTGTTGGCAAAAAAATTCCTGTGTGAATTGACATACCTATTTTATTGTTGACATCCAATGACGAAACATTTCAAATTTCGTTCTGAAAGAATATCAACGAAATTGAAATTTTACATTTTTTGAACGTGAGGTCAGACACTTGTAACTTTTTCCCGACCTTCATAAGTACTCCGTCTTTCGGAAAGTGAGTACATCAAGAAACTGAATTTGGCCTCAGAGCCCCTCTTTCAAGCCCTTCCCATACTTACGACAAATTTCACAAAACATTTCAGGGAAAATTCTGTTTTAGCTTTTCACAGTTGAGTTGCTAACCCTTAAGAAATTCATGAGAAGAAGCTTTTTTTCCTGAGATATGATATTTTACCCAAATTATGTTGGTTTTTCCTTCTTTTTTTCGCAGTTTTGAGTGTGCTGTGACGTTAATCAATGGAGGGAAAATTCCTGTTGAATCACTCTCGTTAAAGCTGACTACAGATTCAGGTAAGCGTCTATTATTTATCAATAAAAAAAATTCTTCACTAACACCTCTAATGTATGTTAATTATCAGTTACTAAGCCATGGCCAACCCTGAATAATTTACATAACATTACAATAATTTACATCTCATTAAAAAGAATTCCGTGCCCACACGCGGTGGTGTTTTTCTGAATTCTTTGAAGCTTCTTGAGTAATCGTTTTCTCTATTGAAATAAGGTTGCCACAATGAAACCCTGACTTTCCAAAGGAAAAGCAACAAAGGTTTTAATAATTAGTTCCGTGATTTGATGTTGTCGTGTGAGAAAATTGAGTAGTCACTCACTGTGATTCACAAATATTCAGCCGTAAGCCACGGCCGAATATCTGCCATGGTACGCTGGAATCTCAGAACAGTCAGACTTACCTCCCATTGAGCCGAATATAATGACAAACAATGGGGGCAGCCTGACCATTCTTGTATGCCACATTTTGTACAACAGCAGGACAAAAGTCTGGAATCGGGGGTTTACACAATGACCCCAGGAAAGAAATTTTACAAGGCATGTTTTCCAGAACCTGTTTTCACTCTTGTACGAGTGAACTGAAGCGTATTATGGTTAGTGCCTACCTGTGCATACTACACACTGGAAAGTCTGGGTGGATAAAAACGTCAGCCGTCCGACTGCCAGCAAAAAAATTAGGACAATTTGAAGATGTTCAGGCCTTAAAGGTATCGTACACGTTCGGTAATTACTCAAAATATATATTAGCACAAAAACTGACTTGGTAACGAGCACCAGAGAGCTGTTGATAGTATAAAACATTGTGAGAAACGACTCCCTCTGAAGTAACATAGTTTTTGAGAAAGAGGTAATTTCTCACCAAAATAATAAAAAGTTCTCGCAAGAAGTTTTTATTCCTATCTGAAAGCACACAGTTTGTACAACAAGGGTGTTTTTTCTTTCATCATTTTCTTGCAACTTCGATGACCAATTGAGCCAAAATTTTCACAGGTTTGTTATTTTATGCATATGTTGGGATACACCAAATGAGAACATCGAACTTTGACAATTACCAAACGTGTACGATGCCTTTAAAAAGAGTTCGCCGCAAGTCTGTCCCAAAATAAACACGTCATCCGAAATGAAGTGGTTAGTACCCTTTGTGGATAACCTTTCCTGCAACTCAAACTGGAATAGTTTTGAGAAGGTGCCTACTTGCATTAATAAATGTGCACCTGTCGATGAACCTGTTTGCCTTCCATTCTTGACAGGTGTGTTAACAGATAAAATGTTCAGTTGGAGTGAGGAGAACATCCAGACCCAGCTCCCTCTACAGCCAGGAAGTCAGATGATGTTCACTCTCTACATTAAGGCAACTGGGAGCTTCATCAACAAACAGAAAAACAACAACCTCAACAGTGAGTCAATGTTACACTCCCAAGCATTTCTTGATCCTTCGGGGGATTAGGTTTAGTGGCTTAGTGGTAGCTTGCCCTGTCTTTCACACCTCTGTGGACTCTGGTTCGAATAATACCTCGGACTGGAGCCTCACATTTGGGTCACAAGGGTTTTTCTCTATTTGGGGTTTTCCCTTCATATCTAAAACTGAAAATGTCTTCATCGTCTTCTGTACACAGGCCTACAGTTTACAATGCTACAAGTATGTAGTTGCTTTTTCCAGTTTCATTTCCGGAAAGATTAAAGGAAGAGACAAACGGGGCGTGTCATGGCCGAGCGGTCTGGTTCATCGGACCCAAGCTCTGGTGTTGTCAGCAGCAGAGTGTCGGTTCGAATCTCGGTCATGACACTTGTGCCCTTTAAGCAAGGCACTTTAAAACCATAATTGCTTCGTAAAAAGTTGGGAAGGTAGTGCATTCTGCTCTACCAACCAGGCTCCTAGTGGATGATACCCATGCCTACATCCTTTACAGACTGTGAAGGGGGTAACCCTGTTTCAGCCCCAGGAGTACATGTAGGTGGTAACGTGCCCCTGGAGGTAGTTGAGTTAGGTCGATAGCCCAAATCAGTTAAGTGTAGCCCTCACCTTGAAGTGGCCGTCCGACCCTGTGACGTTAGGCGATATCTCATTAAACATAAATAAATAAACAAAAACTTTGAAAACTCTCCTACTATCTGACCATCCAATATCATCCAATCTGGTTGTGTATGATAGATATGCTGTGCCACCCTGCAGTATGATATCAAGTGGTGAATGCATTTTTACACACAAGTGTGCCACCATACAAAACCCATGCAGTTGAATGGTTTTGAATGGTTGTTATGGAAAATGTTTTTGAGAAATGGAGGACTTATGAAGTGAATATGAGATCGTAGCAATGCTTTATGGATAAGACACAGTTTCTACCAAGATAATTTTTAACTATTAACCCTCCTACTCTTGGTTACATTTCCATTATAACTCAATATTCATTGCTTTGTAACGGACATTCCAGTTACACCCACCCCAAGCAGAAAACAATACTTTCTTGGCCGACATCCATAACTCGGTATTCTTATTTTGCAACAGACATTCCAGTCACACCCACCCCGTCCAAAAAACAATACGTTTTTGGCCAATATCCATAACTCAGTATTCTTATTTTGCAACAGACATTCCAGTCACACCCACCCCAAGTAGAACGATGGATTACAGTACTCCCAAAAGTACACCCAAACGGTCAGCGTCCTCTTCCTTCCTGGAGACATGTAAAACAGACAGTGGGGAGACGGTGGAACCAGACAGTTTACAAAGGGTAAGTTAGGACCCCTTGTCCTTGTGCATCGTATCAAGATCATCAAGATCATCGTTTATATTATTAATTTAATACTTAAAATGTGTGTGCCCGATTTTAAGTTTTTAGCTGAAGGATTTACCCCCATTTTCTTCTTTGGATTGTTGATTTTACTGTGCACAATAATATTTGTTGATTTCGTTATTTATATGCTCTCTTCAACTTCAACTGTAACTTTTCAACTTCGTATTGTATTCTTTTACTTTACTAACGTGATAAATATGTTTTAATTGTATGAATTTATAAAAATGCTATAAAATAACTACAAGTGATTTCTTGTTCTAATCATGGTTTTCATATTTAGTTTCTATTGTATCCCAGCATACCGAGGCCCAAAGTGTTAATTTTGTTTACTATTTTCCCTGAGGCAAAGCCAAGGGAAAAATCTAATGCTCCATGGATCACCGAGGGAGTCGTAGTTTTATCCATAGCACGAGTACAAGCAGTCAATATTTGTTTTGTAACACCCCGATTATACATTATGTCTAGACCTCTAGTTACCAAGAAGCTGCCATTGTTACGTGTACATGTACATTGGTTGCTACCGGTATCTAGTACATTGATTGCTATGGGTAAAGTATATTGGTTGCTACGGGTATAGTGCGTTGCACTGGCTGCTCTCTAGTAAAAAATAAGACATATCATGTGACAAACTCTAGACCAATCACAAGGCAGAACCCTCTCACTACCTTAAATAAAGTGCTATCAGTAGAACACTTAAAGACCTTGCTAAAAACTTTCTTGTTTCATAATGTGAATTTTCTTGTAATGTGTATTTTCCTGATGAGTGTGCTATTGTACTGCTACATGTATATGAATACAGTACTTAATACTTTCATTTGTGTTGGTTTGATAGGTTAGGCCTGTTTACATGTAGTATTTTTATTAGGAATCTGTATTGAGCTCAAATACGTTTTTCTCATACTCTCTCCTTCATTTTTCGTGCGCGTTGTGACTTAAAGGTAGGGTCATAGATTGGTTTTTGTCAATGTAATGCTGATATACAAGCAAAATTATCATGAAAAGATACAATGAAAGTCACCTGTAAAAGTTTCAGCTGAATACAGTGTCTACTTGTTGAGAAAACGGCAAAAAACCGCCGTGGTATTTTCATCGAGAACGTCAAATCCATCCACGTTTAGCGAGGTGACAGCCGGTAGCAACCGCATCTCTGGCCGCAGCATTCACGAACGGACACCACGTAAATTTGAATTTTCAGTCAACCCTCAGAAACCTTAGAAATGATTCGCACATTCAAATGTTTTGTAGTGAAAAATTATTAAAACCATATTACTTCGAAGGGAATTCTTTAAAAAAATTGTTTATACTCTCAACAGCTGCAGTGGTTCTTAACAAGTAATTTTTAGTAATGAGAGAATTTACCAATTTATGACCCTACCTGTAAATATACTATTGCGCAATATTATTATTGTGAGAATAAATGTCAAGATGATTTGATAAATAATTGTTCTGGATTTGTACAGACGATTGAAGCCACGTTGAAGTTGTCGTACTCCGGTGGTCCAGGCATGGAGGAGGACTACCACAGAGAAGCCACTATCTTGCTACGGATTGTCATTAAACCATCCATTATATTCACCCAGTGGAGTGCTATCCCTGCCACTGAGTAAGCATGTACTAATAACACACCTCTTGCTAGTTCTGTATTCTGGTTAGGCTGAAACACGGTCATGTGGGGTTAACTGATAATAGTCTTGTGCCAGAGCCGTATATTGAGAGAGTTGTGACAACTTGCGATTAGAAGCCATTTTGTGTCCCAAAAAACACATTGGCAAATACAGGGTGCCAGACTAGTCTGCCTGTTGGGACCGAAAATGGTGTCAAGCAACCACGTGACCAAAGAAAACTGATCCCTCTATGTCGCAACTCTCTCATTACACAGCTCTGGCTAGTGCATGAGAATTGCGCCACCTTGAACTAGACTCGCGTCAAGACATGGCGCCCACATAGTTTGCGGGAAATAGTTTCCAATCTGGGCAATATACTTAACATTTTGGACTAGTTACAGTGCCCTCTCATGATTTGAAACAGTGAACAGCAACTAAAAAGCTGAATCTGGGGGAAAGCGTTCCTTTAGTTGTTGAATTGCTTATGATTTTAAATGTGAATTGTTTTTAAATTGTTTAAACAGATTAGTTATAAAACCTTGACAATATTCTTTTCTTATTTCATATTTTGGACCGAGGTGACGGGAAATAGGTCCCTCTTTTGGTCACTCAACATGGTTGGGACCAACTTGGTCCTGGAAGTTCTAATACACTAAAGACTTCCACAGTCTATACCATGTAATAATAATAATAATGGGTTCTTATATAGCTCTTTATCACACCTCTAGGGGCCTATCGAAGCGCTCAGTATGTTTTCCTGCAAGGTATGCGGAGCTAGGTTTTGAAGTATGAGACCTATTCCTATACATAGCACCATGTACATGTGTAATGGTTTACAAGGTACTGTGGCGCAATTTGCAGCCAATCAAACCAGGAACACCGGGGCGAACCCCTTCTCTTTATGATAAGTGCACTGGGTTCTTTTACGTGCATTACACAACACACAGGACCTACGGCTTTACGTCCCACCCAAAGGACACAGCAATAATGGTTAAGTGTCTTGCTTAAAGGACACAAGTGTCATGACCGAGACTCGAACCCACACTCTGCTGATCAGAAACACCAGAGCTTGAGTCCGGTGTTCTTATCCGCTCGGCCACAACACCATGTGGAGATTTTATTTAAATATATTGAAAAACCAGATTCTGACAATCTTCTTGTGTTGTTTTTTTTCAACCAGTCCCAAGGAATTCCACCTGGTGCTTGATACGTTGAATGCAATGAGTCAGGAATTAGCTGTGCAATACGGAGACGAGACCTCGTTAATACTCGGCAGTCAACAGAGTAAACGGTAAATAGTAAAGTCTGAAAGCTTATTGTTTAGGAAGTTCATACTACTTTATATTTTCCTCTGCATTGTGTATTTACACCTTCATTCTCTCTGTATATATTGTTCACTTTCTTGTGTTTGGATTTGGAAATAAAGTTCAGTTAATACTAATAAAAGTGACTCTGGCATTGGCTTATACAGGATTGGTAAGGATAAAATAAAATCATTCTTTAATTTAGTTTGAAAGCTTACTGATTATGTAGTTCATACTATAAACAATTTTTTCTGTGAAATATATCCGTCTGAAATCAAGTCATATTTGAAAAACTGTTACTGAAAACCTACAAAAATGCAACAGTTGGTTTCGTTTGTTTAAAACCAAAATTAAGGACAAGGTGTTCACATGCTGAAAATTGTGCATGATTAAGCCCAAACTTTCACCGGTTTGTTATTGCATGTTCATGTATATGGTTGCTCACACAAAACATGAACACTGTCTGCGACTATTTTGTCAGATCTACCAATCCTGTATAATACCTTTAAGCACTTGCCGTTTTCCCCCTCTCCATTTGAAATCTTGATTTTTTTGCTTAAAAATTACCAGAATATTTTATACACTTTTCATGTAGTATAATTTTTTTTGTAGATTAAGAGCTTGTTTGAAAAAAGCAAAGTCAACCTACAGTTTCGTTGCCAGAAGTAGGCCCCTCTATAAAAAATGGTGCACCCCCCTGTACCCTACCTAAAAGAGTGCATTATTTATGCCACTGTTTGGCACTCTTTTAAAAAACTTATTCAACAACCAAATCATTACTTTTTGTATACATTTATTTTTTTTCCTAAGTTGAAAGTTCTCTCTCCCCCTTCCATGTTCGTATTAGAGATTAGGAGTTTTAAAGGAAACAATTGCATTTTTCTTCAGTTTTTCCTAAAACTAGAATTCGTTTTTCCAAAGATCTTAAAAACATCACCCCTTGACTCCAATATGCCATTGTTTCGACTCCAATTCTTCAGGTTAGCAGTGAAGGTGAACCGTTTCGTTGTCACCCCGCCTCGGCCGTCCACGCAGAGAGGTTCTACAGACAGCGACGTGCAAGGCATTAACGGCGACAGGAGCAATCCGACGTGGAGGAACGGCGAGGTCCACTCGTCACACAGCAGCGATCTCCTCAGCGTGGGGCTGCAGCCTGTCGGTGGCAGGAGTCAGGAGATCCTGTATGCAGAGCAGCTGGCCACCATGGTGGACATCAGATGGACTTGCATATCCTTTTGAACCCGGGTTTTTCCTCAAAATTATAGCCAGCAACCCTAGTCAACCATGGGCTCACTCGGGTTGGCAAACTGCAGTTTCAAGTCTGAGTGCCCTTAAGCAATACAGATCCTTATATGGGCTCGATTTCATAGAGCTGCTTAAGCACAAAAAGTAGCTCAGCACAACAAAATTATGCTTACCAGAATAAGGTTACCAGCCAAAATACCATGTCACATGTTCAATTTGTGACTGGTATCCTGCTAATTTCTGCTAAGTAATAAATTGGTAGCAGCTCTATGAAATTGGGCACAGCTCTAATCATAAAAATGGCCTTGCTATGGCAATGTTGGGCTGCCTGAATGAACCATGGTTATTAGTAGCAATGGACAACATTTGTATAAGTTATTAGAGATTGAAGAAGATTTAACCCTTTCATTACCATAGGCGATATTAGTCGACTGCACTCATACCCCCTCTTCCTTACCATTGGCGACTTTAGTTGACCAAGCTTACACACAAAAAAGCACTCAAGCCTGAGCACAAAGTTCATTTGTAATAAAACTGTAGTTTTGTCCATGTTCACTCTCCATACCCAAGCTTACCATCATTAGAAAGGGAAAGATCGGATCTTTCCAATGATGGTAAAACAAAAATAAGGTTGCTATTTTGCGATCTCTTCAAATAAGAGGTTGAAAGATCTGAAATGCGCAACACCTACGGAGCGCCATATAGTTGTGTACAAAAAAGTGTTTCAGATTACATATCACACTCAGAAAGAAAGACAAAGAACTTTGAGAGTTATTGACCGATCTCAATGATTTTTTGATTATATGAAAGGGAATTCAATAAGTAAGAACTGTTTTATTACTTATTTTGCTGTAAAACAGTATCTTATAGCAGGACCCCACAAACCCGATCTGTAAGGTGTGTGTGCATGCAATCATTGACCATAACTGAGGAAGGACTAGGCATATCTACTCCAAACTTGGTGTGTGAATTGGTCTTGGGATCCCCCAGAAGCCTAATGCAGACCTGCCAACCTGTTCGCATTTTGCGTACCATGCACGCATTTTCACATCTGAGTACGGCGGAACGAGATTTATGCAGAAAATACGCAAAAGACGCAAAATCTAAATCGCAGTGTTTTTAAACTGCAGCACGAACGGACAATTTTGTTCTCAATTTCTTCAACTGTCATTTGTTTGACCCCAAGTGCAAAAACAACCGAACAAAGACACCCTGCATCTGAGTGATCATTATGAGCTTCGATAAAAAAAGCGGTTGTGCTAAGAACTATATTTTAAATTCTTACTCCCGCTGGAATACTAATAAACCAATGCGTAACAAAGGGGGTGGGAATGGTGCAGTCCAGTTTCGGTCAATCTGGTACAGTACATTGTATAGCCGTATGCATGGATGTACGTGCACACAACGCACGTGTCCAGCATCGCCGTGTGATTATACTTGAGTGTACAACATGGACGCCGGTCGAAGTGTCAGATTAATACATCATTTCTGTTAGTTTTACTTTTATTAGGGGAGAATAATGGGAGTTTCATGGCCTGTGATCTTTGTATAAGAAAAACAAATGATGAATTGAGGTGGAACTGGACAATTCTACGATAGGCTTTCGTTTGTCCGTTAAATGGGCAACCAAAGATGTAACCTTTCACATTATAATATTAATGTCAAGTTATTTGCATGCCGAGTAAGTTACTAATAATTTAGGAACATTGTGCAACAGTGCTTTTCATGGAAATTAATATATGTTAATATTGGAATAAAAATCAGTCAAAATGGGCTCACCGCCCGTAGGGAAACCCCTGGCCAATTTATATGGGGCTTTTTTTAAATTTTCATTCTGGTTGTGAAGCCAAGGACTCTCAGAAAAGCGAACTTAATCACTGTACTAGCCAAGAACCCAAATAGAGAGAAGACAAGGAAGGAAGTTTCAGTTTTAGATGTGGGAGGAAAACCCCAGAGAATTATTCCAGGGAAAACCCACGCAGTCAGGTAGGGACTGAAAACCCAATCTAGGTAGTGCCCCCGGCGTGATTCGAACCGGGGTCCTAGAAGTGGAAGGCAAGGAAAGATACCACTATGCCAACCCGGCTTTGGGGTTGTTAGGGTTGAAGACAGTCCACTACCAAGCTGAAACAAAAAAAGCTTCCCTTAACTTTCCACACCCAGCATTAAAGAAGTCAGGCATGGCAATGTTGGACCATCTGGAGCTGACGTCAGCGATGTTGGATCACATAAAGATCTGCCCCATCCAATGGGAGGTGCAGCTGAATGAAAGATCCATGCACAATGACGGTCCGGCCACATTACCTGTGGGCGAGCCCCTCTGCATTCAGGTAGCAGTCACCAATCTCATGGGTGAGTTTTAGGCCAAGTACTGTACCTCTTGGTCTCAATTCAAGACCTGGGCCCAATTTCATAGAGCTTCTTATTACAGAAAATACCATTGCCTGCCAAATACCAAATACCATTACCATTAATCATTGCCTGCTGAGCAGAAATGAGCAGGATACCACTCACAATTTGTACTTGTGACATGGTAGTTTGGCTGGTTACCTTATTCTGGTAAGCATAATTTTGTTGTGCTTAGCTACTTTTTGTGCTTAAGCAGCTCTATGAAATTTGGCCCCATAGAGCTGCTTACGCAGAAAAAGTAGCTGGAAGCTACATTGTGAGGTAACCAACCAAAATATCATACCGCCTTTATAGCCTGTGAATGGGTTCCTGCTAATTGTGGCTCAGTGGAAAATTGTCGAGCAGAATGTTTTGCTTAAAGGCAAAGTACACCTTTGGTTTAGGAACCGTTCGATTGTTTTAATCCTACACAATTAAATTAACCTGTGAAAATTTCATTTCTAAAGGTGATCGCGTTTTAGAGATTTCGCCGAAAACCAGGAGCAGTTATTATGTCCAAGCAGGAAGAATGATCCGCAATTGGAATACACAATCTAAAAAACGTTTCTCAGATTGAAATTTGTTTGAATCTCTTTCCCTAAGTTGTTTTTCTAAATGTTATACATTATCAACAGCTGCAGTGCTTCTCACAAAGTTATTTTTGGAGTAATTACCAAAGTATACCCAGCTCTATAGAATTGGACCCGGGTCTAAATTTTCATAAAGCTGTTAAGCACAAACTTGAACACTGCTTAAAAAAAGAAGAATCTTGCTAACCAGAAATAGGTTACCAGCCAAACACCATGTAATGTATATTTGCGTGTGACTGGCTCCCTGCTCATGTTTTGCTCAGCAGAAATATTTTGCGAAGCACCAATTTCTGCTTAACAGCGTTTTGAAATTGGGTCTCTGTTTCGTTTCATAAAGCACTAAGATTTATCTTAACTGTGTATCAATCTTAATTGCTGAGCGAAGTGTGACGTCACAATACAAGTCACTATGGTGACATTGACAACTCATCTTAAGATGAATCTTTGTGTTTTGTGAGGGCCCATTTTCATGGAGCTGCTTAAAGGTATC
This sequence comes from Plazaster borealis, assembly GCA_021014325.1. NCBI lineage: Eukaryota > Metazoa > Echinodermata > Asteroidea > Forcipulatida > Labidiasteridae > Plazaster > Plazaster borealis. Next base: position 13,443,036 of record CM037455.1, on the reverse strand, counting down.
GTACACGTTTGGTAATTACTCAAAACAAATATTAGCATAAAAACTTACTTGGTAACAAGCAACGGAGAGCTGTTGATAGTATAAAACATTGTAGGAAACGACTCCCTCTGAAGTAACGTAGTTTTTGAGAAAGAGGTAATTTCTCACTAAAAAAATAAAAACTTCTTGCAAGAAGTTTTTATTCCTATCTGAAAGCACACAAATTTGTACAACAAGGGTGTTTTTTCTTTCATCATTTTCTTGCAACTTAGATGACCAATAAAGCCCAAATTTTCACAGGCTTGTTATTTTATGCATATTGGGATACACCAATTGAGAACACTGGTCTTTGACAATTACCAAACGTGTTCAGTGCCTTTAAGCAAAATATTTGGTTTAACAATTTTCTGCTATTAAGCTGCATTAAGCAGGAAACCAGTCACAGATGGTACATGTGAAATGTTTGGGTTTATGTTTGCTGGTAACCTTATTCTAATCTTTATTGAATTAATATTTTATTTTTCATTGACATTTGTGTATTAAAGTGTACATGTATTGTGTGAATGATGTCATTCCCCAGGATCCTTGGAAGTGGTTTCGTGCACCTGCTCTCTTGGTTGCAGTTTTTTTACGTGCTTTTTTTAGTTTACAGGGGCACCTGTTCATGTGTCTTTTAATCATCATTTTTAATGGTTGCAGCTGGTCTGTTTTGTATTGTTATTTAAATAGTATCTATCTGTGTATTTATTGTAGAATCTTATATGTAGGATATTTTATAGCATAGTAATGTATGGGAGTAGGCCTATTTATTATCTTTTCTTCATGTTTTAGATTGTGCTTCTTTTGTTAAGCACATTGAGGAATCTGTGATTCATAATGCGCTTTATAAATGCTGTTTATTATTAAGCAAAATTGTTTTGTGCTTAGCTACTTTGTGTGCTTAAGCAGGTAGAAGAAATTGGGCCTTGACACAAAGAACTGTCTATTGATTTGGGAATCGTTCAGGAGACTTTTTACAATGATTGTTTAATGTTCCTTTTTTTCTTCTTTCCCTCCCCTTTTTATTTTAAAGATGAAACTCTAGGTAGAATACAGTTGTTAGTAGAGCCGTACATCGACCATCAAAATGGAAACCGCGACATCAACCCCATGGATAAAGTGGTCTGTTCCGGTAGCTGCAGTATTAACAGTGACAAGGTACGTTCCATTCCCATCTCGTAGGTGATGCTGCCTTAGAATTTCTTTGACTTTGTCAAATCTTGATATGAATCGATGAATGTGCAGAAATCCTAGTCACATTTTGTCCTTCATTTTGTTTGATTTGTAAATAAAGAATAACTGCATTGAATTTTTGTATATTGTTGTTTTTAAAACAAAGGATTATGTTAGATTTGGAAAAGAAAAAACTAAATCAGGTTCCATTTTCATAAAATATGTTTAAGTAAAAAAAGAAATGCTAAGCAACATGATAGCTGGCACCATTTACAATAATGTGAATGACATGTCATGTCAGCTTGTAGTCTGTTTCTGCTAAGCTAGATTTATCTGTGCTCAGCAAGTTTTTGTGGTCAACAGCTCCGATAAACAGGAACCAGTTGAACAGGAGGAATCCTTTGCAGTCATTAATTGTTGTGATCACAACCAGTTTAATGGTCAAATGAAGCTTCATACACACACTCAAAAACAAATTAGCATATTTTTTTAATTTCTTATTCACATCTGAAAGGGAAGAAAATATGAGCATTATAGGGGTTGTAGGTTGCACACTTTTTAGTAGCCCACAGGGCAAGTTGAGAAGTGGTGTTTACTAGCCCGTAGCAGTTTTTACTTGATAATGTATGCCGGGCTAGTGTTAATGGTGAGCCAGGCTGTCACCGGGCTGTTTGGCTATGTTTCAACAGGGAACTTGTGGATTCCGATAATTTGTGGCCCAAAATGGTGGAGTAAATAACTTTTTTTTGCAAACCTACTCAACCGTTAATGGCCAATACTATTTTTGTTATGTATTGGTGAATGTGCGTTATATATGCATAATTTTTTTTTTGTGAACATAAAAAGGAATAAGCTGATTATGTGGTGTGATATATATCAAGAAATGTTAGTGGCCTCATGTTTCCACCATAGTAGAGTCTTTCTCAAAGGCTACAAGAGAGAGAAAGACTCTCTGCTCGGGTTGTATAACAGCATGCCATTACCACTTTTTGCAAAAATATTTTCATAATAACAATAGTTTTAATACATATTATTTGTTATTACCCATACACCAATGTGTGTAAAGCACTGTATACTCGGTACTTTCGCGAGTCCTGTAAAACAAAATCCACAGTCATATTACTCGGATGGGATTCAAACCCATAACCTCTGCCATTCTAGAGCAGATGCCTTACCACTAGACCACCATGATTGCCCTGTAGCTACTAGAGGCAGTTCAAATCCTATATTTTAGCAGCAGGTACCGCAGCAATTTGATAGTTTAAATACAGTGTAAATTTACCAAACACATGACTATAGACTCTTCTTAATGTAGATTACATCACTATTTCATAGCTACAATGTAGTCGTGCTGGAGTGTTTCCATGTGCACGTCACACACATACAGACGTTTGTCCACCTCGTACATCGAGGACTTCTCTTTGTTCTCCAATTGTTTGGACGTCATTTTTTAAGATACATCCCCCATGGTTTTGTATACGAAAGCAAAGCGAGGACGTCCTCGTTCTGTAAAAACAAAAAAAGTCCTCCATTTCAACGGGTAGACACCCCCATGTTACCAGAACTGTGCTACGAAATGCAGCGCTGAATAGCACTACACATACGTATCCTATGCATAGCACACCGACATGGAAGACTTCCTGCATTGCTTTAGCACAGCTGCCAACTCTCCCTGATTCTGCACTTAAGTTCCCTGAAAATAAACCAATCTTTCCTTGTTCTGATAAACATATTTGAAAATCTCCCTGATTATGGAAACTTTTTCCCTATTATATATTGAATGTAATTTCTAAATATCTCCCTGATTGTTCTACAAAATCTCCCTGATTGCAAGATGCAGATTTTGGCAGCCCTGCTATAGAAGCGTGATGTCAATGAGAGGGCCCGTTTGTAGAAACCAAAACTTCAGTATTTTTTACGATTCAGACAGTGAAATAATTTTGATATCTTTTCATTGCAGTTGGAAGCTGAGCAGTGTCTTCAGCACACGACTACATTTATCTTCCTCTACCCTGGCCTAGTCAAGTTCAACATCACCTGCACAGAAATGGAACCTCCCCAGCTGGATCAAGGTCCAGCTATTGGACCCATTGTCATCCAGGAGGATACCATTTTCACCAAGAGGGTAGGCCAGTCGTGGAAGTACCGTCCCGCCCTGGAGGTGATGATCACGTAATCTGAAATCTCTGGATGGAGTTTTTTAACCACTTCACGTCGGTATTCCAAAATATTTTCCATGCCTCTGCGTGGTTCAAGGTTTCAGAACTTTTTGGAGCTTCTGTAGAAATCATTTTCCTTTGAAAATATCGTTGTGACAATGAAACACTGACTGGACAAAGGAAAGACAACAAAGATTCTCATAAGAAGCACATGATAGGTGCATGCCTGTGCACGCTACACATTGGAATGTCCAGGTGAATATACTCGTAAAATGTCCTACTGACTGCAAAAGTTAGAGGGCGCTTCGAAGATGTTCTGTAAGCCAGTTTAGACAAATTTGGCATGTAAACACGTTCGATGTGAAGTGGTTAAAAAAGAAGAAAACAAAAATCAAACCACGTGAAAACAGCCAAAATATGAAATGTATAAAATTATGTGCTGATCCAACATACTTTAAAATATTCATCACGTCCATGTATTATTTGATTGAGTGTAAAAAACATTGAAATGTATGTATGTTGTAAAAACAAATAATTAAAAACAAAACAAATGATAAACGATTATACAAAATAAACAAGTTAATATTAATACTGATCAATTGAGTCTACCACTTTGGACATTTTTTGAAACTTTCATTCTTAAAGTCAGCGTATTTGACAGTTTTATCTCGGAATTGTAAAAAGTATTGCAAATGATATAAATTGTGTCATATTTATATTTACGACGTCAAAGGTCGAAGTTGTTATTATATTAAAGTACAGTCATTTCGGGGGTTCAAGTGGTTTTTAATTTCCTAAGAGGTTTTTTCATATTATATTAAATTATATTTGTGCATGCCCTGGGTATTAACAATTTTTCTTCTTCACCCCACCCACCCCCATCCCATTAAAAACAAACTGAACAATAATTTCATGAAATGTATTGTCGAAGCAAAAGTTTTGTTCCTTCAAATTTGACATCATGGCGTCATTACGACAGCAAATTTAAAGGGGGGACAAATTTCTGAATTCGAGGGTCTGTAAAATCTGTTTAGTAGAAAATTTTGCTTATTAAAGCACATGTATAACATTGGTAATTTTCAAAGAGCCAGTATGAATGACATGGTGCAAAATGTATGTTGGCGGTATGTCTTTTTTTTGCTAAAAGCCGTATCCGAATCGGCGGCTACACCTACGGCTACGACTGTTGCCAAGGGTGTTGTCAAGGACGTGCTATACTTCAACGCACGATGATGACGCTGCGATCCAGCCGTAGCCGTAGCTGTAGCCACCAATTCGGACACGGATAGATTTTGTCTTCACAATAGCAAGCTTGGGGTTAACAGCTTCAGAAGAATTTTGGAAACGCTTGTGAAATTCAGTGGGCCTCGTCTCCAGATCAAGAGAACAACACTCTTATCCAATATTTAGGACTTTTCATTTCTATTTCTGTTAAACAGAAGGAATTCTTTTGCCATCAATTAATGATGCCATGGTTGCTTGGAATACACCTTTGCATCTATTTTTGGGGGTCTTTTTTGTGTGTTTAGGAAAGCTTTGTACATGTACATCATTTGTAATTACATGTTCATCATTTTTAATATTTTCAAAGTGGCATCCCCTTTAAGGTGATCCCTCTGCTGCTGCTTCCCAGGTTGTATCGGAAACTTGGGTGTGATCCCTGGCTAAACGGCAGTTACAGGTTGAATGGCTTCTGACTGGCACCCTCAAACAAAAATATTGTCAAGATAGGAAGACATAGGGTTAGATAGCTCAGTTGGTGGAGTGCCGGCACGTTAATCTGGAGGTTGCAGGTTCAAATCCTGCTTAGTCATTCTGTGTTCAACCCAAAATCATTTGTAATTATAATGGTCAAACTAAAGGCTGCGGCTACAGCTTGATCATCATGTGAATATGTGTTGAAGCATGGGAGGCCTATAGCAACATCCTTAGCAACAGCCGTAACAATGTACTGTAAAGCGGGCACTTGTGACAAAGCAAGTTATTCAGACATTATTCAAATCTAACTCGCAAATGGCTTATTTATCATGCAATTGTCCAGAAAATAACGCACAAACTTTGTGTGCTGTAATTTGAATTTGTTTTTATGTGACCAGACAAATGTGCTGTTTTGTCGTTTTATTACATTTTTGTTTGCCTTTTAAAGGCAGGGTATACTTATTGATAATTGTCAAAGATTAGTATCTTCACTTGGTGTATCCCAACATATGCATGAAATAACTAACCTGTGAAAATTTGGGCTCAATTGGTCAATGAAGGTGCAAGAAAATAATAAAAGCAAAAACACCCTAATTGTAGAAGTGTGTGCTTTCAGATGCCCGAGACTGAAGCCTTTCTCAGATTAATTTTTGTGCGTGAAAAATTCTCTAAAACTATATTACTTCAAAGGGGGTCGTTTCTAACATGTTTTATAACATCAACAGCTCCCCAGTGCTCTTTACCAAGTAAGTTTTTATGGTCAGTAACTTGTGGAATAATTACCAAGTGAACACCTTGCCTTTAAAGTAATTTCTTTTATGGTGTACCTACAGAAATATGGTTTGTAATATTCAAGTCGAATTAGAAGATTTTGTTAAAAAGTTTTAATACGAACTGATAAAATTAAGCATGCAAGTCAGTCAAACGCCAAAAACTAAAGTTAATTTGCATGACTATTGCAAACTATTATTCATTTAATTCTATGTGTGTGCTAAAAATGCGCATTTCAAAAAGCATGCTGGGGAATTGGCTGGAGTTTGGGCAAATACTCTGAATCCTACAAGACAAAGATATTCATTTGGCAAGACTTTACAGTTAAAGGGAAGATATGCGTTTGGTAATCGCTCTTAAAATTAATGGCAAACAAAACCTGCTTGGTTAGAAGTACAGTAGCTTTTGATAGTATAAACCATTTTTAGAATCATTTCACTTCAAAGTAATGTGGTTATGGAAAAAGTAATGTGGTTATGGAAAAAAGATATCAGTTTTTATCCCCAAAATTTGAATCTGAGAAACATTACTGTCAGTAACGTTTCTCAGATTGTGCATTCCAATTACGGATTATTCTTCCTGCGTGGACGTAATCGCTCCGGCGATATCTCAAAAACGTGACCACCTTTTGAAATACAATTTGCACAGGTTAGTTTTATTGTATATCTACACTCAATTGGATTAAAACCATTGAATGGTTCCAAAAACCAAAGGTATACTTACCTTTTAACAACATTTCTTGAATGAAGACTATAACCTTGTCCGCATCATCAGTTAATAATTGATCATATAGTTTTTAAGTTTCTTTGACCAATTAGTTATCTGTAAATTGGCATCTTGCAAGGGATGCCAATTGATTATAAAGCCATGGCTATTTGTGATTGGGCAGCATCCCAATTGAACAAGTTTGGCTAAGAGAGATTAAAATAAAATTGGTCGATTTGGCACCCCCTGAGGTGGCGCCCAGGCACAAGCCCCCTCCCCCTTCCTTCCTTCCCCCCCCCCCCCTAGCTAGGCCACTGTCTGCAAGTGTAGAACGTTCCTGAGCTTTGCCCTTTCAAAGTGTGCGATTTTATTTCCTTAACACATTAAAGAAATGTACTAGGGAACATTATTGGGGTGAAAAACATACCTTTGCCAAGTATTTCTCCCAAATAAAATTCTAAATAGCATTTTTTTCTTTTTTTTTCTTGCAGCTTTCATTTGATACAAGGAAATGCTGCATTGTTGCATTCCTAGTTTCAGGGAAATGGGACAAAATTCCTGCTCTTGTTTTTGCTGTTTTGAATATGGCACTTATCAGCACAATTAAAACAAAATATACATAGAATTTATATTGAAGCAGATTCCATACTGTTTTGCTTGCTTGCTTGGTGAATATTATACAATGTATTTATATACAGTTTCAGTTATTTTTATTTGTTTACCTCTTGGATGATAAGCCAAATGTTTTATGAAATAGTGATTTTTCATGTTGTTTTCTGATGTTTTTAAAACCATTTTTGTTTTATACTAACATGACTACATTAGAATATTTTGATGAAATAGGGAGATCGCCAACATAGTGCTAGACAGCTCAGTTGGTAGAGCGCCGGCACGTTAATCCGGAGCTCGTTGGTTCAAATCCTGCTCTAGTAAATTTGTTCAATCCCAAATTATTTAAAAATTCCCCAGTCAGTTTCCCTTGTGGTTTATTACTAAGATATAAGAAAAAAGTTGCATCCCCTTACGGGGATCCCCTGGTTTTATCGTAAACTTGGATATGATCCCTGGCTACATGGCAGTCAAAGGTTGTATGGCTTCTGACTGGCACCCCGAACAAAGATATTGGCAAAATAGGTTGATTGCCAACATTGGACCAGATGGCTCAGTTGGTAGAGCGCCGGCACGTTAAGCCGGAGGTAATTTGTTCAAATCACGCTCAGTTTGTCTTTGTTCAACCCCAAATTATGACTAAATTAGTTCAGTGTTAGATTTGTAACGGTATACTCCAAATTACTGCAGCATGTTGCAGATACATGCAAGAAGGGGGTCTTAGCCTTTTTGAGATATGGTGGACACTATAGGAGTGCACTGTAGGATTTGGGTGTATACAGACAAATTTACCCAAATCAAACAGTGTTATAGTAATGTGTCCGCCATATCTCAAAATGGCTTATGGCATGTTCTTCAAACACCTGTTGCCGATAAAGATCGGCGTACATCAAGAACTATCAATACGTAACTTTCTCTTTTGTTTTCTCCTACCAAGCAAAGTTTGAACTCTCGATTGAGCAAATAAACTCAGTTATCAATAATTTCAGTTAAGCATTGAAACCCTGTAATGATCTAATATTGTTTGCTTTGTGGGAGCATTGAAAGGTCAGTGCAGATCCAAAAGTAAGTGCATAATATTTGAAAACATGACGACGAATTCAATCATTTCAAAGGTTTTTTCCCCAGGACAAGCTGAGAAATCCTTAAATAACCGATTGAAGAATAAACAATTTATGGGTTTATCCCCAAAAAGTACAATCGCAGTTAAAAGAGTGTTTTTGTTCCATGTAACGGTATCCCATTTTTTGTTTATGAGAGATCGCCTAACATCTCAAGTCCGGACAGCCACTTCAATGTGAGGGCTACAGCATGGGTATCGTCCACTAGGAGCCTGGCTGTAGAGCAGAATGCACTACCTTCCCAACTTTTTACGAAGCAATTTCAGTGCCTTGCTCAAGGGCACAAGTTTCATGACCGGGATTCGAACCCACACTCTGCTGCTGCCAACACCAGAGCTTTGGTCCAGCGAACTAGACCGCTCGGCCACAACAAGCCAATTTGTAGCTTTAGTCAATCTAGAGTTACTGCAAGCCATATGTTCACATCACTGACATAACTGCATTATTACCCGGGTCAGTCTCTAGGCTATGAGTGGCATTTTTCAGCATTGTTTTTTTCATTCAATACTTGATTGTAGTTATTCTCATGTATTCGGCCACTGAATGTTAGACTGAGAATCTTTTGTCTACTTGATTTGGTGCTTCTTTTGCTGGCTCAGACTCAAAATACAAACTGAGAACAATTATCAGGGGGGGTCACACACTCCCCCGGTCGAGCAGTCGCCATGCCCAAGTATCAGTCCCTGTCTTCCCCTCCCCTTGAACACTGCCTTGAAAAACAGAAGTGTACTCATAAAAGTGGAAGCGTTCAGTATACATTGCTTGACACACAACAGTGAATGGGTAAAACACAAATACTATTCAAAATCGTATAATCACCCCTTATGCAATTATTACCTACACCAGTTAAAAAAGAAATCTGAAAAGGTGTTTCTGGTTCACATACATGTAGCAGGCACCCTTGTTTACAGGTTTCCTCAGGCTTGCGAGCTACAGTGATTAAGTTCACTTATGAGGCATCCTTGGTTTCAATACCAGAAACAATTATCATGGGGGGGGTCACACACTCCACCAGGGTGTTGTGGCCGAGCGGTTAAGAGCATCGAATTCAAGTTCTGGTGGTAAAGTCATCAGGGTGTGGGTTCGAATCCTGGTCATGACATTTGTATCCTTGAGCAAGACACGTAACTATAATTGCTTCTCTTCACCCAGGGGTATAAATGGGTACCTGCGAGGGTAGAGGTTAATAATGTGTGTTTGAAAAAGCCTTCGGAGCGCCACGGCAGCCCAGGGCTGTATACTCCCCAGGGAGCTGAGAAAGGTTAAAGGAATGTTATTGGCCCAATGACCAGGGCACTAATGTAAAGTGCATTGATACGTTATTGTAAAACGCACTATATATGAACTTGTTATTATTATTATATAAATATATAATAAAAATAATAATAATAATGGAAGCAGCACAGTTGTAAATTATGTAACGTATATTATAGTTTTAATTTATTCAATTGTGGTAATGCAAGGCAACACTTCCATTTAAATCAAATTTAGTCACATACCGTGAATTAAACTGAAACGAACCAATTAAAAACCCATAGAAAGAAGCTTTGAAATTCATCAAGAAATCCATAAAATTAAACAAATAAGATCATTTGACATCTCTAGGCAAGCAGAAAGCTAAAAACATAATCTGGAGGGCAAGACGTACCCATAATAATTCTACTTGTGTACTCATTGACATTATTTGTGTACTATTTTAAGAGCAAGGAGTGAGTGGTGTTGGCATGGGGCGTCACACTCATTGTTATAATAATGTCACGTTCTATTTAAAGGGGCTGTGTCTTCATGATCAAAGCAGGCCGGTGGCTGTACATGGAATTATGAACTCTCACCCAGTTCCTGCACGCGGGCAAGTGCTCTTCATACATGTAGATATGGAGGGAAGGCGCTTGCGTGCAGTAACTGGGTGAGAGTTTATAATTCCATGTACAGCCACAGGCCTGCTTTGATCATGACGCCAAGCCCCTTTAAGTCAATGCAAATTTATACATATTGGGCGTTATATTCTTTTCAACTACATTGCATAATACTAATAATATGGGAAGTCTAATTTCTAAATCATAAAATAAGTCTTTATTACAGTCCATTTTCATTTAAATTCATTACCAACCACCCTGAGGAAAAATTCTAAATGGTAAGTGGTTTTATCTGGGCAGTACTGAATTCATCAAACTCGGGTTAAATCAGGGGGCCCAATTTCCTAAAGCTGCTTAAAAGTAGAGTCATAAATTGATTTTTTTCAACGTAATGCTGATTTACGGCAAAATTATAAAGAAAGATACAATGAAAGTCACATGTGAAAGTTTCAGCTGAAAACGGTGTCTACTTGCTGAGTGAAACGGCAACACACTGTAACAGTATTTCCACAAGAACGTCAAATCCATTCATGTTCAGGTGACGTCAGGTACCAACCGCATTCCTGGCAGCAGCATTTGCGAACAGACACCAACCCTCCGAATTAAAGAAACAATTCATGCATGAATCGTTTCATGGCACAGTCACCTTTAACATATCAACACTAACTAGAAACAATCTGATTTGTAACATTTTCGTTTTGAGGTCAGGTTGAATTTGTCACCACTTTTGTTCATTGATTCAATATTCTAGGACTTCATGCAAACTGTGTTAGTATTAAAATCAGGGAGCGATTTGGTCCAGCCTTTTGGCAAAGCAAAACAATTAGACTGAACATGTCAGACCTTGCACGTAAGCTTTTTGTAAAGTAGCCCACCGGGCTAGGAAGTTTTAGGAGCCCAGATTTTAAACATGCATTGTAAATAATGTATCTTTCTGATGTATTAATTGTAGTGATCACAACCAGTTTAAGAAATGCTTTGAAACTATTAAAGGGGTGACTTTTGTTAAAATTACACACAAACATACGCCACCTTTGGAGCCGGAAGTAACAAAATCTTTGGGCAGGCAGCAGATACGCACGCGTGTTGACACAATGACTTACTGATAGGACTAACTTTTACATAGAGACATGAGGGACACAGACAGGGACTCGGACAACAGGGGACTCGGACTCAGTGGGGAGGACTCCGTAGTGAACTCGGACAACAGGGACTCAGACTTGGTCTTGGACAACAGGGGACTCGGACTCAGTGGGGAGGACTCGGACTCAGTGGGGAGGACTCGGTCCCGAACTCGGACAACAGGGACTCAGACTTGGTCTCGGACAACAGGGGACTCGGACTCAGTGGGGAGGACTCCGTAGTGAACTCGGACAACAGGGACTCAGACTTGGTCTTGGACAACAGGGGACTCGGACTCAGTGGGGAGGACTCGGTCCGAACTCGGACAACAGGGACTCAGACTTGGTCTCGGACAACAGGGGACTCGGACTCAGTGGGGAGGACTCGGTCCGAACTCGGACAACAGGGACTCAGACTTGGTCTTGGACAACAGGGGACTCAGACTCAGTGGGGAGGACTCTGTCCGAACTCGGACAACAGGGACTCAGACTTGGTCTCGGACAACAGGGGACTCGGACTCAGTGGGGAGGACTCCGTAGTGAACTCGGACAACAGGGACTCAGACTTGGTCTCGGACAACAGGGGACTCGGACTCAGTGGGGAGGACTCGGTCCGAACTCGGACAACAGGGACTCAGACTTGGTCTCAGACAACAGGGGACTCGGACTCAGTGGGGAGGACTCGGTCCGAACTCGGACAACAGGGACTCAGACTTGGTCTCGGACAACAGGGGACTCGGACTCAGTGGGGAGGACTCGGTGTCAGTGTCTGACAAAAGGGGACTCGGACTCGGAAAACAGAGACTCGTACTCGGACAACAGGGACTCAGCTACAGCACTGGTGCACACTGAATATTAATACCGAGTTCAGCAAATGGTGTTTCTTGAGCAGCAACTGATACAATTTGAGTAACATTTTGCTACGCTATGCAATGGAAATCGCTCACTGATAACATAATATAACAGATAATAATAATTATTTCAACGGTGCAGAATAAATAACGAAATACATTTGATTCTCGCCCGCGCTTTCAATTGCAACAGAATTGATTTCAGGCGGGAATAAAAATTGCAAGAAATTCCACAACTTCAAACGTCAAAGACAAACTCAACTGTCTCTGCAAATATATTGAGCCTAAATTCATTAATACATAAATGTTTTTGTTATTAAATATGATAAAGTCTCTTCAAAAAGCAATATAGAAAATGGGCAGATGGTACAATGAGAATTATTACATTTGTTTCGATCAGTAGTTGTAATTAATAATTACAATTTCAATTGCAACAGAATTGATTTCAGGCGGGAATAAAGATTGCAAGAAATTCCACAACTTCAAACTAAAAGACAAACTCAACTGTCTCTGCAAATATATTGAGTGTAAATTCATTAATACATAAATGTTTTTGTTATTAAATGATAAAGTCTCTTCAAAAAGCAATATAGAAAATGGGCAGATGGTACAATGAGAATTATTACATTTGTTTCGATCAGTAGTTAATAATAATTTCATATTCGTCCATATGTTGACTCAATTCATGTGCACAGTCAAATTTAAGCCAAAACAGGCAATTTTTGGTTTTTCTAACACTATGAACCACATAACTGAAGAAGATGATCTATCATACATTGTAGCATTCAGCAGGGCTTGAAATTGACACTGGACCGCAGGCCTGAGGCCAGTGATTATAGCACTAGAAAAGTCCGGCGGTCTGGTGGTTTTTTTTCAAATGTTGACTTTCCAACTGACAAATATCTTTCAATTGTGTTGAATAATGAAGAATACTTACCCATAATACAAATGAAATCAATCTTCTCTTAGATCTTGTTCAAATAAAAAAACAGTTAAAAGCGTGAATTCTGGTCTTGAAAAAAAAAATCAAGTCCAGTAATCATTTTTTGCGCTACAAGCCTTGTGGTCTTGTGTCGATATTCCTCCCAAATTCGAGCCCACTTCAGGCAAGGTCGGGTCAAGGGTTAAAGGTCTTTTATCATCTACGTAGCTTCTTGATCATTTTCAGTGTCTTCATCATCATGGGTGCCACAATCTTTGTTGCTGTTGAGTAGAAAAAAATAAAATAAAAACAAAGATCAAAATTAATTACAATTGTTTTTAGAATTCAAATTATAGAATTGGTACAGGTTTGGTAAAACAGAAAGGAGAGAAACTTTGACTAATCTTAAGCAGAAAATTTGGTACACAGTAAGAACCATCAACTGTCGAGTTGAGATGGTTTCAGGAATGCTTAAAGGGGCTCTGTCATCATGATCAAAGCAGGCCTGTTGCTTTACATGGAATTATGAACTATCGCATAGTCACTGCACACACGCGCGCGCCCTCCATCCGGTTATTATATATGGAGAGTGTGCACGCTGTAACTGGGTGAGAGTTCATATTTCCAAGCACAGCCACAGACCTGCTTTGATCATTACCACATAGCCCCTTTAAGGCCCAATGATCAGGGTTAATACTATTGTTAGGCGTTTTGATACAATGTGCTTAAAGGCACTGAACACGTTTGGAAATTGTCAAAGACCAGTGTTCTCACTTGGTGTATCCCAATATATGCATAAAATAACAAGCCTGTGAAAATTTGGGCTCAATTGGTCATCGAAGTTGCAAGAAAATGATGAAAGAAAAAACACCCTTGTTGTACAAATTTGTTTGCTTTCAGATAGGAATAAAAACTTCTTGCAAGAAGTTTTTATTATTTTAGTGAGAAATTACCTCTTTCTCAAAAACTACGTTACTTCAGAGGGAGTCGTTTCCTACAATGTTTTGTACTATCAACAGCTCTTCGTTGCTTGTTACCAAGTAAGTTTTTATGCTAATATTTGTTTTGAGTCATTACCAAACGTGTACGATACCTTTAAAGCATCTAATATTGTCACGATTGTTCTTATTGATGATAGAGTAATACAATTATTGCTTTCCTACTTCTTTGCTGTCGTTGATGCTGAAAAGAAGAGACATCAGCCCCGCTGGAGTTGATCAGGACCCTGGACAGTTTGTTTGGTTGCACGGTGCTGTGGGTACGCTTCTCCGGCATGAAGGCTCCAGACGCCGTGCCGTGCCGGATCTGCTGTCGCATCACGCTCCGCGGGGGCTTCACCGGCCGATCGATGAACGCCATTTTTGTGAGACGGCCTTTGATAAAGAAAAAAGATTATTGTGATTATTGTGATTTTTTTTTAAATGGTGATTTCTGATCAGCAGAGTGTGGGTCCTAGTCCCTGTCTTGACAACTTGTGAACTTAAGCAAGACACTTAATCATTATTGCTTCGTCCTTCGGATGCGACGTAAAGCTGTAGGTCCAATGTGTTGTGTAACGCATTTGAAAGAACCCAGTGCACTTATCGTAAAGAGAAGCGGTTCACCCCTATGTTTGTTGGTATGGTTGGCTGCGGATTGCGCCACAGCACCTTATAAACCATTACTTTTTAAACATAGCTCCGCATATTGTACAAAAAACTAATGAGCGCTTTGAAACGCCCTCGGGTGTTAAAACGCGGTATAATAAGAACTAAGTATTATTAAAATGCTGATATTATTCTCAACTGTTAATAAGATAAGTGCTGACATATGAAAACCATGTAAACACTAGAATAAAAAAATTACAGTTTGTTTAAAGGCAGGGTGTACTTTTGGTAATTTCTCCACAAGTTAATGACCATAAAAACTTACTTGGTAAAGAGCACTGGAGAGCTGTTGATATTATAAAACATTTTTAGTAACGACCCCCTTTGAAGCAATGTAGTTTTTGAGAAAGAGGTAATTTTTCACGCACAAATCTGAATCTGAAAAGGGCTTCAGGTGTGAATTCTTTTTCAGGCATCTGAAAGCACACAGTTCAATGCAACAACGTTGTTTTTTTCTTTCATTATTTTCTTGCAACTTCGATGACCAGTTGAGCCCAAACTTTCACAGGTTAGTTATTTTATGCATATGTTGGGATACACCAAGCGAGGATACTGGTCTTTGACAATTACCAAAAGTATACCCTGCTTTTATGTTGATTTTAATGGACTTGCATATTATTAAATGGTTGATTGATTTCTGATTTACTGATGACCTGCCTACCTGGGTCCTTCTCTGCCATTTGTCTGGAGATATTGGCTGTGATGGACTTCAGTCTGGCCTCTCGCTCATCATGTTGCCTCTGTTCAGAGAGGGTAAGAAATGATTATAGTCAACCCTCCTACTGTTTGACCATTCAATATCATCCATGGTTGATTGAATGATAAACTATGCAAGCCTCCAATATGATATCATGTGGCGTATGCATCTACACCCTCCAAATGTGTGACTATTCAATATCATCTACTGTGGTTTTGAAAGATATATAAAATATGCTAGCCTGCAAATATGATATCATGTGGTGAATGCATCCAAACTGTACACAGTCAACCCTTGCACTGTCTGATCATTCAATATCGTCCACTGTGTTTGTAATGATAGATAAACTATGCCAGCCTGCAATATGATATCATGTGGTGAATGCATCTACACAGTTCACAGTTATCCCTCCTACAGTCTGACCATTCAATATCATCCACTGTGGTTTTGAATGACAGATAAACTATGCAAGCCGGAAATATGGTAATCACGTGGTGAATGCATCTACACAGTACATACATGTACACAGTTGCGCCACCATACACAACCCTTGCAGATGAATGGTTACAAATGGTTTGTCAACCCGCTGGAAAATGTTACAAAGAGCAGGTTAATGTGACCACAGTGAGCAACAAAACAGAACACAAACTGACTGGCCAAAAATCTCACCCAAAAATCAAATCTATAATGCACAGAAATCCTCTTACCATAACAAAAACCCATATATTGCTTAGCAGAATAAGATTACCAGCCAAAATGCCATGTAAAGTGCACTGCATGGTTGCGAGTGGTTCCCTGCTAGTCATTCCTTAGCAAGTCACACTTGCTAAGCAGAATTTTCTGCTTATGAAATTTGGTATCCTAGTCACTTACTACGTAGAGCTCCCTCCAGGATTCCATTTCACTGGGAAACTCTCCTTTGAAGTCACGCTGAGCATGCTTCTGCCAAAGCGCATCGCTGTCCTCAAGAAAATACTTTAAAACAAAATTAAAAATACACCAACTTTTAGTAACAATAGGATACAAATATACGTCCCATCCAAAGGACGAAGCAGTAATGGTTAAGTGTATAGCTTTAATGACACAAGAGTGTCAAGACCGGGACTCGAACCTACACTCTGCCGAACAGAGACACCAGAGATTGGGTCCAATGCTCTTGTCCACTCAATATGTGATTCAGTCATTGATGGGCAGCCAGTGTAATTCTTTTAGTATTGGAGTGATGGAGGCTGACCTGCTTGCCTGCACAACAAGACGGGCAGCAGAGTTCCGAGTCTTTCTGCAGCCTGCGGAGCAAATGTTTTAGGAAATCCGTAAAGAAGTGCTTTGCAGGAATCCAATCAAGAAGTCCCAAATGTCTGCATTACATGCAGTTGTTGGGTTGCTTGATGCATCATGAGCGTGGTTTGACTGCAGGACTTGCAATCACAAGGTTGTGGGTTTTAATCCGGGCAAGCTAACCACTGATTTCACAATGACTAGATTTTAAGTATTGTCGTCTAGTTATTGAATCACAATATATTGATGTATGCAATTCATAATCATAGACTTTAAACCAATGTTTGTATAAGAGATATTGGCTGTTGCCAGCTTGGTGTTTATATCCCCTTGTGGGAGCTTTCCCAAGTTCCCTTGTTGGGAAGACCACCTAAACAACAAACAAACAAATGCATGATGGCTTGAAGGTAACACGCATAACAAATAACGCCACGTACTTACCGGGTTACAATCCTCAAGGTGGAATAACTGCGCAGGGGTGCACCTTGCTAGGACAGGGTGCAGTATGTCAAAGGGCACCCCACCTACCTCATCCAGAGCTGATGAATTTAAAAAGATATATTTTGTTTTCCCGATGTTAAGTACATAATTGATAATTACCAAAGAAATATAAATAATTAGTCTCTCAATCTAAAAGATCACTGATTATAAGTACGGAAATATTTCTCGTTTGGTACAACACTGGTATGAACGTTAATTTGTAATCACCAAGCTTTCAGATAGAAACTAATAATAAATAATAATATGCATTGATTAGGAGCTTCTAAACATTGTATCAAAGCACCGTGCACTATTTCTGCGCCTGCTCATTGGGCCCTAAGCATTCCTGAAGCCATCTCAAACTGTCTGGAAATAAATAATGATAAGCACTTTGAGACGCCCGTAGATAAAGTGCTATATAAAAACTAGTTATTGATATTATTATTCTTATTAATTCCTTTTGAGTATGCACCACCGGCAGTCAATGGTCGCACAAATTTGGAATCGCTCACATCAACAGTCTCTACACGCAAAGGTACCTATTTACTCCTGGGTGGTTTGAAGAAAATTATAGCCAAGTGTCTTCCCCAATATCGGGGAAGTGTCATGAATGGGGTCTGAACCCACACTCTGATGACTCGCCAATCGGAACTGGAGTTCCATGCTCTAGACTACAACACGCTATGTACGTATCGGATGTAACACAGAGAGAGCAAAGTATGAAATAAAATTATCTGTGTGCTAAGGGCTAAAAATATGACTCACCGTCAATGTTGTCACATAATATGTCCATGCACATGTCATAGAGTTTTGGTACACCTACGGAAGAAATGCGAAATGTTAACACAAATTGTACGACAAATTTTGGTAGCCCCTAAAAAGTACTTTGACCCTGCTGAAAATGAAAAAACAAAAGAAGTTTCATGTCTTTGTTCAGCAGTTCTCTCTATTTTTAAACCCTTCTTGTCGGATGATGTGTTTACATGCCAATTTTTTCTTGACTGGCTCACGGTAAAATGTTTTCTAGCGCCCTCAATGTTTTGCAGTCACTCAGAGGGCTGACATGGGTATATACACCCGAACGTTCCATTATGTAAAGCGAAGAGGCATGCACCTACCCTGCTACACTTCTTTTCACCAGCACAAAGAGGGACAGAGGGTACTGGAAATAATGCATTTAAAGTCTCATTTTCCTTGTTACACGAATGTGGCATACAAGAATGGACAGGCTGCCACTATCTGTTTACCATTTTATTCAGCTTTTTTAATAGGAGGCAAGTCTGTGCCTTCTGAGATTCCAGCATACCATGGCAGATTATCGACCAACAATAAATCCTGATGCTTATTTTTAAGAGAACCTTTGTTCAAGTCAAGGTTTCATTGTGGCAACATTATTTTCAAAGGAAAATGATTATTCAAGAAGCTCCGAATAAAAAATACCGCACATGGGCAGGGTCATTTGGACTTGATTAAAGTAAATTTTTCAGACAACCCCTCCCTTCGAGAATCTCTCTCTATGGTAAGTAGCACCCCCCCCCCTCCACCAACGAGCTAATCAAACCCTCTCTCCCTCAAAACAAAAAAGAAGGAAAACATACAAAGACCTAACAAATGTTTTCAACACAATATAAGCAGACATTTTCAGTCTTACTTGTGAGTCGATTGACTCTGGCGCGTCCTGAGAAGACTTTGGTTTTTCCCTGCTTGGAACCGAGAAAGGCCCTCTCCTCTTCAGTTGTAAAAGCTGCAAAAAAATAAATGAAAATAAATATAAAAATCAAGGACATGTTTCATAAAAAGGAATTGGCCCAATTCACATAATTTCATCACCCACAATAAAACGTAATAAATGTAGTTCACCGGACCCAAGCTCTGGTGTTGTCAGCAGCAGAGTGTGGGTTCGAAACCCGGTCATGACACTAGTGCCCTTGAGCAAGGCACAGAACCATAATTGCTTCGTAAAAAGTTAGGAAGGGGGTAGTGCATTCTGCTCTACCAACCAGGCTCCTAGTGGATGATACCCATGCCTACATCATTACGGACTGTGAAGGGGGTAACCCTGTTTCAGCCCCAGGAGTAGGAGGCAATGTGCCCCTGGTGGCAGTTGATTTGGGTTGATAGGTCAAATCAGTTAAGTGTAGCCCTCACCTTGAAGTTGCCGTCCGGCCTTGTGATGTTAGACAATCCTCATAAATTATTGTTTTGTTTAAACTGTCCAGTGTGCATTAAGCCATTTGTGTGTTAGAATTTAATAAAGTCTGGTACGATGACTTGCTTTAGTCTTAGTTACTGTTTAAATTTTAATTCCTCGGACTATAGAGACAGTTGCTATTTCAAATGGTTCGGGGCAAGCTTTTGGATAGCAACCTCCAGATGAGCAAACCCTGGTACCATTGTGCCATACACGTTCATTCAAAATAGTGTATGGGTGTTTGCCATCTCTTATTGTTTTATAATGCGCAAAAGCTTACCCCAAATCATGTGACATAGCAACTGTCTCTATAGTTGAGGAATTCAAATTTAAGTGGCAACTTGTGACTTAGCAAGTCATTATACCAGACATTATTCAAATCTAACTCGCAAACGGCTTATTTCCTCAGTTGTCTCTGTGAAGGATCATGCTTGAAAAGGACACGTTTTTGTGTTGATTTGTAAGAGACCTTGTCAAAATTAGTCCAGGACAACCAGAGGATAAGTACCGTTAATTCACCTTGTTTGAAATTGGGTGTCTAAGAAAACATGGGAGAAGTTCACAGTGCCTCTGGTTACATTGTTTACAAACCGCAGAGACTTAAATCGCTATCTACTGGAAAACAGGCAGGGGGTCTCTACATTGTACATAATGTCTAAATAAAATAATCACACTACACATCTTAGTCAAATACAATGACCTCCAAACCTTCCAGATTGCTTCAAAACTACATGTTTGTTTATACTACAGTTATCAGCCAGTCAAACCAGCAGAGCGCTCAGCGGGGTGCACAGGGCGTATCTTTAGTGCATAGGAGAACTGTGTGCCTTTCAGGGAGTAAAACCATGTCTCCGTTAGAAATACAGTCCAACCGAAATCCAACCAAAAAGTGACATCGGAGAATTGTTATCCCAATACTTGTCCTGGATTAATTTTCACAAGAACCCTTATATGTGGTTCGTAGTGTTATAAAAACCAAAAAGTGCCTCTCAGGCTTCTATTGGATTAATTTTAACAAACCCCTATATAAAATACTTCAAACCTCTTTTCTTGAGAGGGGATGATCCAACCTCGGGTAGACGCATGGGTTTGTAGTCCGGCTGGATCTCTGGGAGGCTCATCGCTACCTCGACAGACTCTCGCCTCAACTGCGAAGGTAATCACATCATTTAATGCATTAGTTGCAATTATAGCGTGACGTGGCTGAACGGTTTAAGAACACCGGACTCACGCTCTGGTGTTTCTGATCAGCAGAGTGTGGGTTGGAGTTCCGTTCATGGCACTTGTGTCCTTGAGCAAGAAACTATACCATAATTGCTTTGTCCTTCTGATGGGACATTAACCTGTAGGTCCTGTTGAGGATTGGTAGTGCACATAAAAGAACCCAGAACACTTATCGTGGAAGAGTAGGGTTAACCCCGGCGTTTCTGGTTCATTGCAAACAGGTTTCCTCAGGCTTGCAAGCTACAGTGATTAGTTCACTTATGGGTTTCCTTGGTTTCATTACCTGAAATATATAATAATAATAGGCTATACACCAAGGCCCGATTTCATGGGTCCTGCTTACCGGGGAATTCTGCACTTACGCCGCTTAGGGCCAGTAGAATCATGCATTTTACAGGGGTCATAAGCGCAGAATTCTTTGGTAAGCAGTGCCACGAAATTGGAAACAGTACACAACATGCTCGGTAAACATTGAAGAAGCTTATTTTCATATTTATCACGTGGCAGCAATGCAAAGGTTTGCCTGCACTGGTAGACAAATGACATCACTTTCCTCTGATTTCAAACTGGTCGAAAGCCAGATTACAAGCTAAACTGACTGAATTCAACCCATGTTGTTTTAAAATTGTTACTATTCCTGTTGGATTTGTCTCACTATTGTAAATTACTGCTTTATTTTTTTACAACCTTTAACGGTTCCTAACAAGCATTTTTGTGTTGTTATATTTCTGTTAATTATATATAATATGTAGTGTAGGTCTCAGTGTTCTGTGTATTTTGTGCTTTTTATACTGTCAAAAGGCCACACGAATTTCCCCTGCTGGGGCAATAAAGTTTTATCTATCTATCTATCTATGTTGGTCAGTCACGACTCACCATGTAGGGTCTCATCTCTGCAACCGATGATCTGTGGAATGTTTTCAAGTTTGATGGCTCATGAAACCCAAAATATTGCACAAATTTTGTGTTTTAAATGCAAGGATCTTTTGCGTGGTTCAGTTAATAATCATGCAGATAAATCTAAAACCATCAATTCTGTTTTACGACTTAAACCCCAACAGTGCCCTTTAATAAATAGTATACGTGCAATGCCATTCGTTTTAAGCTGTAAGTTCGTTTTCGGAAAAATGAAAATCTTATTCTTAGTTCTACAAATGATGACCACAGTCCAACAAATTGATTTCATAAACTTTATTTGGGTCACCACTTTCACATTGGTCATTTTATGGTTACAAAGCATTATAAATAGGACAGATTCATCCTGGTCCTATTTATGATTTATAGTCAAAATATTTGGCTGAAGTAATCGGCCAAAGACACCCTGCTATTAAGTTTAACCCTTTAGAGACCATAGCAGCCGTAAGCACCTTGTACCAAAAATATTTGACAAACTTTTGCTAAAACAAGCGGGTCAAAGAAAAGGTATGGGACCGAATTGACATTTCCCAACGTTTCCCACGTAAACAAAGAATCTACAGCTCCACAAAACCGTGTATTTCTGTTTCTTATTAATTTTCCTGAAATTCTTCCTGAAAATAACGGTGCAAAAAATCAACAAGATTAGCAATGTCTGGGCGTATGGTGATGATTATACAGAAATGAGTTGTCTCTACAGGGAGGGTTAAAGGTCTTGGCGATCATGCAATCAGCTTCTTACCTTCTTGGCAGCCATGGCCTCCTCGTCCTCTTGACTGACACTTCGCTTCTTCCTGTGTTGCCTACCAACCTCCGACCCTTGACCTGCATCTGAACTCTGACCCTCAGATGAACTTGTACCTTTCCTCTCCTTGGGCCTAACTGTATTCCGATCCTTCACTCGATCGGTTTCTTTGCGGCTAGACCTTGAACTTTTACTTTTGACCAGGTCGACACTGCTTCCTCTGACCCTCGACCGGCCGTCCAAAGTTACTGTGCGAGTTGTTTTAGACCTGTCCTTTGGTTTGGCTGCTGGAGCTCCCAGTTTCACAGAACTGGACGGTTTATTCTTGGTGACTTTTTTCACCTTTGAGATGACAGGACCGAGCAGACAATCGCCAAACGACATTCCTGTGGAACTGAAGTCCTCCCCCTCGAGGTCTTCCTCATCGACGACGATGTCGAACCCCTGGAGGTACTCTTCTGGTATGTGGTTGTTACCTGGCTTCTCTCTCTTTCCGCTACTACTACTGCCTTGAGACTTGGAACTCTGTCCCGCTTTCAGGTCGGATGTTTTCGGTGATGGGTTATCAGATGATGACCCATGGGTAGTTACTTTGACACTTTTACCCTTTATCTCTGTTTTGCCTCTTTGCATACTTGATTTGCTGTGAGAATCTTTGACATTTGTTTTTTCTACAGAGGCCTGTTTTGCAGCTTTGTCTGGAGAAGTTTCAGACTTTGGTTTAGGAAAAGAAGCCTTATTAGGAGATTTGTCTTTGGAGTTACAGGTCGATCCTCCGTGTTGGAGACTTTTGCTCTCCCGTTCAGTTCTCTGCAAAGGAAGACGTTCGTCTTGATGAGACGATTTTTTGACCTTGGATGGAAAATGTGGTTCATGTGGTGTGGGACTAGCACTTGATTGCAATTTGGACAGAGATGTTTTGGTGGTTGCTTTGGATTCCTGTGATCTATCATGTGACTTGTCATGTGACCTAGCATGTGACTTGTCTTGTGATCTCACGCTTGATTGAGACTCCTTAACTGGTTTCTTCTGATCATGTGATGTACGAGATTCAGCCAGCTCTGCAGAGATGTCATTCTCTCGCTTGGAGTGAACACTGGCCGTTCCATTTCCTGGGTGTTGATGATGACTTTTCGGTTTCTTAACCGGACTCCCACTGGTAAGAGAAGACTCTTTTTCTTTCAGTTGTGTGTATTTATCATCTTGCAAGCTATCATCCCTGGGTCGTTTCTTCATGTGTTTGGGAGAACCTACCAACCTTGTTGATGCACTTCCTGGCGAGGTATTCAGCAATTTCGGCTCAATTCTGGATTTAGTGGATTGATTTGGGGACTTAAGTACTGAAGTCTCTGGTGATCCCAGTGGTTTGGACAGACTCTCCGATGACCTTGCCTTAGTCGCGCTTCTGGATGGACTCATTGTTGTAGTTTCAACACGTGGCACGGCTTTGTGATGTGCCGTCGAGTCACAGCTGTTGGATTGCCGTTGTTGCTCTTGAGCACCTTCTAGTTTCATGGCTTCTTCATCCATAGCTTCATGGACCATGGATTTCCAGTTGCGTACCAGACCCCGGGCAGCTTGTGCTATCTCGCCGTCATGCTTGCGGAATCCATTCACGACTTTACCAATCCCCGTCTCCTGATATTGAGAAAAAATATTAAGATGTAATAAGGTTTTTGCCCCTACAACAACATTAGAGTATTAACACTGTACGTACAGTACAGTACTCCCCCCACCCCCTCCCCCCCACCCGAGTCCTGTAAACAAATCCACAGGCACATCACTTGGATGGGATTCGAACCAATGACCTTTGCCTTGCTAGAGTAGATGCCTTACCACTAGACCATCAAGCTTGCACGGTGGCTAGAGGCACTTTGAATCCTATTTTTAGCAGCTGGTGCTGCAACGATTTAATGTTAATTTTGCATCGAGGATAAATACTATTAAATTTGGTTTTAGCCCTTACACCATTGTATTAAGCATTTAAGTTGATTTTAGTTTTAAAAAATTTGTTTAACACTTTTAGGGGCAGGATTGCTATGGTAAAGGTACCACAACTCAAGTTCTGATGGCTGAATCATCGGTGTGTGGGTTCAATTCCCGGTTATGAAGCTTGTGTCCTTGAGTACGGTACTTCACCTTTAATTGCTTCTCTTAACCCAGGTGTATAAATGGGAACCTGAGCAGGCTGAGAGAGTATTGTGTTGGATTATTCCCCTCAGTGTTAATTTAAGCTGTACATGTATGGGTTGTATGCTCCCCAGTGAGTTGATAAGTTTTGAGGAAATGGTCTAAAAGTATGCCCGATGAACAGGGATAATAACGTTGTAAAGTGCCTTGATCTAGCTACTAGGATGTGCTCTGTATACATGTAAGAACCAAGTTCCTATTATTATTATTATCACTTACAGTTAAAACCTCTATTGAGATGGGTAATCGAGTGAGTTTTTGAAGGATCCTCAGAATCTGTAAAACAGCAAAAGATAACTAATCGTGATTCCAATAATAAATGTGATTTCTAAAAGTCATGTCACACAACAACCCCTACCCCCCCTTTCCTCTCCACCCCTATTGGTAAATGCCACTGCCTACATGTACATGTAACAACTGCCTGTTACAAGGCCTTTTATTGTAAAATTGCAAGTTTGCTGGTATAAAGCCTACATGGTTGCTACATAGTTATCACACAAGCGCGAGTGGAATACAGAAAATATAGCGCTTCGGGTCCTATAGACCAATCCGACGCGCACCGGGCGCGCAAGTGTTGAGCACCGCGCGCCACTGCTGCGGTGTACATGTGCCTAGTTTTGTGCACAAAGACATGAGGAAATCATGTTCCTTTTCACTCTTTATGGAAATTAAATGTTTTCCTCAACGACTCACACGATTTCCTTTCCAGGACATCATGATATACTAATGTAGATCACTGACCACAGATATTTGCAACTAATTAGAAACCGAATCATCTTGAAAACGGTGCTTGTCTTAGGTGAGTTAGGGGAAAAAGACGCGAAAACTGCATAATAGTCGACATCGGCAGAGTATTTTGTCAGAATTTCAGTATTTTACTCTGTGCTTAATTAAAAAAAATTATCAAGAATGTAGTAAATCGTCATATCATGCAGTTATGTCAGAGAAATTTCATAGATTGTCGAGGAAGACATTCAATTTCCATAAAAAGTGAAAAGGGAAACGATTTTCTTGTGTCTTTGTGCACAAAATTAGGCACAAGTACACCGCAGCAGTGGCGCGCGGCGCCCATGGCGGCGCCCAGCACTTGCGCGCCTGGATTGGTGTATAGGCCGAGTTTGATATGGGATACATTCACAGGGCTCAAATTTTACACTGGACCATCGGCCCAAGGCTAGTGAATTTAGTGTCGGGCCAGTAAACTCATAACTAGACAAGTCTGACGGTCTTGTGTTTTTCAATTGAATAACAATACCTCACTGAGTATATACATTGTGTATATCAACAAAAACAAATTATGTTCAAATCAACACCGACGCCACGAAGTAGCACACAGTGTACAAAACTAATTTTTTTTTTCAGATTTCAGTTTTTTACATATATTTAAACAATGTTAACCGAGGCCTACACTCCATGAAGTTTCAACGCTTCATGAGCTTTACTTTTTTAAATACTTTACTTAGGCTTTGCACCGAACCTGACATTTTTTGACACCACGAAGTAGCACTGAGATTCAATTTACCATTGAAAACACAGTGCACACCAACCTCAAAAGTGAAAAAAACTGTTTTCACGAAGTAGCACTGTAATCTTGTGTGTAGCTTGCGCATGACCTAGATTATCCAGGTCACAAACACGCATAGTAATACATTGCTGTGCTACTTCGTGAAAAAGGAAAATGTCCATTTTCAATAATTTTCGTCGTCACGAAGTACATGTAGCACGCAATGTTTATATCAAACCTGTTGTTATGGGTCGCCCAATCAGAATCAAGGATTTAGGTTTGCTTGAATATAAAAAAGTTTGGTGACCTATTGACTTTAAATGAGCTCCATAACGGAGTACTAAGAAAAATAAGAATAAATTCGCGGTACTTTAAACAGTTTTTGTAATAATAAAGAAAAACCTTTTCTTGTGGAGGAGGAGGATCCGCCGTCAGCTTATTACGAAGTGTTCTCACAAGAGACATCGTACTGATGTTAACTGCCATGATGAGGTCAGGGGTCGAATGCAACGATGTAGAATTTACAGTTCAAAGGTCACAGGTAACCTCAAAGGACACTGTCAGGAGGAAAGAATTGCAAGAATCAAGGAAATTACTATTATTAGTTATTACTAGTTACATTTAACTCTGTTAGAGACCATTCATTTTTGTTTTTTCATCAAACGCCCAGACATTGCTAATATTGTTAACTTCTTTAATCAAATTTTGTCAGTAAAAATGTCAACAGAAATAACACGAAAACAGCAAGTTTAGTTATGTACATGTTAACATACTACATTGAAAATATTAATATCCGGACATGACCTTTACTTTGGCCTCTTTATGTGAATGGAAGTAGGTCAAACCTTGTGGCCGTCATGGGTATTTTGGTACAAGCCGCTTTTGGCCGCTATGGTCTCTAAAAGGTTAACTTATAATAATAAAATCAATAATAATTTGGGAGGCTAATCATCCTTACTCACAGCTGAGGGGCTGAATTGTGAATAATGCGGCTACAACGTGTTCAAGTTGCAGGCATGCCAGGGTGACTTTGGCAGCCACTCCACATCCACCCATTATATGAGCATGGAGCACAGCCAGAGAACGAAAGTGGTTTTATTCCACAGTTGACAGATAATGGTACCCCCTGCCCCCATACCCACCCCCCCCCCCCCTCGGTCATTGCCCTGGTGCCCCTTGAACTGCTTCAAATAACTTTTTCAGTGCGAAATTTGAAACTTTACGTCATTGGATTTCAACAACTTATGGGTCCTGTTTACAGTCAAAATGTCAAATTCAAGGCCATTTTGATTGAATATCATTGAAAGTCAGGAGTGAACCAAAGCATCCCTGTACAAAAATGTACAGACACATTTTTATCAGAATGTCATCGCATGTTTTGAATGTTGACAAATTTTGCCCCGGAAGGTTATCGAATACAATGGCAATTTACACCATTTTAACGTTTTTCATTTATGAGAGTTGTAATTTTTTCCCTGGCACTCATAATAATATGACTGAGGATTCTATCTATTGGGAAAATGAGAACAATACAAAATTGAATTTGACATTTCCCTTCCTCTATAGGCCTTAAAAATATAAATTGTTTAGCTGTAATGCTAGAGCAATGCAATTGTAACCTGCGCCCTGGACATAGCGGGGCACTAAGCGGGGACCTAAGCAGGGGTTTCCAGGAAATACGTGCCCGGCTACCCTGGACATTACCCGGGACTGACCCACGACTTCCAAAGGGGTTGCTTGCCCCGCAAGCCGGGGTGTTACCCGGGGATTTCCAAATGCGGTTGCCCCACTGACCGGGGGAAATCACGTACATTTACGACACGCTAGATTTGCCGGGGCAGTGCAGTGACTGCCACATTAGGCCCGTCGGTCAGGGGCAGGGACTTACGCAGGGGTTCCAAGTAATCAGTGTCCCCGCCCCGTGGCACTTACCCAGGGACACCAGGGACTACCCTCGGTCGGGCTTCCAAGTTTCAATTTGGAAGTCCCCGGGTAAATCTCCGCTAATCAAGGGTCCCCCCTACTACTACCGGACTACCTAGGGCCTAGGGCACAGGTTACAATTGACAAGTGCACAATCGTAACCCTCCATCCTCCCTCAGCGACCGTCGGGAGGATAGAGGTTTTACGATTATTGCAACCCCTACATGTAGAAATGTGTATGACTCTGAGACCACGGATGGAGGAAGTGCAGAGACATAACACTCAACACATCACATAACAAAGATACAGAGAATCGAAAAAATTAGTATGAGGCAAGGTCGATAACAATTAACATTTACTAATTGGATTTGATCATTAATTAAAAGAAAACAGCTGTTCTGTGTAGTCTTTCGAACCCTTGATCAAACAAATACCAGTAAAAACCATTTGGTTATTCTTGTTTACACAACATTTTACTTGACGTGAAAAATACAAACCATTATTGTCTATAGACACAGAGGCAGGGAAGAATTCACTCTTCCTCCATTAGTCCGGTTTGTGTGTGTGCAGTACGGATTTAAAGAATTATGAATGCGCAGCACATCTCAAGATTGAGCTGCGTAATCAAATTTTGCGCAATCCAAAGATTGAACTATCAAACAAGCTCAACTGCTGGTAGTCTTGGTGCAAGACCTTCTCTTGTTGAATTGTCAAATAAATTCCCACGAGAGGGCGCTATCATATCCACGCACGCAGCTCTGCACGCACGCATACGGCTCGCACGCACGCACGCACGCACGCACGCATGCGCCACACTAAATAAATAATAATAATAATAATAATAAGACTTGTAATGCGCACATATCCACCCTGCTGGGTGTTCAAGGCGCAGTAAAAAAAACAAAAAACAAAACAAAACAAAACGAAGACAAAACAGACACAACAAAATTAGTCCTGTATTTTGGAGGCGTTGAAGACGGGAAATCTGGTTGTTAGGAAGACTGTAGAGAAGAGCATTGCCGTTGTCAAGACGAGAAACAACATGCATGATGACCTTTTTCAGTGTGCTTTTTTTCCAAGTACTTGCGAAATCTTACCAATATTCCTGATGATATGATGGACACACGAACGATTGTTGTTGTGTGTTGTTGAGTGTCAATCGATGGAAAAAAAAATAACAAGTTCCGAGCTTGGCAGGAGGGAGGCTAACTGAAACCTTTGTTAACTGTTTGACCGAAGTTTTGTTGTGTCCAACGTCGAATCTCTTGGATGATCGGTAAAGTGTACAGCGTAAAAACCACTGCGCCCCCTGACCCCCCCCCCCACACAGTAGTTCGAAATGCGTGATGAAACTACTCGTTCGATGACTTTTCCAAGATATTTTAAGTATTAGTGAAGATGAGCGGATGTCTGAAATTTTGGTGACAAAGAATTTATTATCTTGAAGAGCTTCTTTTGATCTCTGAGGATTCTTGTACTTGGGATGAATAATGGGTGATCCTGTCGGCTCTTTATAGTGACGGTTGGGACTTTGGGCTTGCACAGACTCAAGTTTACATGACTGCAATGACCGAGACGATGAGTCGGCTCCTTGATATGCTGTAAGACCGAGAGCCCAGTAGAGATGCTTAAACTGGTTTTGTTGTGTTGTTGTGGTCATCAACATGATGTTAAAGTCAGCTGAGTTGAGATTTGGCAGGAGTCACTGGTGCTAGAACAGATGGGGTGTAACTTCAGGTATAGGAGTTTATTAACTTACTAAACTCACATAGCAACCAACGCTAAATGCTAAATTTTCAAAAATACTCACAAAATATTTCAAAGTCTCTCAGCCTCTTGAAAACCAATTAGATATATGTCCAGACAACTACTCTTAAGATTTCTTTCAATTTTTGGCAGGTCAGCCGTTTGGAATTTGTGATAATTACCCAAGAAAAAAAGAAAAACAATGTGCTTTTTCACAAACCGACTTGCTGCCAGTTTTCATCGAGGCACTCCTCTAATTCCCAAGCCAAACAGGACCAACTTTAACGCCTAAATTTATCAAATCTCCTCAAAAGTTGAAGCACAGAGCCCTTAGGTTCTGGTAGATTGTTATAATTACACAGTCTATTAATTGCATGACCCCCAAAACGTTATAATCAAAAAATAAGTTGTGGGTTTACAAATTATGATAAGTAGCTTGGCGCATGAATTCTGGCTTATTTAGTGTGGTGCACCCCATAAGGGCACTTAATTATTCTTTATGGTTAACAAATTATGCATTTAAAATGTTGAGAATAAGTCACTGATTCGATATCTGAAAAGAAAATTTAAAAATGTTATTGCGTTCGTTTACAAGGTCAAACATGTTGGCGCATTAACATTTAAGCAATTTGAGAAGAAAAAACTGCATGACACACTGTGTACACTGCTGTTCCAATCCTTCCTCAAAAAGTTATTTACATGTCTCTTTTTATACTAGGATTCTAAAAGCCTTACAAATTATTTAAATAATCGACAAGAGGGGGTTAATTAATGTGGAGAAGCTGTAAAAGGGAAAGGGGCTGGAAGGGGAGGGCTTGGGGGCGGGGGGCAGCATTTGCTTTCCCTCTAACTTTTCTAACTATGCATTCGTGTTGAGTTTAAAATTGATAACTTTAAACAAAATTGAAAACTACATAGGCCTACGCCATTTTACTATTTAATTGTTCTTCCAAGTTTTATTTTACGTAGCTGTTTAGGGGCAATGGGTGAAGAGGTGGGCAGGGCGTGGGCGGGGCGTGTCGCAAAATTCCATTCCAGACACGGCTGTTGTGGTTAATATTAATGGGAACAACTGGACTAGAGTTAAGACTGTAAGCTAGGGTCTGGGTTGAGAGCTAGGGTTTGGCTGATGGCTATATACAAAATCACGGAGAATCTAGTCGTACTGGTTCATAGAATATTGGGTGTAAACTCTTTTCTGATTAAAATTTGGAAAAAGGAGCGATTTATGTTCTTTCTGTTGGTTCTTATGAAAGAGAACAATGGATAATGCCGGTAAAAACTAAGCCGTGTGAGGGCGCTATGTTAGTTTGACGGTCACGATCACTGAACGGTTACCTGGAGGAAACATGAAAATAATTATTTGATTTTTCTGCCCGAGAATCAGACCTAGAATTTCGTTATTGTATCAGGGGAAATTAGACACTGGAAGAGCGTCAAAGTAGGAGTCGAGTTCATCCGGCCGACTCGACCCTACATTATCATTGAATGCATTGAGTTCAATAAATACTGACTTAAGTAAGTCCTCAAAGTGTTATATGATGGTATCAGTCCCCCACTCGAAATCCGGACTTTTGAAAACTACCAAGAAAATGAAATGTTACATTTTGAAAGATTTTTTTTAAGGCTGCGTTTTAATTCGAGGACCATGCAGTGCAATGGCCATGGTTATCGGGGTCCTGTTTCATGTTTCTGCTTACAGCTGAGTTGTGTGCTTAATTACGTCACCCTGTAAAGCACTTAATTCTATGGGCCGTAAGCGCAAAATTCCTCGATAAGCAGAGCCATGAAATTGGGCCCAGTTCTGTGGCATTTCATGTTCACAAATGTGTTTTCACCTTAAGGTATTTTTATTGTTTTATTTGCCCCGTCGAGAGTTTGTTATACAAAATGAACGTATTGTGAACTTTAAACTGGCAACGGTTACACGTTATGGACATGCATCATGAGTTCTGCAAAAAGTTAAATTCAAAATCACATTGGTCCTTGTGGGATTCCGTCATTTCCATGTACGCAGCACGCTGAAAAGAACAATGTCTCAAAGCCAGGTTAGCAGAGCTGAGTGAGGGCGCTAGGCCAATTTAACGGTCACTGTTTCACTACGGTATCTCGAGAAGACACTGCAAAAAATTAGGGCTACAGTTGTGTGTAATGCCAAGTTTAGAACATTGAAAATTAGTTTCTGCTCTGAAGAAAATGCTTGAAATAACTACGAATTAAGTTTCTTGACCACAAAATAAACAAAGGAGTGCAACAATGATATTATACTGTTTCCGACTGTACAAAAAAGATAGATTAGGATCCAACAAAGAGCGTTTCTGTGTGGGAAAAAGCTCCAGTCTCCAAACTGGGTGAAATAGCCATTTTTCGCCAAAAAAGCGACGCCATTTTCTCTGCCCAGAGAACACCCATTTCTCCTCGAATAAATTAGTTACAGAGTTCTAGTTTGCACCAGCAGCACCGTCGAGGATGCCCCTAAAACTATTCGCGGAGATCCGGCGCTGAAATGTTTTGAAAATTAGACATAATTATTAAAAATATAGGCCTTGTAGATATTTTAAAATTTGGGTCAAACAAGTTATGCTTTTATACGGTTTTCGGTTGTACAAAAAAGATAGATTAGGATCCAACAAAGAGCGTTTCTCTGTGGTAAAAAACTCCATTCTCAAAACTGGGTCAGTTAGCCATTTTTCGCCGAAAAGCGACGCATTTTTCTCTGCCCAAAGAACACCCATTTCTCCTCGAATAAATTAGTTACAGAGTTCTAGTTTGCACCAGCAGCACCGTCGAGGATGCCCCTAAAACTATTCGCGGAGAGCCGGCGCTAAAATGTTTTGAAAATTAGACATATTGAAAATATATACAAGGCCTTGTAGATATTTTAATATTTGGGTCAAACAAGTTATGCCTTTATACGGTTTTCGGTTGTACAAAAAAGATAGATTAGGATTCAACAAAGAGCGTTTCTCTGTGGTAAAAAGCTCCATTCCTAAAACTGGGTGAGTTAGCCATTTTTCGCCTAAAAGCGACGCAGTTTTCTCTGCCCAGAGAACACCCATTTCTCCTCGAATAAATTAGTTACAGAGTTCTAGTTTGCACCAGCAGCACCGTCGAGGATGCCCCCTAAAAGTAATCGCGGAGATCCGGTGCTTAAAAAATGTTTTGAAAATTAGACAAAGAGAAATGGGCACGATAATATTATTACGGCGCCACTTATAATAATCTTTAACGGTGGAGATTTATGTGCAGTTGACTCGTGTGAGGGCGGTATGTTACTTTAACGGTGGTCATTTTATGTCTAGCTGATACGTGTGTTGACGGTATGTTACTTTAACGGTGGCAATATAATGTCTACAAGGCCTTGTAGGTATTTTAGTATTTGGGTCAAACAAGTTATGCTTTTATACGGTTTTCGGCTGTACAAAAAAGATAGATTAGGATCCAACAAAGAGCGTTTCTCTGTGGTAAAAAGCTCCATTCCTAAAACTGGGTGAGTTAGCCATTTTTCGCCTAAAAGCGACACAGTCAACTCTGCCCAGAGAACACCCATTTCTCCTCGAATAAATTAGTTACAGAGTTCTAGTTTACACCAGCAGCACCGTCGAGGATGCCCCCTAAAAGTAATCGCAGAGATCCGGTGCTTAAAAAATGTTTTGAAAATTAGACAAAGAGAAATGGGCACGGTAAAATTATTACGGCGCCACTAATAATAATCTTTAACGGTGGAGATTTATGTGCAGTTGACTCGTGTGAGGGCGGTATGTTACTTTAAGTCACCACAAGTTCTGGGTATAGCCGACCGAGGGGGCCACCGACATGCACAGGTGTTTGCACAACTCTCTCAATTTCGGAAGTCTAGTGATCTACCACATCTTAACATTGATGGCGCAGTAATCACTCCCTGTGAAACTGCTAGGAACCTCGGAGTTCCAGTATAGACAACACCCTAAATATGAAACAGGACATCGCGCTTAGTAAATGCTTTTGTTACATCCCACCTTGATTACTGTAACAGTTTGCTCATAAATTTACCCATCTCTCAATAATTTGTCGGCACCTCAACATATCCAGAACACTGCGGCTCGTCTCATCACACGCACCAGGAAATAATTATGAACACATAACCCCAATCATTCGAGCTCTACATTGGCTGCCCATACCCTTAACGAATCCAATTAAAGATCCTCCTTCTCACTTACAAGGCTCGTATTAAATGGACTAGCTCCACCCTACATCAAAGAAATCATCACAACCAAACTGCAAACTTCCTCCATACGTCTCCGCTCATCATCCAAAGCACACCTGCAACTAGCTCCTGGTTCCTGCTGTACCCATACTCGCTACGGTGAACGAGCCTACTCCGTTTGTGCCCCCAAACTTTGGAACAATCTCCCCACCAGCTTACGTGATTCCCCGACTCTGAACACTTTCAAGACTAGATTGAAAACTTAATTACCTATTTAATTCATCTTTGATGTTTATTGCTATTGTTTATTTTTGTTACTTTTTGTAAAGCGCTCAGAAACACTTCGTATGAAGCGCTATAAATGTTTTTTATTATCTGCTCTTTTTTTTTCTTTTTTCTTTTTTTAAGAAAAGAAATGTACCCCATCTCTGTATGTTGTGTCTTATTTATGTGAAACCTACCCCACCGCGTGGTCCCCCCTCCCCAAAGAAATTTATGGTCCGTCTTATCCCGGTGGAACCCCCCCCCCTTTCCCCCACTCTGTAGAAACCAACCTATAGGGGGTCAGTTTCTACAGGGTGGGGGGTTACCACGGGATAAGATGGACCCTCAGGTCACCATAATGATAATAATATGTGATTTTCCGCCACAGCCTGACACTGCAATTTATTTAAGAGCTATTAATTATCTCCCAAAACCTCAAATTAATTTTGTGTAATTATTTCTTTCCACCAGAGAGGCGCTGTCTTCAAATTCGTTTAAAAATGTTTACCACCAAGAGAGGGCGCTATGTTCACAGAAGTTGCTCACGTGCACTGCACAATCTTCATAAAAATGTCGTCTGCTCACGATGGTTTCAAATCATAATGTTTTCATCGAAAAAACATCGGTAAGTAAAGATTTGTTTGTTTGGTTTGTTGATTAGTTCATCAGGAAGAAGCTTGTATATTATTGATGTGTATCTAGATGCCGTGGGGTACAGTTTTAGCACCTTTTAGTAGTGAGATAAAAACTAAAACTTGTTTGTTGAGTACATGGTCATGATGGTCATGGAGGTATAAATTCCTATAATAATAATATATGTTGAGTACCACCACCATGACTACACCAGGCATAGTTTAGCCCCAGGCCCAGGGTGGGCAGGGACCAGGAGGATCATGATTCAAGCAACTTAGCATGGTGAAGCTTTATTAATTGTAAACTGATGATCACATAAAATTACAGTAAAAACTGATGACAATTTATTGTCGATATTGTTGACGTTGACTGAGCTGAGTGATTGCAATTGACACCACACTAACAGTAACACAGTTCTACTACTAGTACCGCCGTAGTACTAAGTACTATCACAGTCACTTTCCTATTATACAGATTAACTATGAAGACCCCTTTGCCTGACATCAAACATTGAAAGTGTGCACCTTTGCCACGCACAACTCTTGCTAATGACAAAGATTAAAGTCTTCCTTTTACCTCCATGGCTCAATCATGTCAATGAGACGCTGTTTGAGCTTATGTTAATGCAAGGGTATATCAAAACTATGAACAGAGTAAGTTACGTGAATCTGAAGACAGTATTAGGAAGTGAAAATATAAGCAATAGTTTATCAGCCCCTACCTTCAACGGGCTACTGTGTCTCAGTTTAATCACGGAGGAAGGAAAAGTTGTAGAAGTCTAAGTTTTAAAAGTGTTCATGTTAATAAGATAAGATTAGATCTGATGGTTATAATTTCACCTAGCATTTTTTTAAAAACATTGTGAAAAGTTTGTGTCCTTTTTTAATGTTTAAGTGTTTAATTTGTATTGTGTCTCTGTACTTGCTGGGACCCATGGGAGACTAGTGGTTACCACTGAACGGGCCACCCAGTTGAAACAAGAAATAAATTATAAATAATATGTAAGATCCCAAAACAAACAACCACTTTTTCACTCAAATTGTTGTTGTATTTCTTCCCCTCTCTAGGAATCCTTGAAGTAAACTTTGGTTTGTGCACATCATTATTGGTTAGATACTCAAAAGACACCGTTTTAGCCATCACCAACCTTCACCAACCATCACCACGCAAGAAGTCCTGTACAGAAGACAGTTCCAACTGTATACTCCACGCCTTGAAATTCTGCAAATACTGGTGAGTTACAACTTATTTTGCTTCTTATGATAAATTTGATTGTCAGTGTGTGGACCAAGCTGAATCCATGCTCTTTCCCCAGCCACCCTGCCGTCACTGTCCCCAACATGTTACTCCTCCCTTCTACTACCGACGAACATGTCTAAATGCAAACATGCCCCACTTTTCTGTCAATTCTTGAACAGCCCCCTAGATGTAACCCCTTCTACAACCAGCCTGCACTTCAATCCCAACATGCACCCTACTTTTCTGTCAATCATGAACGGCCCCCAAGATTCAACCCCTTTAACCACCAGCCTGTACTTAAATCGAAAACATGCCCCCACTTTTCTATCAAACTTGAACCGCCCCATTGATTTAACCCCTCCTACTACCAGCATGTACTTCAATCCAAAAACATGCACCCTACTTTTCTGTCAAACTTGAACCCCCCAAGATGTAACCCGTTGTACTACCAACCTGTACTCCAATCCCAAACGTGCACCCCACTTTTCTGTCAATCTTGAGACGCCCCCAAGATGTAACTCCCTCTACTACCAGCCTGTACTCCGATCCCAAACATGCACCCCACTTTTCTGACATTCTTGAACCGCCCCCAAGATGTAACCCCCTCTACTACCAGCCTGTACTCCGATCCCAAACATGCACCCCACATTTCCGTCAATCTTGAACGACCCCCAAGATGTAACCCCTTCTACTAGGTACACTATCTACCGGGTCAATCCGTTTCAAATCAACCGATGGGGTTCCGGGTCACCTCTTGCTTTTGGCTGAAATTCATTTTAAATACTCATCTAGGGGTATAATGAACACTTAGTATGCAAAAAAAGAAAATCAAATTCCAAGTCGTTTCGGAATTAACGTCCCTCAAAATGGGCGTGGCACCCCCCTCCAAGTGCGCGCGATTCGCGCCGTTGAATATTTTTACGTTTTGTAATATTATGTTTTAGAACGCCTTTGAAATAAGATACAAAGCTGTAAATTGGAACCTAGGGTGACTTTCACCCACATAACTCAAATTTGGCCTCAAAACAAACTTGTATCTCATCCCCCTTTCTTTCTGCAGGCTGCTAAAAACACTAAATTAATCTGCCATTTTTTAAATTTAATTTCCATTTTCAGACCCCCCTCGTACATATAATTGAAAATCAGAAAAGCTTGATATTGCATTTGTTTGTTTATAGGTGTGGTTACCCCCAAGCACTGATAGAGCTCTTAATTCATTTAATACTTGCAAGGCCCCAAAGTTGGTTCCAGGTACAAAATATTAAAAAAACACCAAAATTCTCTGTGACCTTCGACCTTTGCAGAAGTTACCCATCATTATTAAATTTACATCATTTGTAAATACAAGTCTAATCTACATCTGAACTAAATTTACTTGTTGGAGACTCATCTCCTTCATGGTAAGGCAACATTTTGAAATTGGGTTATTTTGCCAATTTTGGATTGTCCATTTTCCATTTCATACAGCGCTGCTAACCGTAAGCACACAAAAGGGCATGCTAACCTTCCGGTGCTTCTGTATGAAAATGGATGACGAAACAATGCAAATCCATGGAGAACACGCTAGCTTGCCGCCTAATTTTCTTGCTAACCTATGAAATACTCTTACGCTTTAGCAAATATTCTGCTATAGTTAGCACGGAAATTTGCTTACCGTTAAGCACCGCTATGAAATTCGCCCCTGGAAATGTTGAGTTAAGAAGTTAGGATCTCATAGTTTAAAATTAGTGGCGTAACCAAAGGGGACCTTTCCCCAAAATGAGATAGAAAAATATTGCACAAATGAATGATTCGATATTAGATATTCTCCCAGATTATGTCTTTGCCCCCACTTGCCCCACTTGCCCCCCCCAAAAAATAATCACTGGTACACCACTGTTTATAGTTTCCACAACTTGGCTACTTGTTTTGTCTGTGATAATTGTGATGTTGCTGGATCTTGTCAATTAATCAGATAGAATTCTATTGGTGAAGTTTTAGATGTTCAAAGATTATATTAGTGAATCTAAAATGGTCACGAAATGTCAAACGGCAGCCGTCATTGTCTAGTTCCCAGTCTCTAAGTACTTATACAGCTATAGTCTCAGTGATGAGCGCCTGACTATTTTCCTTTGTTATTTGTTGGGAAATTTACGTATAATACATGTGTTTGTTTTCAGAGTTTTTATGTTGAAATGACTTGTTTTTTAAGAGATAAAAACGTAAATTGAATGACTTGTCTTAGAATTGGTGGATTTTAAAAGTCACGAAGTCGCCAAAATGTTTCATGATGTACCAAATTAATACGTAACTTGTTTTACTCTGTTATTGTTATGTAGCACCTTTGTACATAAACATTGTTTAACACAATTAAACCACATTTAAAGGCCGTTTTTCGAGTTAAATAGTACTTTTTAAGTTCAATCTTTTGGAGAATAATTTGATTTTATGTTGTAGATTGGTGTACGCAGTGTGAAGACGTTTAGCAGTATTTTACGGGCGTTTTAGTGATTAAAATTTTGAATTTCATGACTTTTGAAAATTAACGAGCATACGTTTCAAGCGATTTAAAAAAAAAGAAAGACCAAAAAAGTTTTATTTTTAGAAAAAAAAATTGTTCATTAACGAAAATGAAATAAATTAACGAGCGTACGACTGATTTCGTATCATAAAGTTTACCCTTTCATAGCCCTTTGCCCAACCATTTTGACCGAAAACAAAGACAACATTTAAGCAAGAACACATGGTGCAAGTATATAAAATTCATACTCTCACATTTTTATTGAAACATAAATAATAATTATATTTCTTATAATATAGGCACATTCTAATACAAATTATTTGTCAAAATATGCAACAACAATTTTAATACTATGAGACAAATTATTTTAAAAGCTGAAATAAATTAAGAGATAAAACTCCAAAATAAAATATTTTAATAAGACAATCTAACAAGGATGGCTCATTATATTACCATAGAGAGGCCAGAGAGTTTTTTCCTTCCAGCCTCGTTTTGGTTACATGACATTGATCAACAGAAAAACAAGATGGCTCTACCTTACTCGGCTCATGAATACTCACAACAAAAGTGAAATCAATAAAAGACCATCAATTTAGACAAACTGTTAAATATATCTCTTTCCTCTCGGTAGAGTGCCATGCCTTACAATCTCAACTAAAATCCTCAGATTTCTAATTCTACAAAAAATTGTGTTTAAGGTATTATACAGGATTGGTAGAGTTGACAAAACAGTTGCAGACAGCCATATATACATGAAATAACAAACCTGTGAAAATATGGGCTCAATCCGCTGTGTGAGTCAGGAGAAAGTGTTTTTCAAAACGTGCATAATTTTAAGCATGTAAACACATTGTCCTTAATTTGGGTTGTAACAACCAAAATCAGCTGTTGCAGATTTTTTTTGTAGGTTTTCAAATTTTTTCTAAAATATGACTTCATTTCAGAGGGAAATATTTTACAGAAAAAATTGTTCCATTGTGAGCTTCATAATCAGTAAGCTTTCAGACTAAAAAAAAAAGTTTTTTTTTTATCCTGCCCAATTCTGTATTAATACCTTTAACATCCAGTTTATTGAAAGATAACAAAAAGTGACTTCATAAGTAATGAAAACACATTTGTTTTTGGGTCAATTAATGACCATCCTTTGGTCTCAAGCAATCAACCTGTGAATATTTCAACACTAATTGATGGTCACAGTTGGGCCAAAAGATATTCATGTTTCCTGTTACATTTACACTGAAAAATGGGTAGTCAAAATGTTTTATTTTGAGAGTTAAGCTAAACAAAAATAAAGTCATGTTTCCAATTACACTGACAACAAAAATGACTAGAAAGGTCACGTTGGCAACATGTTTTGGGGTTTTTTACAGTTTGGCCAAAAAAAGATACGTCATGTTTCCTATTACACCGGGAAAGAGGTAGGTACTGTAAGGGGCCATTCAGAATAGTCAATGTTAAAACATTTCGATAATTTTCGAAATTGCGGGTGGGTGGGTTAAAAGAAATAACTGAAAAATCGAATTTCAGTTCTAATTTTAAAAACAATATTAACAAACAAAAAAGAAGAAGAAAAAATACCCAGCTGGCCAAGATCGTCATCATTCCTGACTAAATACAAAGTCCTTTTTTTTAAGCATGGAAAAACCATTGAAAACGACTGATGTTGGAGACCTTTGATCTAAAATATGTGGTTCACTTGAGGCATTTCTTTGTCCTTCAGTGTATAGACCATGTGACCTTTGTTTACAATAAGTGTGACCTTGTACATTCTTTGGATTTTCTGGCAGGCAAGATACTGCACTGGTCACATGGGAAAGGTGACATTGTGTGTCATAATTTCCACATAAATCCAAGAGTTATGAAAGTAAAAGCTGGACAAGTTTTGAGATGTGCCCCCTTTCATCATATCAAAAGTTGATAAGAATTAGACAGTGCAATCTCCATAAAATATAAGATTTTATGTTTTCTTCCATTGAGCTGTGTACAAATCGTGCCTGCAGGAAGTCCAGGCTCTGTGGCTCTTTTGTAAACATGTGATGTCACAGGTCACATCGTCTATAGATTATATTATGAAGCCATTCAATATTTAAAAATCAATTTTTTTTTGAACATTGACTATTCTGAAAATTTTTTTTTCTTCAGGGCCAAACAAAAATATATAATCATGATTGAATAGATTGGCCAAACAAAAATAAAGTCTGTTTTTCATTTACACTGAACACAAAATGGGTAAGAAGGGAGGTGCAACATGTTTTTTTACTCATTGGGCCAAAAAAATAGACCATATTTTCTTTTATTACAAAAAAAAAAAAAAGTAGTACAACAAGGTGGGGGCAACATCTTTTTTTTCAGTTTTTTGGCAAAACAAAAAATAGTCATGTGTCATGTTTTTCTTTAACACTAAAAAAATAAAAGGTATAACAAAAAAAAAAAAAAAAAAAAAATGTAGGTAGGGCCAGGTAGGTTTGCCATAGTTTGTGTTCAAAAAGTTCAAAAAAAATATAAGATTGATTTTCTATGTTTGATTTTCTTTTTTTTTTTTTTTTTTTTTTTTTTTTTTGGTATGTTTTGTCAGCCAGTGTTCATATAGGCCTTTTTTAATTGCAGCAATCAAAATAAGCAATGGCAATTTAAAAAAAACAATTTTTTTAGGGGGGGGGGTGGTCTTCACATACTTATAGAGTGTAAAACATGTATAATTCACATAAAATCTAAAAATAAAATTAAAATATGTCAGTGGAATCCACAGAGGTATGTCCAAGTGACCATTAAGTGACACCCCCAAAAAACAAAGCAGGTTTCTAATACTCAGCCTTGATTTCATTCTTTCAGTCCATTCAGGCAAAGTGTCTCTCCCAACTCGGTTTCCTAAAATGCAAGAAGAGAAGAAGATTTTTTACATCAGTTATACTCCAGAAGATGACCCAATAGTACTGGTCAAAGTACAAACCAGCTCTTCTCAGAACCACTAGGGCTACTCAAACAAAACTGATCATATATGGTGTCTCGCCCGGTCATCAGCTAAAACTGTAAAAAATGGTTTTTGGGGAAAAAACACACACTTCAAAGGTAGGGGTCATGGTTACATACCTTTTCCTGTTCTGACACGCATGTTCCGACACCTGTATATTCCTAATCCTAAGCCTAATCTTAATACTAACCATAGACCTATCCATAACCCCAACCCTAACCCTAACCCTAACCTAACCCTGAGGTCCCAGTGTCAAAGATTGCCTCGCAACCACCATTGCAGAACTTTCCTAGCGGGGATTTTCTCTGTCCAGCGGTAACCCTGAAGTGGCAAGTAACACAACAACTTTGACTCCAAGTTTGGGTAGGGGTTGCAAAATATCAGCATTTATAATTTACAATTAACTTTATAATTAAAACTTTCTGACATGAAGGGGAAATAGGCTACTTATGCGTGGAATTTCATCTTTGAGAGGGTAAGGCCATTATTTTGGATTTTTAAATTTTTTATTTTGCAAAGGGCACTTTAATTGGAAAATCTTAACCTAAAATCTATGGAAAACTTTTAAGGGGCACCAAGGCCAAGACCGAAGCAACAGCGGGTGGCCTCTGTGTAATTCGAGGCTTATAAAAATTCTCTCAATCTTATACTTGGTCCATCTTTCACAAGTTTAGGTTTGGTGAGTCCATATGTTGTATTTGGAAAGTAAGTCAGATAAGGTCTGGATGGATATGTGCGTAGGTGCTCTCCTTGATCTTGTTGAAGGCCTTAGCAACCCCTTTAAACACATAACATTGAATTCATGGACTGAAAAGGAAGTTGATTCAAAAGAGGGCACTATCACTCAGCATGATCAGTATCACTAGTCAGGAGGCAGAATCTCCGGGGGACAGAATCACCTGCCACACCAGTCACCAGCACAATACTAGTAGTAGCTAGTACACTAGCAGTAGCAGTAGCAGTAGCAGTAGCAGTAGCACTGTGGCAACAGTGCACAGCATAGCCCCATAAATTGGGCCAATCACTTCATAATTATGGGGCTATGCACAGCACAGCAGTGCTGGCACTAGCCCCATTAATAGTGCCAAATTCTCTGGACTTCCTCCGATCCTTGGCCCTACGCCCATGTACCTCCAGGAGGTGACATTTGTTTTCGAAAAGAAAGTCACGTTTTTATGCCGAGATTTTTTCCCCAGTTGTCACTTATTGTAGCTCATTTGTGGACAGCACATTAACTCGAAAAAGAGCACGCTCGTTTTGGTGTAATTTAGGAATAGCGCGCGGGGGGGCGGTTCGTGGGCTAAAATCAGGTGTTCGTGGCGCGGGCTATTGGCGAGTTGAATGAGCGGGTCGTCGGATGCGCTGTGCGTGAAAGGTAAACGAGAAACGTCTTGCACCAAGACCATAGCGCATTAGCACTGCCGGGCAGTCAAACCGTGTCAGTAACGCCGCTGATTTTCTTCATAAATTACACCAAAACGAGCGAGCTCTTTTTCGAATTAATGTGCTGTCCACAAATGAGCTACAATAAGTGACAACTGGGGAAAAAATCTCGGCATAAAAACGTGACTTTCTTTTTGAAAATAAATGTCACCTCCTGGAGGTACATGGGCGTAGGGCCAAGGATCGGAGGAAGTCCAGAGAATTGGCACTATTAATGGGGCTATGCTGGCACATACTCCCTGTAATCCTAGAACTATGAGGTTCGTTCCGCTTGAGACGATAGCGGAACGAACCTTATACTCATACTAGTTCTAGGACTGGGGGGGGGTAGGAGTACTGCCTGTAGCTGTGGAAATAAACACACGACAAGACACAAGAAGTTCAGAAGACTTCTCTTCATTCATCATGTGTCTTGTTTTTTCTCTTTGGTTTGGCGTTCATTCAAACAAAACTTACTCAAAATGCCTGCTGTCTGCCTGAAATTTGCACTCATTCTCCGGCTGGCTGTTTGCTGTGATTAAATGTGAATTCCGATGGTGAAACTCCCGACCAACAACACAGCAGCAACATTTTCATGATTTTAGTTGCAGAAGTCAATTTTCAATCTGAAGTCTAGTCCCCATTCGTACTTGCTGTTTCGTGCTCGTTTCTTAATA
Source organism: Plazaster borealis (assembly GCA_021014325.1). Taxonomy (NCBI): domain Eukaryota; kingdom Metazoa; phylum Echinodermata; class Asteroidea; order Forcipulatida; family Labidiasteridae; genus Plazaster; species Plazaster borealis. The sequence continues at coordinate 13,399,601 of CM037455.1, read as the reverse complement.
CTAAGTTCTACGTAAACAAATTAGTTTAGGGGCCATACTAATTCTAACTTCTCAAATGAGGGCGCTATTTCCTTGTTATTTATTTTTGTTGATAGTTTTCGTCGGCGCGCTTGTGGTCGAAAATTGAATCATAAAGAAATTGTGTTTACTATTCAGGTTGTTAAAATAAAATGTAAAAACCTATGAATTCATCATCAACATTGATTCAGCATTTTACTGGTCCCATACTGGCGGATAACTTTGGTTTATGAATTGTCAAAGACCAGTGTTCTCACTTGGTGTATCCCAACATATATGCATAACATAACAAGCCTGTGAATATTTGGGCTCAATTGGTCATCGAAGTTGCAAGAAAATGATAAAATGAGAAAAAACACCCTTGTACAAATTTGTGTGCTTTTAGATAGGAATAAAAACTTCTTGCAAGAAGTTTTTATTATTTTAGTGAGAAATTACCCCTTTCTCAAAAACTACGTTAATTCAGAGGGAGTCGTTTCCTACAATGTTTTATACTATCAACAGCTCTCCATTGCTTGTTACCAAGTAAGTTTTTATGCTTATATTTGTCTTGAGTCATTACCAAACATGTACAATACCTTTAAGGCCATTGGTTTATGCATTGAGCAAGGACCATGCAGGGTGCTATGGCATGGTGTTAGCTAGCCTTTAGTCAAGGCGCACCGCGGCAGCCCAGCCCAGATATCACGCACGAAAAAAGACTCTTCTCTTTTTTTGGGGGGGGGGAAAGGTCGTAAAAAAGGTGTTGGGAACCTGAAAGCCTTTAAAACAACTTTTTCACTTTTCATTTCCCCAACATATATTTTAGTCATATTTCCAAAATATCTCCAACCCCCCCCCCCCCCCATAAGAATATTACCCTTTTGACCCAGGATATAGGCGATTTCCATTTTGGGGTAAATTCTCCTCATCACATTTAAGGTTGGGGTTAGGGTAAAGTCCAGCGGAATGTTTCACTCAGTCTTGGTTTATGACCAAGAGTAAACACACTAACATACATGCATAAGTTGCTTTCCTGGACTCATATCAAGATTGGAATTTATTAACACATTCAGCGACAACTTCTGTATTCTGTACAAAAATTCAATGATAAATTTGCAAGTGCTGTAGAGTTTAGACAACAAGGGAGTACCTTATAAGGTGTCAAAACAAGAGTATCGATCCCCTGCACATGACATCATCATCCCAATAATCTTGGTTGCGCCATTTTGGGAGTCAATATCCCAGTGTTATACAGCGTAGTGCACATTTTAGGCACCGCTCTGTCTACATGCTTACCACAACTTTAACGTGTCAATTTGACAGACACTAGCCGCATGGGACATCGGTGCAAAGGGGTCCATACAGTTTATTCTCACCATTTAGTAAAATAAAAATTAACTGAAATAAAATAAACAATTAAAAAGAAAGTAAATGAGACTGATTTCTAAATAAAATAAGAGTAAAGAACCCCAACATACATTGAATGAATCAAGGGATGACGACTGATTGCGTGAATATTGAAGGAGCCATAAAAGTCAAACAAAAAATCTGTTCATTGGTTAAGAACACAAGAAAATCTTACCAGACCAGGGCCCAATTTCATAGAGCCACTTTTAAAGCAGAAAATATTGCTTAACAATTGTCTGCTAAGCAAAAATGAGCTGGATACCAATCACAAATTGTACATGTGACATGGTAGTTTGGCTGGTAACGTTATTCTGATAAGCATAATTTTGTTGTGCTTCGCTAATTTTTGTGCTTAAGCAGCTCTAAGAAATTGGGCCCAGGGCCCAAGACCAGTTACAAGACCAGGGCCAAATTCATATGGCTCTGCTTACCGCTGAATTCTGCGCTTGTGATCACCATACTTTGCTTACAGGGCAAGCACCGAATTTCTGCGTTAGCTGTGTAAGCAAAGAATGCCTAGTAACGTTGAGTATGCACGCGCACAAGCAAAAAATTCCCTGCTAACCTGTGAAGTACGCTTGACGTAAGCAAATAATTCCCTGCTTCCGTAAGCGCAGATTATTTGCTTACTGTAAGCAGAGCCATGAAATTGGGCCCTGCTGGACTTGATTTCACAAATAGGTAAAGTTGACCTTGAGATGTGTATCAATCTTAACTGCTAAGGGGCTGTCGAAAGTTTTCAACATTTTAACATTCGACGGAGGGAGGGGTGTCGGAGACCATGTACGACTTTAAAAGGTATGCAAAATGTTGGTATTTAAATAATGGGCATCAATTTTGAAAGAAATTTTTGATAAGTACCATTGGGAAGGGGGTCCTGTAGTACTTTCTGTACGACCTGAAAAATGTTGACAAATTTGGAAAGTCCCTGAGCAAAGTGTGGTGTCACAACACAAGTCATTATGGTGATAACTGACAACTCATGTTAAGATGAATCTTGAGTGCTTTGTGAAATCGAACCCTAAAATCATCAAATTACTATTCTTTCCTGTGATTGAAATAATGGGTGGAGTTTTGTCAGTCTAACACGATAAAAATAGTCTATACAATTTGCAATTACACTGATCATCTCATGTACAAACTTACATTTCAATCTTTTGGCAGCAGTTTCTATTGACTAGAGACATTTTCTTTAAGTAAAATAAGATAATATTTATGACTTTCATCTGAATTCATGTTCACTACATGAATGTCCAGTATATATTGACATTTCAGGTTTTATAAATATTTATAAATATCAATTTGGGACAAATCTTTTTGGTTGGTGCGACTCACATCAAAATAAGATTTGACTAAATACACAAGCACCACAGACCCAATCAGCACTAAATTTGACTAAAACTTGTATCTGTGTTTAAGCATTACATATGAAGTGTGGACCTGTGAACAAAAGAACTCCACATAATGTAGGGACTTGAAACACTATGTGGACTTACACACGTCCACACAGTGTTTTTCACAGCACTGAAGAATATAATTTTGTGGTACTCTGCAATACATCCTTGGACCTTTTGGTTTGTGTCGCACCATTTCACTTTGAGAGTTTATGCACGCTTCCCAGCTACCTCGGACATAGACCAGTGTTTCTCGACCACTGAAACCGTCGGATAGGTAATAACAAAGGCCCGTCTACTTCACCTTGTTCAGAGCACATCCAACATAATCCTATCTGATCCTTATATACAAAGTGGAGATAGAGTTTCTGAACGAGGTTGACCGATCCTTTCCATTGGTCTGGTAGTTCTTTTAGCTCCTGAAACCTGGTGAGATGCACGCTACATTCGTCGGTGTAATCCCCAGGGGGAGGTCTTTGTCCCACTCTTCGTATTGCACAAACTCATCCTCTTCTTCTTCCCTCTGTAAATTCAATGGCAAAATCAATAATAGTAAGAGAGTTGAAAATCGCTGAGCATTGCAGGTCTTTGAGTCGAAGCAAATCCAACGATGCTATCCAGGGCTCACACTTTACAGTAGCCCGGCAAATATTGTCTAGTAAAAACTGCTACGGGCTAGTAAACATCACTTCTCAACTTGCCCTGTGGGCTACTAAAAACTGTGCTACCTACTTGTTAAAAACAATTTGTTAAAAAAGTGTTGAGTTATTTTTGAGTGTGTGAATGTTATTTCATATGACAAATCAACTGGTTGTGATCGCTACCATTAATACATCAAAAAGATACATTTGTGAAAATATACGGTAAAAAATCTGGGCTACTAAAACTTCCGGGGGGCAAGTAAAATGCAGGTGACTTGCCCGGTGGGCTACTATACAAAAAGCTTAAGTGCAAGAGCTACTATTCTATCCAAACTCTCCATTTCCATGATTGAAAAAGTCCATCTTAGCTGCATGTATGAAATGGTTGACAAACGTTTTAACTCAAGAACTTTATCATAGCTGAATGTGTGAAATGTTTGACAAACATTCTACCTCAAAAACTTCATCTTGGCTGCAGTAGGAACTGATTTACAAATGTTCTACCTCAAAAACTTTATCTTGGCTGAATGTGTGAAATGGTTGACAAACATTCTACTTCAAAAACTTTATCTTAGCTGCATGTATGAAATGGTTGACAAACGTTCTACCTCAAAAAACGTTAACTTAGCTGCAGTATGAAATGGTTGACAAACGTTCTACCTCAAAAACTTTATCTTAGCTGCATGTATGAAATGGTTGACAAACGTTCTACCTCAAAAACCTTATCTTAGCTGCATGTATGAACTGGTTGACAAACGTTTTACCTCAAAAACTTTATCTTAGCTGCAGTATGAACTGGTTGACAAATGTTCTACCTCAATAAACTTTCCTGGGAAGAAACTGAGGCCATGTCTAAAATGGAGGGCTCTGGCTACGGTTATGGCTACGGTTATGGCTACATCACCACGTCAACATGCCCTGAGGCATAGGCTGCCGTTAGCAACACGCTTAACAACAGCCACAGCCGCAAAATTCAGACATGGCCTAAAAGTAATCAAGAATATTTGGATGCTTTGCTGTTGGTTTGAAGACACGCTGTCATTTTACCTTTTTAGCCGAAGACTCTTCTTCAGGCTTGCAGCCTCCCATTGTCTGTACAGGGGACTAATAAGCACACCAGACCTGAATAATTTAGAAACAAAAAATAGTACATCACTGAAGGAACAATCTGCAAAACTCTCCATAATTTTCAAAAAATTGTCGCAGGTTTTGATGGTAGAGAAAAGGTGACAGATTTCCACTTGAAAGTTTTGGGTGCTGTGTTTGGGATCGTCTTAAAAGTCGGTCAAGTTCTAGGCGCAAAAGAATGTTCCCCTGGGCACACGCTCATGGAATTTGGCCAGCAGTCACAGTATGTCATGAGAAAGATGTTCGGCTTACGCGACATTGCAGATTTGTCCTTTGAAAAAGTATAGGTAGAATAACAAGCGATTTTCAAAATTTTCAAAATGGCTGCCATTGCGCGTTATTCTCCCTTTTTTTTTTCAAAACTAAAAACTGCCATGGCCCTATAGCCAAATATCTTTCTCAAGACTTACTCTGACTGTGTGCCAAATTCCATGCTTGTATCATCAAAGGCACAATCCCCCCCAAAAAATATTTCCCCTATCCGATCTGCCCCACTATGTTGCACTCTGGCTATTTACAATACCAACCGGTATGATTTGATTATGATTTGTTTTGCAGTGCAGTGCTAAATCCAGTAGAATCAAGCAAAGCTGTTGTATTCTGATGGGTTTGAGCTGGTCATAAACTGTAGCGGGAGAATGCAATTCCAGTCAACACCAGGAAAGCTGAGTAGAGGTTACATCACTCCCTCCATTTTACTGTCTGTGCCGTACACATAGCTAAGACATGTGAGGAATAGCATTTCTTAACCAAATTCTAGCACAAAAATATCCAACTCAAACAAAATCCCAACAGCTTGTTATACTTCGCCAGAACTTAAAGCCAGTTACGTTAACAAAACTCAAGTATTGCTACTCATTTTCAGAGGGCAAGTCACATCAACAAAAATTATCTAGTATTACCTTGGTAACAGGTAGGGATCAAAAGGGAAGAAGGAATCCAGTGATTTGGTTGTAGAGAGAGATGACACAGCCCCGCTGGAGTGCAGTTTGGTCACCTGGTGTAACGACCGATTGTTACGTTCCATGACCGTATAACAGTATGCAATTTGGTATTTCCTGTAAGCAAAATATGGGATGAAAGAATTGTGAAGCTCACAAGATAAAATGAAATTTCAACTAGATTTCAGGTGATAAGTACATAGCACAAATGCAATGACTTGCTCAAGCTAGAAGGATTCAGAAGGACTGAGGGGCTGTAGGCCCAATTAACAATTGCTTATCACTGGGTCAGGCATTCCAATCTTATCAAAGTCCAAACACTTTGGTGTGGAGTGACATAGGAGAGGATAGTGGAGGAATTGAGGTCACCTGTCGGCAAACAAGGCCGGGGGAGGAAGGGTTGTAATGATGTTTTTACAAGAATTTAATTAATTTTTGTTTGTAAGATGGAAAAGAGAAAGACCAATAACCAAGGACAGTTGAGAGGCCCGTAATTATCTCTGTACCACTATTTACTGTCTGTGCCGTACACATAGCTAAGATAGGTGAGTCATCCACAAATTCGAGCACAATTCAAACATAATTATTCCACAGAAAAATTATCAAAACTAAACTAAGCTATATTCTGATGGTTTTACCTGTAAATTTCATAAAAAGTTGTATTCAACAAAGCATAAGATATGATGCTCTGATTCCATCACTAATGTACTTCATCATATGTAAATTTTGATATTGATTTTGTTTGATCCCTTGAACCAATGCCACAGCGGCGACTGTCTGCCAAGCTCGCCATTTTGTGATTATGATGTAGCAACTGTCTCGATAGTCTGAGGAAATCAAATTTAAGCAGTAAATTGTGATCATGCAAGTCAATTGCACCAGACATTATTCAAGTCTGACTCGCAAACGGCTTATTGTGCATTGAACTAATTGTGTACATGTTTTAACGCTACATACGAAGTGTGGACCTGAGAACAAAAGAGGTTCACATAATGTAGGAACTTGAAAACACGTCCACACAGTGTTTTGTATAGTGTTGAAGAATAGGATTGTCCTTAAGTGTACAGAACAAAGGAATGTCCACAGAGTGACTGCAACACAGAGCTGTGTGTTTTGACGTGTGTCTCGTACCAGTGTTGTACATACCTGGATAGAGTAGCAAACACATTGACTATGGATGGCAGACACACTCTGATCGGATTGAGTCGTCAGTCCCATCACATAATGCATCCCCTTGTTGTCCTCCAGAAGCGCTGGCGATGGCGGAAAACAAAAATATAAAACACCGCCTGAAACAAAACAGGAAACGATCGACCATCAATTTTAATTGGCGATATTAAACAATAAAGGCTAGTTCGCTTCTGTTCATTTAATTATCACGGATCGATGAAGAGAAAACTTAGCCTCACTTAAATCTTAATCCTATAAAATACAAGTAGGGAAAACAGAAGTAACTATCATGTACGCATCTCAGATCCTACATTCCTAAACTGATGATAAAAAAGTATTTAAATATGTCAATGAAAACCATAAAATATGGGTTCGAGTCCCAGTCTTGACACTTGTGTCCTTAAGCCGGACACTTAACCATTATTGCTTCATCCTTCGGAAGGGACGTAAAGCCATTGGTCCTGAGTGTTGTGTAACGTACGTAAAAGAACCCAGTTGCACTTATTGCAAAGAGAAGGGGTTTGCCCCAGTGTTTCTGGCAGTGGCTGCTGAATACGCTGCAGCACCTTGTAAACCCTATACACGGTGTTACATAAATGGGTCTCATAATTCAAAAACTTCAAAAGAACCTGTCTGGAAATAAATTATGATAAGCGCTTTGAGACGCCCGTAGATAAAGCGCTATATAAAAACTAGTTATATTATACTTTATTTATACTTTCAGACTGAGCAAATTCCCAAGTTGAGTTTGGCCAAAATCATGTCTCCATTGCCTTTGAGAGGGACTCTGCTATGGTCAAAAAGTCAGGCCATTACCACTTCTTGATTATAAACCACTGGTCATTTCGACTGGTAAACAGTTTACAACAGTTATTCCAAATTGCTTTCATTTGAATTTCTCTTGATGAGTAGATTATACATCTCGAGGTGCTAACAGACTGGGCGAGTCTCGCGTGTATTCAAACATTGGGACCAGAATTGAGTTCTAGATTTCAAGGAGCATCTGGGAATAGTATCTTCAGCACTAGAGAAGTACTTCAGGATTTCTTTATTTCTGAAGAAAATAACAGCTATTGTTCACCAGTCAGGTATAAAAAGTGAAATCAGATAAGAGTCTGAAATTTCTCATTCCTGAGACTGTCCGAAACTGGTTGTCTTTAATTGCCTCGTGACATTGCCCTTGAGGACGGTGGTGGGCACATTCTAGGCAGAAAGGAGCATACCTGTAGACATACGCCCACAATCCAGTGGACCACCAGAAAGGTCTGCAAGACCATGACAATGTGCCTAACTACAGAAGCAGTCCTACATAAAGGAATATGCGTGTTAGCATTTTGAATGTTCCAATGGAATGTTCAGGCAGTCCAAGAGATCGGTCCATGTATACCTACTCGAATACTTAACCGACCCATTTAGAAAGTTCCTACCGTTTGGACTTTTGAGACGCTCCCTAACAGAACTTGTAATAATGCCTTTCCCATGAAATATGCCAATTACATTCACACATGCATACAGACACTATTGGTTGGCATATGCACAATGATGTATGCGTCAAGCTACCATCAGCCCCATACAAAAAAAAGGAGCGATGTTCTCATTTTGTCAACCAGTTATACTAGTGCGCACGCACGATGTGCGCTTTACATATTTCATGGGAAAGGTATATTGTGTGGTTCTTATACAGCGAGTGTCCTCAACCTTACCTGACAGAGAGAATAGAACGGTCCACGTATGTTAACATCTTGTAGTAATCTGTGATTTACTTCTTGCTTTTCAATGTAAGAATTGATCCAACCCACCATGAGATCTAAACACGCCGTCACCGTACTGCGACACAAAGGACAAATTAAAGATAAATTTGAACAAAATTAACATTATTGTTCTGTTGTTAAAGAAAGGTAAATGGGTGTGTAATGATTGCATATCAGGGTTCTGCCCAGGATTTTTTTAGTGGCGGAAAAAAAGGGGCCAGGGAATTGTTTTTCCTCTGGTAAGTCAATTTCCTTTCAATCGTGTCCGTGCACGATCGTGCCGTGAATTTACATGTAGGCCTCCACAGTGCGCGCACGCCTTTACCGCCATGGGAAAACACTTTACAGCATAACATCATGGTGCCTTACTCTGTAGTTCATTTTACGTTGTATTCAATGCCGTGGAAAAGGATACGCAACACGTACACAATGAAACTGGTATCATGTTATATTCCAAGTGTAAAGCTACAGTCAGAGTGACTGGGAACCATTGTAAAATCAATGCAGGTTTCCGTTGGATCGTTGGATATCGTTGGTACACAGGCGGGACAGATGCTCGATCCTGGATCATTAAAATAGACTCAAACCAAAGAAGTAGGCTACTCGAAACTTTGGATGAAATTTTTAATGGTAAATAATTTATTTTTACATGTTGTTCAAAATGTTTTGAAGGAAGTGGGCAAAAAAAGGGGGAAATGTGTGGTGGTCGGAAAAAGAGAAAAATACGCCAGTGGTGGTCGGGGAATCACGAGTGTGGGCACCGACCACCGTGGGCAGAACCCTGATATAATTGAGTAAAACTCAATAAAAATGGTTTCATAATGTAAAAAAACCCCAACATTTTGATCAGTGTCACACTGGGAAAAATTGCCAATTTTCACAAAAGCCCCTAAGAATCAAAACAGCACTTTGACGTCACATTACTGACTTGAACCAAACAACCAATGGAAAATGCATAGCAACAAAGATAAACAACCTTCATCCAGTCCGTGTGTGACGTAATTTACATCATAACACGGACTGGTAACCCGTTCCTACTAAGCAGCATTCTGTTGCACTTACCAAGTTTGTGTCCTTAAGCGGCTCTATGACTTTATTTGCAGGAACCCAAATGATGAACAATGTACAAATCTATTTATTTATTGCACACCAAAAGTGCAAGCACCAATATTCAGGATGAATAGGAGACAATGAAGAAAATGTCATTTTACAAAGTGGGAGGGAAACCCCTTATGGGGAAAAAACTTTTTTCAAAAACCTGTCTTAGAATGTTTCTGTCTGTTCAAGCGCCTTGAGTACCTTATTGGTAGATACAGGCGCCATATAAGACTATATATTATTATTTTATTATTAGAAAACCCATGCAATCAGGTGGGGACTGAAAACCCAGTCCACATGCAAGGCTGTGGCGAGATTCCAACCGGGGTCCACAGACATGAAAACCAGGGAAAGAAACCACTGAGCCAACCTGATCCCCAAATGAGTTAGGCCTAAAATGAGTTGAGGTTTACCTGTGTGGAAGGAAGTTTGCCCTGGAGATGAAGCTTGCGATGTTGGAGGCAGTGGCTTGGCGTAGGATTGCTGGTGTGTTTGGATTGGTGATTCGCTTCCACAGATACTCCAGAAAGCTCTCTATGATTGATTGCTTGATTGGAAATACATCAAAACAGAGAGCCGTAAAGAAAACAAACAATATCCTGTGCAAATATAATGTATGTTTTAAAGGGACCTATTGCCTTTGAACAAAGTTGATGATCTGTGACCATAGAGCTACATAAGTCCTGGCGGTCTTGTGTTCTTCAATTGAATAATAATACCTCACTGTGTAATATCTTTAATAAAAACAAACTTTTGTTCAAATGTTGACTATCAGTCTGATAAATATCTTTCAATTCTGTTCAACATTGAAGCATAAACGTTCTCTTACATGTAATTCTTGTTACAAAAACCCTGTTTATATCTTTTTTAAAACTGTGTAGATAGATTATTTTTCTCATAATTGATTTTGGTCTTGTAAAACAATTTCTGGTCCACTAAGACTTTTGAGTGACAAGCCCTGTGTGGTGGCCCTGTGATCTTCCCCGAAAATTTGAGACCTGATGGTTTTCATCAATTTGTTTTGTTGTTGATATTTTGGAGCTCCTGGTAAATGGAGTTTATTGATCAAGAGTGGTCTCCAAAGTAATTGCTTGGCAAAAAGAAACAACCAATTGCTTTAAGTAAAACATTTATTTGTGAATTACGATTTATTTAATCCCGGAAATGGGATAAACCTACCATTTTAAACTGCATGTCATCTTCCCCATCATTGTCTGTTTTGTCGATGCTTTCTGCAATACTCTCCGCATCCCATATGTCCTCCTTCGGAGAATTTGCCTGAAAAAAACAAAAAAATAAACCCAGAATGAATCAATGTGGCGTGTCGTGGCCGAGCGGTTTAGTTCATTGGACTCAAGTTCTGGTTGCTGAGTCATCAGGGTGCGAGTTCGAACAGGGGGGGACAGGGTTGACCACTACTCGCCTTGCAAGGAGGGGATTGGGACGGGTTGACCCCTGACTGTACTCTTGCTTACCCTTTTCTTTTCCCTTGAGTGTTGAGTGTTGACGCCTTGCGGCTGCACCTCTGACCAGTCTCCACATCTTTTGCTTCTTGTGTTAGTTTTTGGATATTTCTTAGTCTAATTTTTAGTTCTACGGATGAAAAATGAACTTGTGATCTACCGGGCCAAAATTTATGCTGTGTTTTGGTGAGTTCGATGATATTTTCTTACAAAACTTGGTCGCAATTTGTGGTGATTTCACCCAGAATTCACTCAACCATGAAGACGTACACGATATCCCAGCTACGCAACATTGGTGAAACGATAGTCAATTGTTCTCGCTGTTTGCCCAGTGCAGTATGGCAACGGATAAGACATCTTGGACTAAATAGCCCCAAACCAACCCGCAGAGGCTACAGGGGTGGAGTTAACAAAGGCACTACAATACCTACTAGAATAACATCAAGAATCCTGAATACCCGTTACGTAAACACATCTGGCATCAATACCTGTAATTTGGTAAGCCTCACTAATATTAAGAAACAATGGGACTCTCCCATGTTTTAAATCTCAACGCACGATCCTTAAATATAGAGAAAATGGACGAACTGCACACCATTGTTAGAAACAATCAAGTGGATATCGTAGGTGTGTCCGAGACCTGGTTCAGCAAACATGTTTCAAATGACGCAGTGGACCTGCCCGAATATGTCTGTGAACGAAAGGACAGACAAAAGAAGAGAGCAGGCGGAGTAGCTTGTTTTATAAAGAACACAATTCCTTTTGAAGGTCTTGAGGACAACATGCATGAGGCAATATGGCTTACCTGGAGACCAAAAAAACTTCCAAGAAAATTTTCTTGTATCACTGTAGGCTGCATGTACCACCCACCAGATGCGGACAACACACAAATGCATGAATATCTTATTAACTGTGTGGACAGCATTTTCCGTATGCATCCTGCTAGCGGAATAATACTGATGGGTGACTTCAACCAACTGCGGGACGCATTTCTTTGGACACATTACGGGTTCAGACAATTGGTAGACCAGCCAACACATCACCGTGCAATTCTGGACAAAATTTGGACTAACTTATCACCGGTGTATGATAAACCCATTGTTCTCTCCCAACTAGGAACATCTGATCACAACATGGTCCTCTTCTTACCATCAAGTGAACCGTCCCTCGATACCTGGCATACCATGAAGGTTACCACCAAACGGATGGGCCAACGTCAACGATTTGCCTTTGCATCAGCTCTGTCTGAGATCAAATGGGCAGAGCTGTATAAGTTGGACAAATGTCAGGATAAATTTTCTTGTTACCAGTCTACCTTGACAAACTGAACAAAATGGAGACTCATTTCCCAAGCAAGGTTGTCACCCGTCATACCCATGATAAACCATGGGTCACAGATGCATTCAAGAACTAAGTCAAGAGACATCAGCGAGCGAGGATGTCAGGCAATATAGAACTGGCTAAGAAACTCCGTAACAAGGTGAATCGCTCAGCATCTCACCTGCGTCATGACTTCTACAAGTCCAAAATATCCTCTCTTGAGAATTCCTCAACCAAAGACTGGTGGAAGCACATGAAATCACTCATGGGGCTATCAAACGAAAGGAATACAGGCCTTCAGGACCTTGCAAATACAGTGAGTAATGGTGATCTCCAATCACTTGCCAACAATATTAACAACTTCTTTGTTTCGGTCAGTGATGACTTACCCCGGCTGAATGACAACCACCCAGTATTCCACCTCCCTGGTCCACTGCCAGCTGACCTCAACATCAGTGTTGCCACTACGAAAAAGACTCTGGATAAGATCAAAGTGAACAAGTCACCTGGTCCAGATGGAATACCCCCATGGATTCTACGTGAATTCTCCCAAGTACTGGCTTCCCCACTCACCGCAATCTTCAACAGCTCAATGAGGGAAGGTGTGGTTCCTACCATGTGGAAGTCAGCAGATGTTATCCCCATCCCCAAGAAACACCCACCACGGTCAGTACAAAGTGACATAAGGCCGATATCCTTAACCCCGATTGCTGCCAAGGCATTTGAGTCCATCGTGTTGGGTTTAGTGTCTGATAGGATCAAAGACAAAATTGACCCCAAACAGTATGGCTGCATCCCTGGTACCAGCACCACTGATGCACTTGTTGAGATGGTACATCACTGGTACAAAGCGACAGACAAGCCTGGACATTTTGTTAGAGTCTTGTTTTTAGATTATTCCAAGGCATTTGACCATATCAATCACCATATCCTCATCCATAAATTGACCAACATTGGTCAACCTCATCTTGTACGCTGGATGGCAGCTTTCCTTATGAACAGAGTCCAACGGGTGAAAATTGGAACTGTCACATCGGGTTTTGGTTACCCGAATGGCGGTGTTCCCCAAGGGACATTATCGGGGCCCAAAGACTTCTTGGTACAGATAAATGACCTATCCACACCTTGTCCTATCTATAAGTATGTTGATGACAGTACAATCTTTGAACTATGCAGTAAGGGATCAGCATCGGTTCTACAACAGTCAGCCAATATTGCCTGCCAATGGTAAATTGAGAACGATATGAACATAAATTCAAATAAGACTCAAGAAATGCTCATTTGTTTTTGTAAAGATTCATCCCATGCCTCAAACTTGCCAAATATTGTTGTAAATGAAAAACAAGTAGATCGTGTTACTCAGACTAAGCTACTAGGTGTTATGATTTCATCTGACTTAACATGGAATGCTCATGTAGACTACATTGTAGGTAAAGCAAGTAAAGGATTATACATGTTGTATCAACTTAAACGAGCTGGTATTGATCAAACTGATTTACTTAAGATTTACCTATCAGTTATAAGGCCAGTTCTAGAATATGCATGCCAAGTGTGGCATACTTGCCTTCCGAAATATCTCTGTAACAAGATTGAAACAGTGCAGAAAAGAGCGTTAAAGTGCATCTACCCAGGTCAGAGTTATGAGAGCATACTCCCTAAGCTTAATGTACAATCTCTACAAGAGAGACGCACTGAGTTGTGCAAACTGTACTTCACTAAGTTGAAAGACAAAGATCATAAGTTACATCACTTATTGCCGCCAGCTAGAGAGAGTAAATATTCTCTACGATCTAATGTAGTATTCCCCTTACCTAAGACAAAAACTAACCGGGTCAAGAATTCGCTCATCCCCTGGTGCCTTTTTAACCAATAATTATGCTCTATTATTGAGTAATTTCATTGCGCAATTTTCATTTTATATCAAGGTCCATTCGTAATTTCCGTACCTAATGTACTTTTATTGTATTTTTTGCGCAATTTGTCGGTCGTTGTGTTGTTTTGTATTGGTTCCTGCCTTGCCTGGTTACTGTTATTGATGTTTAAAAATGTAGATACATTCTTTGTATTGTAGTTTTTAAGTAATTTTATTGTTATCGAGTGTATTTTAATCCAACCGTTTACATTGAGGTTGCAAATAAATAAATTCAATTCAGTGGGGGGGGGCAGGGTTGACCACTACTCAACTTACAAGGCGGGGATTGGGAATGGTTGACCCCTGACTATACTCTTCCTTACATCAGTGGGGGGGGGGGGCAGGGTTGACCACTACTCACCTTGCAAGGAGGGATTGGGAATGGTTGACCCCTGACTGTACTCTCTTACACTGGAGGGGGGGGGGGACACAGGGTTGACCAACACTCGACGCCTTGCAAGGAGGGGATTGGGAAAGGTTGACCCCTGACCGCACTTACATCAAGTTCCGCCATGCGATGGATAATCAACTCCAATATTTTGACTCTCAGCTTGGGTAGATAACTGGTGATTTCTAACAGGTTCTTCACATAGCCGTTCTAATGTGGAGACAGAAATTAAATTGAAATTATTAGAAAGATAGATATATGTCGGGAGAAGCAGAAATTGTAGCTTTACGCTTGGAATATAACATGATACCAGTTTCATCGTGTACACGTTGCGTATCCTATTCCACGGCATTGAATACAACGTAAAATGAACTACAGAGTAAGGCACCATGATGTTATGCTGTAAATTGTTTTCCCATGGCGGTAAAGGCATGCGCGCACTGTGGAGGCCTACATGTAAATTCACGGGACGATCGTGCACGGACGATCGTGCACGGACGATCGAAAGGAAATTGACCTGACCGTACTAGAGGAAAAACAATTCCCTGGCCTCTTTTTTTCCGCCACTAAAAAAATCCTGGGCAGAACCCTGGTTGGTGGTCTCCCTATTTTGTCAATATCTTTGTTCGGGGGGTGCCAGTCAGAAGCCATTCAGCCTGTAACTGCTGTATAGCCAGGGATCACACCCAAGTTACGATACAACCTGGGAAGCGGCAGGAGAGGGATCACCCTAAGGGGATGCGCCTTTCTAATTCACTATCAAGCACTATTCGATATGAAACTCATTTAATAAGATTTTACAACAAAATTACAATTTGAGATTCTGCATGTTATCATTTTTTATTATTATATCTTTCTGCTAACGAACCAAAAACCCTCTAAAGTGCTTTGCACTGTTACATGTTGGCCTGAGGATGCGTATGAAGAGAAGATGATGAAGAAATGTCAGTTTTAGATATTGGAGGAGGACCCCTAATTAGTCAGGTAGGGTGTGAAAATCCAATCCACGTCAGGCTTTCGAGGCGCGGTCCACAGAGATGAAAGGCAGGGAAGAAACCAATGAGCAAAATTGATAACCTAATGGTACACTTTGGGGGAAATCTCATTGCCTCTCGAGGGGATTTATCGGAATGATTTTTTTTTTGAAAAAACCAGTTTGTGCAAATGTCTAAAAGACGCTTGAGTAATTTACTTACGCTGGAGCGATATGTAGAAGCATGCCTAGTGTCTCATGTACCCATATGAACTTTGACCTCTCTGTAGCCTCATGCTCAGCCACCAGCTCTTCAGGATTTGAGTGCAAAATGGCTAAAGAGCAAAAAGGTAAAAAAAGGGACATGTCATTATAACAAAATTGCCCATAATGTCTGTCATGTTTTGTTGTTTTCATTTTTTAAGAGCCGTTTAAAACCAAAATTGTATGTAATTTCTGAGGTGTTTAAATCACATATGTTTTTTTTTTTTTCCTTCTTAACTCTTTCACGCGTCGACCGGTCGCTAGCAACCGGTTTAAATCCCTTCAGAAAAATCGAATGGCCACACAGTTTTCAGAATGGGGAAGAGGACTCTTGAGTGTGCTATTGTGACTTTTGTTTGGTTTGTTTTTTGGGTTTTTTTTTTGGGGGGGGGGTGTCGCCATTTGCAAAAAACAAGTAAACAATTAATGTGTCCATAGGATCAACTCATCACTAAAATAAATGGTGCATGAAAGGGTAAGTGGACAGTACAATGAAATGAAATGAAGGCTTGAGTCTGGTGCACGAAACAACTTGGCCAAACACCACACGGTATGCTATACTGACGAGGTTAAAACATCAAGGTGTGTCTTGGCTGAGCAGTCAAGGGCACCGAACTCAAGCTCTGGTGTTTCTGATCACAATGTGTGGGTTCAAGTCCCGGTCATGACACTTGTGTCATTGAGCGAGACACTGAACCATTATTGCTTTGTCCGTGTTGTGTAATGCATGTAAAAGAACCCAGTACACTTGTAGTTAGAAAAAGGGGTTTGCCCCCGGTGTTTTCTGGTATGGTTGGCTGCAGATTGCACCACAGCACCTTGTAAACCGTTACATGGTGCTATGTAAATACATTATATTTG
This sequence comes from Plazaster borealis, assembly GCA_021014325.1. Taxonomy (NCBI): domain Eukaryota; kingdom Metazoa; phylum Echinodermata; class Asteroidea; order Forcipulatida; family Labidiasteridae; genus Plazaster; species Plazaster borealis. The sequence continues at coordinate 13,382,890 of CM037455.1, read as the reverse complement.
GGTCTTTCAATTTGAACATAGCTCCCGTACCTTTAAAACAAAATAAGTGCTTTGAGGCATCCTCGATGTGATGAAGCTCTGTATAATAACTGCGTATTATTATTAATATTATTATTATCCAGACCGACAGTTCTAACCTGGTGGAGGATCTGATGGCAGGAGGTTCTCAGCTAGCATGGTGAGCACTGCTCCCAGATACACGGAGTGAGCCGAAATCAGATGTGTCACAAACCGCTGATACTGTTTCATCAGCTTTGGCCCTTTTGTCGACCAATCGATACGCTACATTCAAAATAAATAAATGAACAAATTATCACTTAATCAATAAAAAAGTCATTTATAGGATGCCAAAATCCAAATTTTGATCTTACTCGCCGAGGCACAAAATAACTCATGTACACTGCCGGACGACGAATTTCATGTTGTTTTAAATAATAATAATAATGGCTTCTTATATAGCGTTCAAATCCATCACTCAGTGATGGTCATGGCGCTCCCACATTCAGTAATTTTCCTGCAAGGTATGTGGAGCTACTTTTTTGAAGTATGAGACCTTTTTCCTTTACATAGCACCATGTAATGGTAATACAAGGTGCTATGGTGCAATATACAGCCAATCAAACCAGGAACACCGGAGCGAACCCCTTCTCTTTACATTATAAGTGCACTGGGTTCTTTTACGTGCATTACACAACACACAGGTCCTACGCCTTTAAATCCCATCCGAAGGCAAACAAGGCCTAGGTTTTTATTGATATTTTAACAAGAATAAAATTGTTTTTGTTTGTAAGATGGAAAAGAGAAAGACCAACAACCAAGGACAGTTGAGAGGCCACATATTATTATCTCTGTACCACTATTTACTGTCTGTGCTGTACACATAGTTAAGATAGGTGAGTCATCCATATCTCAACCAAATTCCAGCACAGTTCAAACATAATTGCTCCGCAGAAACTTTTTCAAAATTGTCTTAAATTAAGCTACATTCTTATGGTTTTTACCTGTAAATTTCATAAACAGTTATATTTACACGGCATTATCTGCAAAAGTAGAACAGTGAGTTCTTGGCTCAACAAAAAGGGAAGAAGTTGAAGATGATCGAAGTTGTCTCCGTCAGGGTTTTATTTTGAGCATGTCTGTGATGTACTTAGCGACTTGTTTGTGGTGTGCTTCAAATATTTATAGACTGGTATCCTTGAAGTTAAGAGACGTACGAAAAAAGAAGCAAATTCCTAAAATCTTCAAAAAAGTTATCATACATAAATGTAAAAAGGAAAAATAGAATTAGCTGTTGCAAACTGCTGTTTATGTGTGTTGTCATTTAAGGCCCTGTCACACCATGGCGTATCGCCTAAACGTATGCCGACGTATACACAAAATAGTTCGAAAATTGTCAAAGTCCAAGAACGTCCAACTTCCCAACGAATTGCATCGGAAAAGTTGACATCGGTGTTGGACAGGACGTATCCATAGCGTATCCATAGAGTATGACTAATGAATTGATAGCGTATCACTAACTTATAACAAAGTTATCACAGCGTATGCGAGCATATGAGTAACGAATGCTTAATGCATTCGTAGCATTTGTCTGCCGTGTTCAACGTATCCTCAGCGTATCCTCGGTGTACAACGAACACATGACCTATGCCGCTGTAGAACGTATAAATACCGCTCCGATCTCAAGTACGTTTCCCCGTCAGCCGACGTACATCAACGTATACCAACCTACGAGTAACGTTCCATGTCTAACGTACCACGAACTTACGGGGAACTTATGCAGAACGTATGAAGCACACGTTCAGTACGTCGAGAAATTTTGAACATGCTCAACAATTGTTTGCGGGCTCGACCTGTTCAAAATTTTAACAGCGTATCACAGCGTGCTCTTTACGTAAACGACGTATCCCCAACTTACCCCAAACTTGTATCAGCGTACACCAACGTACACCAACGTATTTTCGATAATTCGCATACATTGGCATATGTTCAGGCGATACGCCATGGTGTGACAGGCCCAATAGCCTTCAAGAAAGACTTTGCTAGGGTCAAAACATCAGGCCATTGACCATGTTTTGCATTCATACATAAAAGTAGATAACTTTTTATGTTTTTGCCCACAGAAATTCTGAAGAAAAACAGTAATGACATTCTTACCAGAAGAGCTCTTACTAGAGGCTCAAATTCTTGACCGAGAGATGAAGTACATTTCTGCAATTCTTTGATCCATACGACAAGAGTAGAGGGCTGAGGAGGGAAAGAAACATATAAAACAACATAATAGTTGTGTTCAAGTAAAATGCTACAAAAACAGGCCCTCTTTTCAATCGTCCATATGCATGTCCCAATGCGCATGATCGGCGCGCAAAGGATTCTGGGTGAAAACAGAGTCCAAGCAACACCAGCAGCCACTGTTGCGTGCTGATTTTGAAGCAATGCGGTACACAACTACAAAACCTGCCATAGGATGTAAACTACAACATGGCGTCCAACCTGGCAGCTTGATGGAATTTTTAACTGTACTCGGTTTCCCAAGATGCACAGCGGTACATACATGTATATTTTTAAGATGCCGCTTGTGCATATGGGCCATTGGCATGCTTAAAGGCATTGTGTAATGACTCTGATAATTAATGGCAATAAAAACATGAAGAAGTACAGCAGCTTTGGGTAGTTATGGAAAAATATATCACTTTTTACCCCCCCCCCCAAAAGAATCTGATTATTCTTCCTGCATGGACATAACAGCTCCAGATCTTCGGCAATATCTCAAAAACGCTACCACCTTTTGAAATGACATTTCCACAGGTTATTTTTATGGTATATGTAGCGGTGTATTTGTGTTATAGCGCCCTCATTTGTCGATTCATTGCATTTTTTGAGACTAGATAAAAGAAGACGAAACTTTCAGACAAAGGCAAATAAAAAGGGATAATTCACTCCTAGGAATGCAACAGTTGGTGAGTAAATGGAACATATAATACATTTATCTTCATAGTATGGATTAATGAAGTTTTGGGCTACTTGGATATAAGATTTATAAAGGGTTTTTTGTTGTAAATTCAGTCACATGGTTTCTTGTGTAAACAGCATGGTTCATGTATGTATGGTACTGCAAGGGGTTTGCGTAGGTTATAAAATGTGCATTTCTTTCACACGTTACTGTAGACTGTAGGAAGAGTCGTGCTGCCTTGTGTTGTAAAGATTGTTGGGTCGAGCATTTCTATTATTAGAATCTAAGCACTTAATTATTGCTGATTTAAATAATCTCTTGTCTCAGTTGAAAGTGGATAATAGACAAAAACATGGCATTAGGGATTTAGCTCAGTTCAAGATAATCACAGTTACAGTTGATGATTCAAGTTATTATGTTTGGGATTATTGTTAACCCCTCTCATTGTTATTATTGTTGTTGTTACAGTAAACCGCTGACACTGGACCAGTTGAACTTGAAGAATAAACAGCTGAAGTTAAGCAGAAGAACTGTTTGTTAAGACTCCTTGTTAGCGTGTTTGGACATGCATTATATACCTACCATGTAACAAGTGTTAAGAAGTTACATAAAGTTTACAACTTATTCGTCATGGAGATGAATGCACAACTGCCGGACGGAGAAAGGGCTTTAAGCACAGCACATGGTGGACCTACCAGCACAGAAGGGAACATCACTGGGGCTGGAGTTGCTGAAGAGGCTGTGACTTCCGTAGATGAAAGGTCTGTGACATCATCAAGTATTTCAAGACGCAGTGTATCAAGTGTGAAATTGGCTGAAGCTAAGGTCAAGCGAGAACTGGCTAAACTAAAACGTGAACAATTGCTGAAGGAACAAAAACTTAGAAGAGAGGAATATGAACTCAAGGAAAAACTGAAAACACTTGAAGTAGAAAATGAAATTGAAAGTGCCGATGTAGAAGGTGCAATTTGGATGCAGGAGTTTACTGATAGAGAACCAATCAAACCAGTGGTAAACAGTAATGCACAAGTACAGGTAGATGTAAACAATTGGTGTGAAACAAGTAAATTGTATGCATTCAGCCTGAGGTAAACATGCCTGTAAGCATTAGTCATGACAATGTTGCTACATGTAATGCACAACCGGTAAAATCAAACATGCCTTCCCCTTCTAAGAATAATTGTAATGAAAACACATGTGTTACTAGTTCCCAGATGTACATAGCCATGAATTTGCCCAAGCCCGAGATAAAGAGATTTTCAGGTGACCCGGTGCAGTATTGGGGTTTTATTAACAATTTTGAGATAAATGTGGCATGCAAGGTTCATACTGAAAGAGAAAAATTGGCATATCTTATCCAGTTTTGTACCGGTAAAGCACATGATGCTATAGAAAATTGTGTTCTTTTAGAACAGTCGGTAGGTTACAGACGTGCATTGAGTATATTGTATGACCAATTTGGTAAGAATTACATAGTAGCAGGGGCCCACATAACAAAGGTGGTTGATCGTACTCCCATTAGATCCAGTGAAGGTGAAAGCTTATGGGACCTCGCACGAGATATGAGACGGTGCCAGATGACGCTCAGCCAGATGGGCTACATAGCAGATATGAGTGCAACCGACAACTTGTTGAAGGTACAGCGACTCCTACCAATCTATCTTCAATCCAAGTGGACTAACGTTGCTCACAAGTTGATGGAGGCAGAGGTTGTACCCAACTTCTCCCATATGACTAACTTCGTTGAAGAGCAGGCCAAGGTGGGAAGTAATGCATATGGACAGAATATAGGAAAATCTGTGAAGCTGCACCCTAAGCCTGTTCCCCCATCGAGCCAAAGAAACACCTACAAGGGCTCTTCCTTTGCAATCCAAGACAGGAAAGAGGACCACACCATCAAGGAAAACTCGTGCCCATGCTGTGGAGGGAAACACGCCATCTACAAGTGCGATGAATTCAAAGCAAAACCACTTCAAGAAAGATTTCTCCTAGTTCAACAGAAGGGTTTATGCTTCAATTGCCTCCAGGGAACACACATTGCGAGAAGATGTAACTCAAAGTGGGTATGCAGTAAAGAAGGCTGCAAGAGGAAACATCACACACTTTTACATGCCGAACCAAAGCCACATGAAGGATCAAGTATGCATACTGGGGCCGGTGAAGAACCGGCTGCAAGCTCACAGGAGGCTGATTGCAACTCTGGTGGATCACGCAAAGAAGTTTGCCTTAGAGTACTTCCCGTCAAGATTAAGCATGAAGGGAAAGAGATGACAACTTGGGCCCTCTTAGATGAGGGAAGCGACATCTCCCTCTGCGAAGAAGGAATAGCAGAGGAGCCTGGTCTTGAAGGGACCAGGAAGAACTTCCGGTTGACAACAGTGAATAGTTCAGAAGTTGAAAGACAAGGGATGGAAGTAAGCCTATCAGTTGAAGGTGCCCAAGGTGGGAAGAGGATAGAGATGTCTAAGATATGGACCGTCAAGAAGCTCCCTGTCTCTCGTCGCAGCATACCCACCCAAGAAGATATCAAAGGGTGGTCCCACTTGAGAGGGATAGAGCTTCCATCGACTAGTGATGCTGATGTGAAGTTGCTAATTGGTAGCGACACTCCTGAAGCCTTTTGGGTGCAACAGGAACGGAGAGGTCAGAAGAAGGAGCCATATGCCATCCGTTCACCATTGGGATGGACTCTCCTGGGCCCTACATCAAGTAAGAAGGGACAACATCACTTTAGAGTCAACCACATTCGAGCAGAGGAAGAACTGCATGACCAAGTAAAGCGCTTCTGACTTTTAGACTATGGCCTTGGTGACAAAGAGGAGAAGCTTGGGGAGTCAGTTGAAGATCTAAGGGCAAGGTCATCAATGGAAACTTCGGTAACACAGGAGGATGGCCATTATCAGATAGACCTACCCTGGCGTCGGTATCCACCATCCTTGCCGAATAATCGCCAAATGGTTGAACGGAGGCTCCAGTCTTTGAAGAGAAGGTTGGAGAAAGACGAAGCTCTACATTCTGGCTACAAGACTACCATTCATGACTACGTCAGCAAAGGCCATGCTAAGGAGGTGGAAGGAGGTGTCAAGGATGCTGAAAATGGAGTAGTCTGGTATCTTCCTCACCACCCAGTCACTAACCCCATGAAACCTAGCAAGGTCCGGGTAGTCTTCGACTGTGCAGCTGAATATCATGGTGTCTCCCTGAACAGTGAACTCTTGCAGGGACCTGACTTCACCAACAAGTTGGTTGGTGTATTGATGCGCTTCCGCCAGGATAAAGTGGCCTTGGTAGCTGACATAGAGGGAATGTTCCACCAGGTCAGAGTGTCACCACGTGATATTGATGCCCTGCGATTTCTGTGGTGGGAAGATGGAGACTTGTCTAGGACCCCAAAGGAGTACCAGATGCTAGTCCATCTATTCGGTGCAACTTCTTCACCAAGCTGTGCAGGATTTGCCCTGCGCAGAACTGTGCAAGACAATCAAAAGGGCTTTGATGCAGATGTTGCAAGGACTGTTCTTGAGAATTTTTATGTTGACGACTGTTTGACGTCCGTCTCCACCACTGAAGAAGGACTGAGGCTGCTCTCCCAGTTGTGTGAGATGTTGAGAAGAGGCGGCTTCAGGCCTACTAAGTGGGTAAGCAACGACAGAGAAGTGTTGACATCTGTGCCAGCCACTGAAAGAGCTGCCTCCGTTGTTGACTTAGACCTTGACCACCTACCAATTGAGAGAACTCTCGGGGTTCTATGGAATTTAGATACGGATGAATTCAACTACAGGGTATCAATTAAGGAAACTCCAATGACGAGAAGAGGCATCCTCTCAGCTACCAGCTCTCTGTACGATCCCCTGGGGTTCGTAGCTCCCTTCATCCTCGTGGCTAAGCTATTGCTTCAGGATCTTTGTGCTCAAAGCAAAGGATGGGACGAGAAAGTGGGAGACGAAGAAATACAACGTTGGAAGAGTTGGGTCATGGAACTCTCTGACTTGACAACAGCTAAGATAGCCAGGTGCTTCAAGCCCCCAGCGTTCAAGGACCCAAGCTATGAACTTCATGCATTCTGTGATGCTTCAGAGCTAGCGTATGCTGCATGTGCTTACCTGAGAGGTGTCGACCTAGATGGCAAGGTTCATTGTGCCTTTGTGATGGGGAAAACGAGGCTCTGTCCACTAAAGAAGACGACAATTCCTAGGCTTGAGCTATCAGCGGCAGTGTTGGCAGTGAAACTAGTTCAGGTCATCAAGGAAGAGCTCAGATTACCACTGCAAGGTGTTACCTACTGGACGGATTCAACCTCTGTTTTGCAGTACATCAGCAATGAAAGCAGGAGATTTCGCACCTTTGTTGCCAACAGGGTCGCTAAGATACATGAAATGAGTGACACCTCCCAGTGGAGACATGTTGATACCGGCAGGAACCCCGCTGACGACGGTTCTAGAGGGATGCATGCCAAGGACCTTTCTCGATGGCTCCATGGACCCAAGTTCCTGATCGAGGAGAGGTACAAGTGGCCGGACAAGCCAGATGCTATCAATGGAAAGACAATTCTACCTGATGCAGACTTCCAGAATGATCCGGAAGTGAAGAAGTCCCAGGTTTTTGCAACTGAATCTGCTGATCTAATACAAGAGTTGATGACATGGTATTCTTCATGGATTCGCCTCAAACGGGCCATCGCATGGATCCTTCGATACCTGAGATACCTAGGCTCGCGTGCAAGGAACAAGACATTGCTCAAGGAAACAGGACCTCAGACAGCCCAAGAGTTGAAGACTGCTGAAAGGCAGATGATAAGGTTTGTTCAGATTCAGTCATTCCCCGATGAAGTCCACAAGGGTGCTGCAGGTATGAAGGTGAAGGGACGCAAGAGAACAGGTCCCCTTGAGAAGACTAATCCCATCCTTCGTGATGGTCTGCTTCGTGTGGGAGGAAGATTGGACAAGTCACAGTTGTCAGATGACCAGAAGCACCCACTGATCTTACCTAGTGATCACCACATCACCAAGCTCCTGATAGTTCACTTCCACCAAGACGTTGGACACTGTGGTGCAGGAACAACTTGGACCTCTCTCAGGCAGAAGTTTTGGATTATCAAGGGTGGTGCTACAGTGCGACACACCATAGGGAACTGCATCATGTGTAAGAAGCGGATTACAAGACGTGGACAGCAGTTCATGGCCGACTTGCCGGAGGCAAGAGTGACACCTGACAAGCCACCGTTTAGCAGCACTGGAGTTGACTACTTCGGCCCGTTCCTAGTCAAACAAGGGCGGAGCCAGGTGAAGAGATATGGTTGCATTTTTACCTGCATGTCCAGCAGGGCAGTTCACCTTGAGGTGGCCTTCTCTCTTGAGGCGGATTCATTCATCCAAGCATTGCGTCGGTTCATCAGTCGTCGAGGTCCTCCGGAACATATTTTCAGTGATAATGGGACCAATTTCAAGGGTGGTCACAAAGAGCTTCAAGACTGTCTTGCTGCACTGAACAAAAAGAAGGTCAATGACTTCCTGGTACCAAGAGGTGTGGAATGGCACTACAATCCCCCTGGAGCAAGTCACATGGGTGGGGTTTGGGAAAGGATGATCCGTTCAGTAAGGAAGATCCTTGGAAGTCTCCTTCAGCAGCAAACAGTCAACGATGAGTCTCTGATCACCATCATGACAGAGGTGGAATCTATTCTGAACGCACGTCCCCTTACACAGTTAAGCATGGATCCTAAGGACGACGAACCTTTGACTCCAAATCACCTGCTCCTGCTCAGAAGAAGTCCCAGTTTCCCTCCTGGTGTTTTTGTTAAGGAAGACTGCTACAGCAGAAGGAGATGGAGGCAAGCCCAATACCTTGTAGACCAGTTTTGGAAGAGATGGGTCCGAGAGTATTTGCCTCTTCTTCAGCAGAGGCAGAAGTGGACCAGACCTGAGAGGAACTTCAATGTGAATGACTTGGTTCTTGTCGCAGATGACAGTGCTCCGCGTGGACAGTGGCCTCTTGGGAGGGTAGTGACCACTTATCCAGATCGACACGGTTTGACGCGACAAGTGGATGTCAGAGTAGGAGCGAAGTTCTACAAGAGACCAGTTGCGAAGCTTTGTCTCCTAGAGGAAGGCGAGGCAAACGCAGAACTCACCTAAGTCGTGGAGTTGGAGGAGACCTGCTGCATTTCCAGTTTAAAGGACATGTTTAGGGCCTGATCATTGTGATTCTTGTTAGACCATGGTTAAAGTAGTTAGGGTTTTCAGTAGTGTAAAACGTATTTAAGTAAGGACTTGATAAGTGATTATGGTTACGCCGCATTGTTTTTGGGAAATGAGTAATTGTTATTATCATTTGGGGCCGGTATGTAGCGGCGTATTTGTGTTATAGCGCCCTCATTTGTCGATTCATTGCATTTTTTGAGACTAGATGAAAGAAGACGAAACTTTCAGACAAAGGCAAATAAAAAGGGATAATTCACTCCTAGGAATGCAACAGTTGGTGAGTAAATGGAACATATAATACATTTATCTTCATAGTATGGATTAATGAAGTTTTGGGCTACTTGGATATAAGATTTATAATGGGTTTTTTTTTTGTAAATTCAGTCACATGGTTTCTTGTGTAAACAGCATGGTTCATGTATGTATGGTACTGCAAGGGGTTTGCGTAGGTTATAAAATGTGCATTTCTTTCACACGTTACTGTAGACTGTAGGAAGAGTCGTGCTGCCTTGTGTTGTAAAGATTGTTGGGTCGAGCATTTCTATTATTAGAATCTAAGCACTTAATTATTGCTGATTTAAATAATCTCTTGTCTCAGTTGAAAGTGGATAATAGACAAAAACATGGCATTAGGGACTTAGCTCAGTTCAAGATAATCACAGTTACAGTTGATGATTCAAGTTATTATGTTTGGGATTATTGTTAAGCCCTCTCATTGTTATTGTTGTTGTTACAGTAAACCCCTGACACTGGACCAGTTGAACTTGAAGAATAAACAGCTGAAGTTAAGCAGAAGAACTGTTTGTTAAGACTCCTTGTTAGCGCGTTTGGACATGCATTATATACCTACCATGTAACAAGTGTTAAGAAGTTACAGTATATATCTACAACTATAGGTTTGAAACAAACAACAGGCTCCAACTACCAAACGTGTACGATGCCTTTAACCACTCCCTCGTGTGATTAACTAGGACCCGTATTTTTTTTCTAAAGAAAATATCCATAAAAAAAGCTGAGATTCTAGATACTCACATCAAGATTGGGGTTTGAGATGGCTTGGAGTAGCTGCAGGTAATCTGCTTGTGAACCCTGCATTACAAAAACAAGTAAAAAGCAAAACAAATCAATAGAATCACTACAACCCTATTAAACATAATTAAAATGTATCATTGGTATTTTGAAGACAGTTCATATCGTAAGTAGGCCACATAAAATTTTAAAAATGTTGAGCGTCCTTTTTTTTTTGGGGGGGGGGGGGGTGTGCGTTTTTATATATATACGATGGGTTACCCTATTACCGTGGTGGTTAGGACGTTTTTCGATTAGAATTTTAAAAAATCAGCAACCTATAAAAAGTGTCCAGTTATTATTATTGTTGAAGTATTACTTTCCACTTTGACATAAAAATCATACATCGTTTGTCTGATTAAATTCGTCCACGAAGTCTCTAAAAGTGTGCATGCGCCCAGAGTGATTCTGGAGGTGAGCCTCCTATCATCGTGGTAATCAGAAATCATTTTTTTAAATGAACTATCTCTACATTAAAGGAGCTAAATCCAAAGATTATATTCAAATAATACTGGAATTACGATGTTTAAGTTCCCAGCAGATGGAATTTGTTTGAACTTTTAGGCATTTTAATTACCGAGTACCGACAATTTCCTTAGTCACCCCTGCGCTCAATTTTGGATCAATCCGAAGACGTAGATTTCAAGCGCAAAGTAGTAATCCGCGCAAGTTAAAACATAACTGCGCAAGTTTGGAAATTGCGTGCATTCGCCTGCTACAGGTATTGTACTTGTGCAAGCATGTCTGTAATTTGAGCGACTTTTTTACTTTGTGTGTTAAACTTACATATTGAGGGCGCCCTTTGCAAAGGTGCTGAATTTTTTAGCCTTTTTAGTTTTCTATCCTTATTTGGACGGCAGACATTGGTTTACTTTTTTGAGGTGAAAATACGTACTTTCGATGTCAATCTTTTTTTTACCGTGGAACAGGATCTGGGCACTGATATTTCAATGCACAGAACAACATTTAAGGTAAAAATGTTAATGATATAATGGCACTTTTGACAGACACGGTCAGCGAATATTTGTCCAGTCGGTAAAATAGCGGTTTTTTCAAAACTATTTAAATTTAAAACATTTCCGCAACATTTCATTTTTATGTTTTTACCAGATCGGTAAAGGGTTGTTGGCTATCGATTCAGCGTATGAAAGGCGTCTATCGATGAGGTTTTGACAATGAAAAAAGTGAATTTTCTGCTCCCACGGTATTAGGAGACCCACGGTAATAGGAGGCTTGACTATATATATTTTTATAGTTTTGTTGACATGGCTAAATATGAAATAAAGAATAAATAAATCATCACAATCAGTATAAAACAGAGGGTTTGTGTGATTTTGATGTTTTTATTTGTTTTGATAAACCAATTTAACTCCTACATGACATTTTCTGCAAATTCAAAAAACTAAAAGTAAAACACAGTGTAGTCTAAGCAAATATTAGATTTTTTGTTTTTGTTTTTGCCAACATGAATAACCTTTCATCAAACATCTGTTTTATCTGTCATTTACATGTAAATGTATTGTAAGTGAACAATTGAGACACCTAGTTTTTAAATTTCCATCAAATTTGGACATCCTTTTTACCAAATCCTGGTTAAAACCTTGGCCAAGACCAGGAGCAACAGAGGCCATGGCCTCTGTGCCGCCTCCGTGCAATTCCAGGCCTGGTGGTAGATTTAACAATCTTCAGAATTGAGCAGTTTCCCCCTCACCCCCCTTAATTACCTGTTGACAATCCTGCAGAATGTTCATGATTGACTTAATTTCCCTCTCAGAAGTAAGGGATTTTGTTCTGGTGTGCCCATCTGTAGTCATTAGTAACAGAATCAGCGGACATCAGAGGTGCCGATGCGCGTCTTTCTGGCATTGCTGTATCCGATCCAACGTAATACGATTCAAATCCAACAAGTTGTACTTTTAAACTGTAAAGAAATTTGATCAAAGAATAAAGTTGAGAAACTAAAAGCATAGCTAAATTTAAAGGCAGGTAAGTTTGGTATTTGGAACAGAATGTTTGTTTAAGTGCATATAATTGTAGATATATACCACAAAACTTACATGTGAAAGTTTCTTTTCAAAAGGTGGTAGCATTTTTGAGATATTGGCCTTGGGAACAATTTTGACAGTTTTAGCCAAGCAGAATAATAATCGTGGAATAGCCCGTAAGCCCATATGCTCAAGCGCCATCTTAAAAATATACTGCAACCCAATGCATAGCGCATATTAATTTATTAAATATGCAAATAAGGTAAAATTGAAATATGCCTGACATTCGACAAGTCTAGTTTGACAAAACAAAAGTTCAAAACATGAACTTTACCATGGAGGTCTAATTCTACCTCATGACTTAAAACTTAACTGTCAAACTCGGTCTGTTCTACCTCCATGGTCTGTCATGTCTGTTCTCATTAAACATTTTCACTAGTGTCTAGAAATAGATTATTTATAGATGATATTTTAGCATGTTGGCTGCATTATGTGCCTATTGAAAACTTATTAAAGACTTGGGCCGTGTCCGAAACGGCGACTTCGGCTAGAGCAGCAGCTACGGCTAGATTTCCGCGTCATCATGCGTTGAAGTATAGGACGTCCTTAGCAACACATTAGCAACAGCCGTAGCTCTAGCCGAAGTCGCCGTTTCGGACACGACCTCCTAATAGATGGAGATTTGCTCATTCGTAATTTCCCTTGTTTAAAGTTACTGCACGCCCTCATCGGTGATCGGTGCAAAGTCCTCCAGTCCTCTAGTCACATCGCCCGGCCGCGATGTTTTTTTCCCAAACAGGATTGCTATGATGACCTTTTTTTGTTATGATTTTGATTTTTTTTTTCGATCGGAATGCGGATGTTGGAAAAAAATAAAATATATAAAAAAGGTAAATAACAAAAAAGGTGATCGGTGCAAAGTCCTCCATTCCTCTAGTATTGTAAGATAGTCACATCGCCCGGCCGCGAATTTTTTTTCCCAAACAGGATTGCTATGATGATGACCTTTTTTTGTTATGATTTTGATTTTTTTTTTTTCGATCGGAATGCGGATGTTGGAAAAAAAAAAATAGTATATAAAAAAGGTAAATATTAACAAAAAAGTTTGGGAAAAAAAAATTCGCCGCCCGGCCCGATGCGATATCGAACTTTGTTTTTTACAAATTTAAGAAAACAAATTATTGAATAGTTTCTGTTTGAACTTACAGATTGATTCTTGAATTAAAATATCGTCCAGCCTTGCTGTTGAACATTATCTTCTTTCGTAAAATATCGCAGTATGTCATTCAGAAAGTGTTGCACAATCGACAGCCACGTTTTCTTCAGCCTCGCTACCACGCATATGGGCAGCTAGTTCCCCATCATCGGTCTCTCTCTCGCTGAGGCTAGGAGATCTCCTATCATACTGCACTGTACTATACTAACAATCGAGCAAGGCATTCTCAAAACAAAATGGCGGGGCGAGATCGTACACCATGGGAACGAGGTTGGGAGTTACGTTAATTAAGACTACTCGTCCGGCGGACAACTCGCCAGTCGGATAACTCGACGGGTCAGACAACTCGACAGCTTGACAAGTCGTCAGCGAGACAACTCGACGGAGTGCCAAGACAAGTCGACGGAATGACTGATCTCCGTTACTGACCATTACACGAATTTCCTGTATAAATCCTGTATTTCTCAGGGTTAGAGTTATTTCTCTGGTATTTCTGTAATTTTTGCGTGAACTTCAGACAAGTGCGCTATGTACTTCTCTTGCTAAAAATCCCCACGCCAGGCGTCCATTGCGCGCGTGCGTGCGGCGGCCTGGCCGTGTCAGGTGGCCGGGCCGCAAGACAAGACAAGTCGACGGGTGTGATGATGACTGATTTTTTTTTTTTTTTAGGCTGACAACAATGTTTACACGAATTTCCTGTATAAATCCCGTATTTCTCAGGGGTTAGGGTTATTTCTCTGGTATTTCTGTAATTGTTGCCAAACATTTTCTCAAAAAACACCCAAAAAACACACACTTAGAAGAAGAAAAAAAACTAGTCATATGAACCCGCCCCCGCCCCCCCCCCCGGAACGCGAATCCCCATGCACGCCTATTTCATTGAGTCGATGAAAAGATTGTTGATAGCTTTTTGAAATTTCAAAAAGGTAAAGTGTAAATCTATTACGTTTATACATTTAGTTCAAACGGGAAATACATGCTAACGTTCCTATTTAAAACATTTCCTTCAAAAACGAAAAAAATAAACTTTAGAATTATAAATTGGTTGACTTTTCTACCAATAATAGGCCGGGCATTCGAACGTTATGGGGTGGTTTTGCAATAACTTTTATGAAAACAATTATTGATCAACTTTTATTTTCTCATTGACATTACCCCCTCAGGCCTAATCAAAGGAAGTGTTGCCTACATGCGCACATAGTGTTAATTATCGGATGTGGAGCAGTTGATTACTGACTTCTGTTCTCAATATAGGGCCATTACCTTCAGACAAAAATATTTGACCTAGGCCTATAGGGCCTAAACTATTTCGTGTCTTCCATTCTCTTCAGAAGCAACCTTCGTCCATCTCCATCACACCTGGTAGGGTAGACAACCTTTTAAACGGGTACACCTCCGAGCATTTTGCCTGTAAATATCTTTAAGCATCCCCTTCAAAACGAATAGTCTCACCCTTGAGCTCAAGTCAATTGTATTACCATGGAGCAGATTGCTCCATGGTATTACCAATAATGGTCAGTATGCATGCAGATTGGATCTGGGCTGTGTTATGCAAATTTATAAGAAAGCTGGGGTTGCCTGATCAGCTGACTAGAGACAAGCGGGAGCCCCGGGACGCGCCGAAGAAATGTTAACATTTCAACAATCTACAGACTTTTCCTCCAACAAATTCTTTTTTTTGCTGCAGTTGAGGGTAAACGACTACAAAACAGTGCAATGGTGAGTTGAGAATTTTCTTGTAAAGAATTAAATAATTGACAAAGGTTTTCATTCCCAAAATTTTAAGAAATTTAGGGGTTTTTGGCACAAGGCGCCAAGTTTAAAACCACCAGTGACGTTGGCTGGCATGAAATAGGGTTCAGTGAGCGTTTGGTATTTTGCAGGGTAAGACTTAGTAACACGACCGATGTCTCAATTTCTCAGAATTAGTGACAAGTTGGGCAGGCCTATAACAAGAAAGCATTGCATGTAAGCCTATGTTTTGTTTCTAAATTGTTTCATCTACTTCTTTTGAATAATTAAAAAGACATCTGTTCGACAACCTGTGGTTTAAAAATGGGAAATTAATCACGGATTACACGGTGCTTTGCGAGGAGCCACTTTTCATTAAAGGCACTGAACACGTTTGAAAATATTGTCAAAGACCAGAGTTCTCACTTGGTGTATCCCAACATATGCATAAAATAACACGCCTGTAAAAATTTGGGATCATGTGGTCATCGAAGTTGCAAGAAAATGATGAAAGAAACTTACACCCTTGCAGTGTACAAATTTGTGTGCTAGTGAGAAATTACCTCTTTCTCAAAAACTACGTTACTTCAGGGGGGGGGGGGTCGTTTCCTACAATGTTTTATACTATCAACAGCTCTCCGTTGCTTGGTTCCAATTCCAAGTAAGTTTTTATGCTAATATTTGTTTTGAGTCATTACGAAACGTGTACGATACCTTTAACACTAACATTTAGGCAAAAATTGTTTAGAAACCAATTAAAGCTAGGTCTTATAGGTCTGAGACTGGGGTTGCCTGGATTTATACTCAAAGACCTTATTGCAAATACTGCCTGGTTGATTTTTCACAAAATGGTTGAAAGGCACAGTGGGAATTAGGAAAAAGGCCAGAACACCTGCATTTTTTTCCCAGGGGCGCATCCAGGATTTTCCAAACGGGGGGGGGGGGGCGTGAAAATGTAACAAGCAGCAAATGATGAATGCAATTTGTGGCGTCTGAGAGCGTGTAACGCGAAGCCCTGACGACATTGGTTTCGGGGCCCGCTTAAATGCTCCGAAACAGTTAGGATTCTAGATGCTCTGTGGTGCGATCTCATGCAATGTCTGACCACTTTAACCAATTTTGTTTTAGGAAGATCATTACTTAAACAACATTTTCGAGTTGGGAGTCATTGAATCAGCCATCCTGAGTTATAAAATCAAAACGCAGGCTGCAATTAATATTATTCAGGGACAAAAAAGTGTTGGTGAGGAGAATCCTTCCTCCATGGTGAGACAAACGATATGATAGTGCAATTTTCAATATAATTAACCAAAAATAGAGAAATACACAAACTTTAATTCAGATCCATATCAATCTTCTAAATTTCCATTAAATTTTTCTGCAACATCGATGATGGGGTCCAGGGGTGAAGCCCCGATGGGGGTCCAGGGGGAGAAGCCCCCGGGAGCTCTGAGCCTAGGCCTTTTGAGGGGTGAAAATGAAGCCTCTGTGTGCCTAAACAGAGAAATAGACACACATTTTAAGCACTTCTGATCCATTTTGCTCTTCTAAATTTACTGGGAAATTTTAGTACAGATGGTGGGGTCTAGGGGTGAAGCCCCGATGGGGGTCCAGGGGAAAAGCCCCCCGGAAGCTCTAACCTTTTGACCTTTTCAGGGGTTAAATGAAGCCTCTAAGTGCCTTAAACAGAGAAATAGACACACTTTTTAAGCACTTCTGATCCATTTCACTCTTCTAAATTTACTGGGAAACTTTCTTGTAACATCGATGGTGGGGTCCAGGGGTGAAGCCCCGATGGGGGTCCAGGGGGCGAAGCCAGGGCTGAGCTTTTGGCCTTTTGAGGGGTGAAAACTAAATCCTCTGTGTGCCTAAAACAGAGAAATAGACACACTTTTTAAGCACTTTTGATCCATATCAATCTTCTAATATTACTCAAAGAAATCTCACGTTTTGATCTGGTCACTGCATTATCTGGATTCATGCATATTCATTAAAAAACATGTGGGTAAGATCGTTTCTCAAATTCAAGCTTACTGTCGTATTATCCCGGACAAACTGGCAAATCACTGGTTTCAAATGCTATGTTATCATTGTAAATCTAAACAATTAAGTGACATACATGAATTTTTTATTTTGGCAGAAAGAAAAATGTGAGTGGCATAGGATGAAAAAGTAATCTATCCCGCCTCTGGGGGAAAACTACACCACACACACTTGTGGCTAATTTTTAAACAGGCTGTCGTACGCCCACCCCCTGTATCCGCCCCCGTTTCCTCCCCACAGTGCCTCTCCGACCATCATGTGAAATCAACCAGGCAGTATTTGCGATAAGGTCTATTGGACTAACAATAAATTTGTCATAACTCTCCTTCAATAGTTTGACTCACACAGATTAAATTTAAAACATAATTTATATCACAAATTTAAGATTAAAATGCAAACATAAGATGTTCCTGTACTGCGACAGTAATAGTAATGGTGGGGTGGGGTGGGGGCCTTTTATTTAAAGCAAAGAACGCATTGTAACATGGTAAACCTAACATGTCTCAGTTACTCAAGTATCCCATCCAGCATATTCACCCGATCATGTTGGAATTGTACATGGGGTAAAATACTTCCAAAACATAATGTTTCAATTATGGCTAGTATTTCCAAACATTTATTTGCAAATAATGTGCATCTTGTTTGTATGCAGTAAAAAGGCTTCTCCAAACAGATCTCTACCTACCAACAAATAGATGTTCAAGATCAGCCTATGATAATGGAGCTTCTCTTCAGTAAAAGGTAAACAGGATAGTTTTATGCAATTGATCATTTTGCATTCTCTGATTTGTTTAACAAATTTAGCACAACTTTCCTTTAAAGGCATTGTACACGTTTGGTAATTGGAGCCTATTGTTTGTTTCAAACCTATAGTTGTAGATACATACCGTAAAAATTTAATTTCAAAAGGTGTGGTAGCGGTTTTGAGATATTGTCGAAAATCTGGAGCGGTTATGTCCACGCAGAAAGAATAGTCTGCATTGGAATACACACTCTGATTCAAATGTTTTGGGGATAAAAAGTGATATGTTTTTCCATAACCGCCGCACTTCGAAGTGAAAAGTTTCTTAAAATGCATTACACTATCCACAGCTGCTGTACTTCTTACCAAGTAAGTTTTTATTGCCATTAATTATCAGAGTCATTACAAAACGTGTACGATGCCTTTAATATAGTTTGACACACAAAGACTTGTAGAGGTTTAAATCCCAAATTTAAGATTCTTGAATTAATGAAAACATTTCCAGATTATTATAGTAATTACACAGAAGTATCATATAACTATTAACTATATGAATTGCTAGTAATTATCAAATAAAGCTCGTTAGATAATTTCTGTTTCAAAAAGAAACGAAAGTAGTTTCTAAACACAATTTCTAATGCAGATAATGAGTTTATTTTTACAAGATTTTATCCAATTAGAACTCTTCTTTGTGAGATTAATATGATTTCTGACAATGTGTACTTTCTTAACAAGTTATACATCACCTGTTAATTAAAAATATCTTTAACAATTGTTTGCATTTAGAAAGGCGTGCCATTCCCCATTGAGATCTACCCGAAGTAGATGTCTGTGAGCTCCAAGCACCTTTCACCAGCCAAGTCTTGTTGTATCACACAGTGTTCACGGCTGCTACGAAAGTATGTAATATTGGTGTTGATTTTTGTTATCATATATTGGGCACCTTCTGCGGCAA